>JAWWEE010000001.1:71100651-71125364 GCA_035221455.1 Xenops minutus
TTCTTTCTTTCTTTCTTTCTTTCTTTCTTTCTTTCCTTCTTTCCTTCTTTCCTTCTTTCCTTCTTTCTTTCCTTCTTCCTTTCTTTTCTTCTTCCTTTCTTTCTTCTTTCCCTTTCTTTCTTCCTTCCCTTTCTTTCTTCTCCCCTTTCTTTCTTCTCTTTCTTTTCTCTTTTTCTCTCTTTGTCATTTTATTGTACACCTAATAATGGTCTAGTTCTGTTTGGAGTCATTAAGATATTTTTACTCCTGAAAGACTTTTTTTAAAAAAATATTATGTTTAGTTCTGCCAACCCTGGTTTCCACTTCATAGTTGTTTTTTCTTCACACAAAATCCATTATACATCATTCTTAATTGATACTTAATTTGCCTCTTAGCATCTCATTTCCCTCTATTGTATTTGTATTTTAACTGCTCCCTTCACTTTAGAACTGACACGGGATTAGATTTTAGTGAAATTAGAATATATATACTTTATTTTCTATTAAAATTAATTTGTGCGTCTTTTTCCTACAAAAGAGAAAAAGATAAGGCCTGTAGGAAGAAGGTTCACAGACATTGTCCTTCAGACATAATTTTAACATACATTTGTGAACCAACTTGTGAAAATAATTATTGGATGAACTAATAAAACCACTTCAGAAAAATAAAGTCAACATGACAAATCCATGTAATGGCGTATCCTGGTGTGGCACATTGTGGCATAAATAATTGACATTGTGTTTTACTTTATTTACTTAAAAAGAAACTATAACAGAAAAATCAGTTATCAAACAGGAACTCTCTTTTTTCTCATGATGTTAATTTTTTTTTTCTAAATATAAATACAAATTAAACAATATTAGGGGTAAAATCTGTCTTTGCAGAACTTCACAATTAAATACAGGGAAATTATGCTAAATGCATAATATCTATTAACTGTGCTCTGAACCCTTACTGGACTTTTATAAAGAACAATTAAGGATAGATTAGAGGGAATAAATTGTGAGAGAAGTTATGGCTAAAAGTATTTGACCCTCTTCTATGGAAATACAAAAGCTAGCTGAGGACAAAAAGTTACTAAGCAACCTAGGAAGAAGGATTTATGGTTATCTGAAGATAAAGGCTTAAGGAATCCCACAGTAATTATTTTTTAAGCAAACTGAAGCACTAAATTGTCAAAGAGGTCAATACTGATAAAGCCCAACATTAGTTGCGCATAATTTTACTGATGTTGCCAGTCAACATCAAAGAAAATTGTCCTATTAGGAGAATTTTACATTCCATTTGTGACTATATCATTCATGGAGTTTAAATGTCCCCTTTTTGAATATATATCCAGCTGCAACTATTAAATAAATAATACATAAAATATTTATAGATTAGATATTTCAAATTGTTTTAAGAAAGAGTTACAAAATTATACTCCTCCTAGCAACAGTAAACTGCTCCATGTTCTAATAACAGCCATAAATTAAGCAAAATAAGCACAAAAACATCACAAAGTGAAAATTTATTTATTATTTACTGCATCTCACAGGAAAACTAGTATTGGAAGAGGCCTCTGTAAACCACCTAGACCAAAACCCTGCTTGGAGCATGGATATGTTGGCATTACACAAGGTTGCTTAAAATCATGCCTTGTTCAGTTCTGAAAACCTCTAGGTAAACTGCCCTTAGTGGGGGGTTTTCCTTTTGTTTTACTTAGATACATATCACAATTTTCCTCGTCACAACAACTGTTGTCTCTCCTCCTTTTACTGTGTTACTCTGAGAATAATCTGGTTTAGGATCTTTGTTTCTGAAATGGACACCTGCAGTGAGATCTCTTTTCTTCCCAGTTTGGGTAAATATGTTGCCCAGATGCCTGACACAGACCCCTCTCACCCTTGCTTTCTCATCACTGGTGAGATTCTTTCTTGTAGTCCTCTACCTGATTGATTTCCCCTTAATTCCTATTTCTTTGCTTACCCATAGGGTAACCTAATATCACAATCTAGTATTTCAAAGCATGAAGTAGGATCCAAAAAAAAGCCCCACTATGGTAAATTGATGATCTATTAGATCTTCAGTTTAAGGTTCAAAGTACTCTTTTTAATTAGTCTGTGTGTGTCTACGCATTCATTTGGTAAACTCCTTGACATGAAGAAGATGTCAAGTGGTACCAGAACAACAGAAACTATATGTTAGACTGAATCTAAATGACACTCACCCTCTCATTGGGAAATATTCTAAGTCTGTGCTATTGGTATTTACCTCTGGAATAACATGAAGAATAGTGAATGGTTCTTATTTCTTAAAATAAACCTGAAAACCTTTTTAAAATGTAATCTCCTGTGCAATGAAATGCATTATGAGATAGAGGAGTTGGAAATATAGTCCATGAATTTCATTTTGGCAGTAACAGCCTTTTTTACTTTATTGCAAGTAATATTCATCTTAACTCATGTAACTGCTTGTTAAGAATGCAGTTTGTTGGTGACATTAATAATGCAAATAGCCAAACTAGTCTTTGATATGCAGGCATTCAAACTTCTTGCTTCAGTGCACTCAATTCAATAAGAATATTCACAAAGCAGCTCTTGAGCAACTGCAGACTCATTTCCTATTTTAAAATACAAAAGTTAGACATGTTTCAACTTCCTTAAATTATGACGATGTTAAATAGTGACATTTTTGCTCTTTACTGTTGGAAAAACAATTAAATAAATATTTTTTAGTATTAAAAGGGAACAAATATTTGCATGCAGCCTGAAAGAATTCAATGATTTAATTTCTTAAGTTGTTTTATATACATATATATATATTTTAAATGGCAAATATCTGCAAAAGGAAGACAATAACCGTCTAGATAAAAGAAAAAAAAATTAAAACAACAAAACCCCCAAACAAACAGACAAAAAAATCCAATCAGAAGTAGAATGAACTTTATTTACAGTGTCTTGTCCAAAAATGTTCTACATTTTCTTCATTTTGTTTCCTTTGGATCATAATATTATTTTATTGACATTACTAAAGTGAACGTTGATTTATGAAACATAGATGTTACAAAATATGGCAACATTTACCTGAATTTTCATGATTATCTGAACATAGTCATGGTAGTTTTGTTCTTTAAATTGCTAGTGAAGCTGGTGAAATTGTAACCATGAGATGATTTTTAGAATCAAACATAATTCATAGTGAAATTTATTCATGTCTTTCTTCCAGTCAAGAAGACTTGCCTTACTAGCGAATCTTGTCCACCTGTGAAGAAGAGGAGATATAAAGCAATTAATTAGATGAGATGTGACTAAATTCAAAGAAACAGTCTCCATATGAGAGACTTGTAGACTAATGCACTATATACAGGATTATAGCACATATATATATATATACATATTATATACATATATATATATATACTATATGTATGATTTCTCCATATTTTATTTTGAAGACAAAGTAGCAAAGAAATGTCTTCAGTGAGAGAGGAGACATCAACTTTCCTTAATGTCTCTTTAGGTGTCAGGCAAGATGCTGATACACAAACAGCATCTACTGGTTTTTTTTAATGACCATATTTCTATACAATACATATATTTCTGTAAAAGTCAGTGTCCTCATGATCCCATTCTGAAAAAGTAAGTATATCTGGGAACTGTCTTCTTCTCAGATTAAAAATGCCCAATGAACAAATTCTTCATTTGTTTTTAAGTTTTTTACCCATAAAAATTTAAATTAGAGGGGAAGGAGAAAAAAAACTTAATCTAATAAGGAAGCAGTCTTCCAGGTCTTACTGCATATTTTTTATTACTTTAAGAGACAGAGAATGGGTTAAAACACATGAGAACAGATAATAATTTTATGGTAACGGATAAATTGGAATTTACCTCTGCAGAGAATGTTCTCCCTTAATACTATTTTCAATTCTGGCTTAATTTCTGGATATAAACTGTTTCTGCAATGAAAAAAAGCCAACTTTCAACATCACAATCACATAATGACCTAATAGAGTCTCATGGAACCATCCTTTAGATGTGCAAGATCCTATATTCTATTATGTAACCTTATGAGTTCAGAAGACTGAATTTGAAGGAGAGTGAGATGAGAAATACAAATCAGATGCAAGTCTAACAAGTTTTCAGAATACTATTTTTCTGACTACATAGATAAAAGCTTACCTACAGGTAATGTCATGAAATACAGAGAGTATATAATAGACATCAATTTCTTTAGACCCCATGATATTCTTGACCTTAACCATCATTCATGATCCAAACAAGACTCCAGTTATCTGTTATGGAATTCAGTAGTGCAAAGGTGAAATATTGTTCCATTTTCCATACCATCAATACAATTTTATAGTTTCTTTTTCATTTTATCATATAAATATCAATTTGTATATAAGCAAAGGAAGACAGTTTCCAATTTTCAAATACTACCTGTCTACTGAGAACTTGAAAAGTTTTGTAAAAGGCAGTCCAAAAAAATAGAACTTTTCATGTTGCTGAATCAATGCTGTATTTAAGTCACCTTCAGCAGGTTTACACTCACACAACCCCTCCCCTCCCAAAACAATGACATTAAAGAAACAATCAATATTTAGAGGCCGTAGGATGACTGCCTTCAATGTTTGTGAATAATGTCTTCTGGAAAAAGATGCCTCAGAGTGAAGCTATTTAATTAAGGCTGCATATGAAACTGAGATTCTGAGAAAAATGCTGTATGTGCAAAGTTTATGTATTTTTAATAGACTGTTCATTAATATTTTAAACCTGTTTCATTATTGTACCACATAAGTAAGAGTATTGTATCTGAAAGACAGTCTGAGTCTTGCTTAATTGATGATTTTCCAGTAATTGGACTAAATAAGTCCGGTTTCCTTTGCTTTGTTATTTATCTTGACACTGAAAGAGAAAAGGTTATTCACATGCCTGAAATTGAGGCTTTTGCAAAAATATTCCTATTCCCATTATCAATGTGAGATTTTACTGTAAACATTTTTCTTTATCTCCACTTAAATATTTTAATGTGGTCTAGTGCAGACCATATCAATATAACACCCCAAAATGGATGCAGCCATGCCAAAGGTTAGCTAATGTCACTCCCAGTTTGGAATAATTACACAGATTGCTCGTAGCTTCAATAGCAACTTGGGGCTGAGGGCAGGAGGGAATAAATCAAATTAATTTGAACTTTCTGATTTTATCTCTTTCCAAGTGTGCAAACCTGGGTCTGTTTCCAGAATAAGCTTATTCTTTGTAGGTTCAATTGCATACATTTCTACTCTAGCAATGTAAGAGCAAAATTTAATTCTGGATGTTGTAGCATTAATTTGGACTAAGCAAATTGCACCCACTCCATTGTGATTATGACTATCATAAAACTAATCTAAACAGAATAAAGGGGTTTCAGTACGTGGTCATTAGTATATCTTGTTTTTTTCTGGGTTTTGTTTAAGGCTTTTGCCACAGTACCTACCACAAAAAAATCTATAATCTCATTTGGGACTTCTATTAATGATCACCATTGCTTCATAAGAATTGTTAGAGATTAATATTTTCACTTCATAAAAAACTCTCTAAGTGCTTGTACATTGCTTAAAACACTATAGCTAGGATTCCAATTTCTGCTTCTGAGTGACCATAATAGAATAAACAAATAGTAGCTGTTCAAGTCACAAAGCCCTGACATACAGTTTTAACTGCATCTGATTTCCTAACCCTTGTTATCTACAGAAGTGATAGTGCCCAAAATTTGTCCTGATGTTAACAACCTGATCAGAAAAGAATGTGTCATAACAGTCATAGAGCTTGCTTTCATTACACTATGTACACTGTGTTTCATTATACTGTTATGCAAGAAAATCAAATACCAAAATCTTTGAAGTTCACCCATCATTGTTGGGGCTTAAGTAAGTTCACAGTCTGCCGACTGCCTGTGTTAATAAAGCCAAGTCACTAGTTACATGAGAGGGTTCCAGTTTAATCCATACTGTATTTTCAGCAGGAATGGCATTGACTTTGAAAGTGGACTATTCAGCTAGACATTGGGGGCTGGGGGAGAGGGATTTATCTGAATGAGATAATAGAAACCCCACTGGATGGATTTAACCTACTGCAGAAAGATTTATGCATTCCTGTCTTCACATTTTTCATGTCAAATTTCTCTGTGTCTAATACATATCTGAAGGGACTTTGGCACTAGGGATAGGAAACCTGATTGGGTTGAGTACTTTGATCCTAGATGTAGGGATTAAATGATCAAACTGACAACTATTCAATACATATTTCTCCAACTTACTTAAAATATTGAATAATATTTCAAAAACTGTGTGTGAAAATATGAACTCTTGAGTTTCATTTGTCTTCTATAGCCCTTAAAACTTGTCAGAAATGTCTAGAATTAGCTCTATCTCTAAACTTTAGAGTAACTATAGTGGGCTACAATTCTTCCAACTTATTTATGAAGTCTTCTGAATGTTACTATGATGGCCTAAAAAGTGTGAAAAATCATTTCCAAACAAGGAAAGGTCTTTAACTTTTCTTTTAGACTAACCCTGTCTGTGATATGGAAATTCCAAATATGAGAAATTCTATCTTTATTAATAGATGGGAATTGAACCTTTTTAGCTAGAAAATCAAATATTTGCCAACTGTATGATTAAAAATAGCAATATAGTCAGTGCAACCAATAAAGATCCTGGCAATAGAAGAACTCAGAAGCAGAAACAGTTAAGCTAAGGGAATAGAGAACTTGTAAACAAAGGAGGAAGGAGATAGGAGGTTATTTGTTAATCAACCCAAGTTCTTTGATAATTGTTGAGTCTAGATTGTGATTTGGATTGCATACAGTTTTCATTGAAAACACTTTATATCTGTGGTGGGTTGACCGTATTTGGATGTCATCTGCCCACCAAAGCCACTCTAACACTCCCCTCCTCAGCTAGACAGGGAAGAGAAATATAACTAAAGGCTAATGGTTTGAGATAAGGGCAGAGAGAGATCACTCACCAATTACCATCATGAACAAACTTAAAGACTTAACTCAGAGAAATTAGTTCAATATATTACCAATCTGATCAGAGTAGGATAATGAGAAATCAAAAACAAATCATAAAAACACCTTTCCCCCAATTCCCACTTCTTCTTGGGTTCAACTTCACTCCCAATTTCTCTCCCTCCTCCCCACAGTGGCACAAGGGAATGGGGAGTAGGGGCTGTAGTCAGTTCATGACACGTTGTCATTGCTGCTCCTTCCTCTGAAGGTGGAGGGCTCCTCATTTTCTTCTCTCGCTTCACATGGCTGGTCCTCCTCACAGGAGAAGGTCCTCCATGAATTTTTCCAATGAGAGTTCTGCTCACAGGCTACAGTTCTTCACAAACTAGTCCAGTGTGGGTCCCTTCCATGGAATGCAGTCATTCAGGAAAAGACTCCTTCAGCATGGTTCCCCCTACAGTGTCACAAGTCCTGCCAAATAGCTTTCTACTGCATGGGCTTCTCTCCCCATGAGGCCACAGGTTCTGCCTGGAGCCTGCTCCAGCATGGTCTTCCCAAGGGTCACAGACTCCTTTGGGCATCCAGGTGCTGTGTTCTGGAGTCCTCCACAGACTGCAGGTGGACATCTGCTTTCCCATGTACTTCCATGGGCTGCTGTGGGACATCCTGCCTCACCATGGTCTTCACCACAATCTGCAGGGGAATCTCAGCTACAGTGTGTGTAGCAGGTTCTGCCTCTCCTTATGCACTAACCTCAGTGTCTGAAGCATTGTTTGTTTCTCATATTCTCACTGCAGTAAATATTATCTGCACCACGTCAAGACTGACTTTTCATTAACATGAATGTCCAGCCTCGTGCATGTTTAGATGTTTAAAAATTCCTTTTGAGAAGTCACAATAAAAAGATTTCAAAAGATTTTCACAGAAACAGGAGTGGGGGGAATTAAACCAGATCTTTACACACCATACTGATGATTTTTTATGTTAGTTCAATTTTTTGTGTATTTAATTGTGGTTGTCTGTGTTTGCCATTGCAATTGGGAAAATTGAAATAAAATATTCAATTAGAGGAAGTTCAAGCAGAAACTGAATCTTTTTTTTCTTTAATTAGCCTATTCCTTGGGGAAAATATGGCCTTTGCAAATCAAACACAACAGAATTTGAAGCGAATCAAAAGACAACAAATGTTGCCTTTTCATGGCTATAATTTTTCAGTCCTAGAATTTACCAAACTCTTGGTGCAAGCTTGAACTTGCCTGTAAAGGAAGAGATAGATTAATCTGCTATCTGTTTCTTTACAGAATGCTTAGCTTTATACTAGTCACTAAATAGGACAATTAATACAATAAGCATATGATGTGGGTCAATTTTGGAAAATTCTTATTTCAACATTTGCATTTAAAATTATTTATTAATGGTCTTCAGTGAACAGAATTTTTTTTTCCCTTTTAAATCTAGCCAATAGTTTTCAACATGTATCTCAAGAAGCTTCCCAGATACTTGTAATATTTCAAGCCCAGAAAACATTGTTAAACTCATTTATTTTTGCTTTAAATATCTACATATTAGACATAAAAAATTAAATGCAGAAATTGAACATTAAATTGATAGTTTTAATCACCTAGGTAGAAAAGGAGAACTAACACCTTGCTGCAGCACTTGCATGTGTGCAGGTATTTCTTTTATATGATATATCCCTTGAAGGGCCTCTGGGAAATTTCATCTTGCTGTGCTACAAATGAAATATTCTCTTGCAGTATACTGCACCATACTTCAGCAGCAGGCATCTTCCCAATGTCCTTCAAAATATAAAAAACTGCAGCAATGATGTGCCTGAGGGGAAACCTGGGAAGCTCTTGTTAAAATTCCATCACCAAATTAAGTGGAAGCTTGGAGTGATTTTCCATCTCTAATGCAAATTACAAGTTCATGCAGAATGTTAAAACCGCCTCTTCCAGAGATAAATTATTTCTAGAGCTTTAATACAATTACTTTTGAAGAGCAAACATTTTGCCTATTGGATAGGGCTGCACTGCATCAAAGTGCAGGTTAAAATACCTATCTCCAGGCTCTCTTACATTGCCTTAATATTCCTGATACTGTAACTGTTGGATGTTATATATATTTTTGTGATATCATTGAAATTTGCCCTTTGTTTTAAATGATCTTTTAATAATTTTGGTCAAAACCGTAAATTTTTTGAAACTGATAAACTAACTTGTGTATTCTTGTAATACCTACCACACTCACTCTGGCTTATAACAAAAAAAAAAAAAAAAAGATTTTAGTTCTTTTATCAAAATGAGAGAGTAACCTTATGTCCCCAGTTGTTTCAGGGTAATGCAGTACATACACTTTCATTATATCTTCTATATGAAAAATACAGTAACTAAAGTTTTTAGAAATTGAGGAATCCTTTTGAGAGAAGAAAATAATGGTGACTACTTTTTCCTAATCCGTAGTGCACTTAAATTTAAATTTATCAGGTAGAAAGTAATATATGCTATCAGGTTAATGCAGAAAGATGTCTGATCTCTATAAAATATGCTTATTGAAAATATGTTTATTTTGTGAGATTAAAAAAAAAAAAAAGAAAAAAAAATAATGAGTTTCCAGAATTATAAGGAAAAGGAAACATTTTTTAAGAGTTTTTGATAGCTGTAACCATAAGGAAAAATGTTTTATATAACAATGGAAAATTATCATCTATTCTATTCCATGATAGCACTGTTGTCTGAAGAAATCTCTGGAAACTGCCTAACATAACCCCACTGGTCAGAACAGGTCAATACCTGTGCAGTTGGATCTTGATTATATATGATATCTTTCTAGAACCCTTCTTCATCAGATTTGTAAACACATAGTATCCATCACTCCCTCTGTCCTCAGAGCCTTCTTCAGGCTGTACAAACAAAACTCTTTCCATCTGCCTTTGCATGAAAGATATTCCAAGCTCTTGATCATCTTTACAATCCTTCCCCGGGCCCACCAGAATATGTCTGTGTTTTGCTTCTACTGGTGAGGCCAGAATTAGATGCCATATTCCAACTGTGTCCCACCAGTGCTGGATAGAAAGAAAGGAACATCTCCCTCAGCCTTTTGGCAGTGCCTTTCAGAATGCAGCCCAGAAGACTATTGGAGCTCTTCTTTGCAGGAACACGTTGGTGCCTCATGATCATCTTGGTGTACACTTGGAGATCAGGGTTTTCTGGGTGAAGCTGCTTTCCATACAGTTTGTCTCCAGCTTGTATTGGTACATGGCATTATTATTCTCCAAGGGCAGGGCTAGGTTTTTCCTGTTGTTAAATTTCATGAGATTCTTGTCAGTCCATCTTTTCACTCTGTCCAGATCCTTCCGAATGAAAACCTACCTGTTTGTGTATCAGTCACTACTCTGAGTTTTGTAGTGCCTGCAAAATTGCTGACAGTGCACTTTGGCACCCTGTTATCTAGGCCATTAATGCAGGACATAGTATTGGTCCGTGGGACGAATCAGTAATGACTGGCCTCCAAGTGGAGGTCATGGCACCGATCACAATGTCTTGAGCACAGAAGTTCAAGCAGTTTTTAGTCCATTGTTTTAACCCATACGATATCAATTTTTCTATTGGAATTTTATATGAGATGGTGTCATAAGCCTTGCTCAAGTTGAGAAAAATAAGCCGTACTCCCTCCATACTAGTTTTGCCTACAATTGAGTTAATTTTCTTTACAACAGCCCTCATGGTGCTATGTTTTTCTAATCAAAACCTAATGGTGCTTTAGGTATTGCTGAACAGTTCTTGCCTTCTTTGTTTTTCATTCTGCTCTCCCAGAAAGCAAGCTGGGGATTCAAAAGAAATTGACACAACTGTCCCAAGTTGACCAAAGAGATATTTCATACCATAAGATATGCTCAGCAACAAAAGTGAGAAGGCAGTGGCAGAAAGTGAGTTTTTCCAAAATTACCATTTCTCGGTGGCTGGCCGGTTATTAGTCTACTAGTAGTTTGCAATAACTTTTACATCACAGGTTTTGTTTTGTTATGTTTTTCTTCAACCTCTAATTTTCTCTGGTTTGTCTTTCCAATTCTCTCACTCCTCTGACTGCATGGCATGGGTGTGCATGTGTGAGGAGCTGTGTGGTGCTCCTGTGTCCCTACAGGGGATAACCCACCACACACCCTCATTCACTGAGCAAGTAATCCTGCTGTAGAGAAACACAAGTTTGATCAGGTATGATTTCCCCCTTGCCATTCCATGCTGACTACTCCCCATTATTGTCTTGCTCTTAATGTGTTGAAATTTTCTCGGGATTATTTGCTCCACTGTCTTCACAAGGATTCGGGTGTGACTGATCAGTCTGTAAATCCCTGGCTTCTCTTAAGCTTCAGATCTTCAGATGCAGCTGCTGATTTCCCAACAATATTAAAGAAATAATTGTAAAAGAAAGTTTGATCCCAGTGATAAACTAATCCCTTAGTCCCTTTGTAAATCTTAGTGTTGGATATCTCTTGCTCCTTCTTGGTATAAGGAAAGTGTGTTAAAAGGATAAGGAAAATAAACAATAAACTCCACACAAAACAAACCAAACACTTCCTTCCCCTCGAAATCCAAGAATGAAAGAGATGAAAATTTGCTTTTTTAAAATTTCTTGGTAAGCTTAGAACTAGTTGCCCACTGCAGCAGAGAACTCAACAGAATTATGGGATATATTGTCATACCATCGCAGAAGATTTCACCCTACATATGACTAAGGGGACAGCTAGAAGAGAAAATTGGTGAGTCTAAAATATGGAGAATCAGATACTGTAACATCATTGTGGGGTTGCTTAAATGCCAGTGAAAGTGGAGGCTCCAATTGGTGTCATAAGGTTTAAGAGACAATGACTTTGCTGCATTACATGGCACAAAGAGTCACAAAAAGGGCTTGAAGAATAAAATACAGTTCCATTAATCCTGATGATTTTGCCTTACATATTTTAAAAGACTTTTCTGAAGCATATTCCACAGAAATAAAAGGTTTCCTCAGCACAGTCTCTAGCAGATTTAGTTGAAGTGGGGGTATCATAGTTTGTCTAGAATAAAATAGTAGGCCGTAATATTAGGAATATTAGGAATGTTGTGATAAATAACTTTCTCCTTGACTAAAAGCAGTGTTGAAATATCCTTTATACATATATAATTAAAAGAACTAGAAAAAATCCATCTGATGCCAAACAATACACTCCTATTGACTGCAATAAAACTAAATAAATTTACAGCAGCTGAGACCCCAGCTCCAAATTTCATAGCTCAAACTCATCATAAAACATATGAAAAAGAAGAAAAGAAATTTAAGGAGATAAAACCTACACACAATTAAATTGATCAGCAAATGTGAAGTATTTCTCACCATAAATTAATTTGTCAGCAGATACTGGCTTCCATAAAGTAATTTCAAGAATCTCATTTAATAGTGAAGGAACTGAAGTGTCAGTCAGTTGTTGTTTGTATGTTTTACCCTTCAGCATCATCCATATAAAATGACTGAAAATAGGTTTTCTAATGGAAAGCCTGAAAAATTCCTGAAACAACAGCAGAACAAACACATTCAACTGCAGTAAAACAGCATAAAGCAAATTTACTAGAATAATGTGTAGGCAGTTCATCATCACAAGTGTAGCAACATTTTAAATAACGGAATGTCTGCTCACTGGGCACACTGCAATTAGAATGAGTTCACAACAAATGTGTTCATTAAACTGAATCTGTTCCTCACAACAAAGATATAAAAAGAACCATCAGACAGATTACTTCAATGTAGTTTCCTTTGTTTATCTTTTCCTCTTCTCCCCCCTCTTTTCTTCTGTGTTTGAAGGGAGGATAATTTTCTTTCATAGACACCCACTTTAGATGCTAAGTTATGGTCATTTTATTGATTTTTCCTACATAAGCTTCATAAAGGAATTTGTGTTTCTCCTATTAAGGTTCATTATGCTTATTCATTGGACAAGATTATAGAAAAAGCATAAGTTAACTGTAAATATCTCATGTTTTGTTTTTGTGGTAGCTCCCTTTTTGTCAGATATATGAGTGATGTTTTCTTCTAGTTGCCTGATAGAATTTTATTGCACTGAAAATAAAAAACATGTCACAGGCACTTAAAATCTGTTTAGAGGATCTGATTAATCTAATAGGGGAGCAGATGAGCTATCCTTTCTTCCTCTTTCTCTCCCTCTGCCTTCCTCTGCTATATTTCCTCACTCACTAGTGGGTTTTATTATGGCAATTTATCTGAATCTAGCAGAGCTGAAGGGAAATATAGAGGAAGAAGTGTCTCTCTATGTAGTTAATAGTTACTCTGTGACATGAATGGCTGTTCCAGGTTACAGAAAGAGTGATGAAGCTGACACAGTTTCTAGTAATTGGACTTGTTTGAACTGGTTCTATTCTCACTGATAAATGATGTAAATCAGGAGTAGAGCTGGTTGAACATACAAAACTAGTGAAGGTGTACTGAAGATCAGGATCGGATGCTATCTAAATACTAAAGCATAAAATTGAGTGGGTTTTCACACTTGCAAAGGAATTTGGTTATTGTTATAGGTCTGTGGAAACTAATTACTTAATACTTGTAATAGTAAAATCTTTGGACTAATGAATTGTTAATGACTTTTATTTTATTTTTTTTTTTTTTTACTTTTAAATTAATGAAGCCCTAGTATAACAAGAAATACAAAATAAAAAGTTTCTGAAAAATAATAATGGAAAATACATTCCTGCATCAAAAGTTTCAAAAGTGATGGATAGTGTACTCATTCTTGGATGTCAGAATTGAGACACATTTAGATATACATTATCCTTTCATGACATGTTGACAAAATGTATCTGTATGCCTGCATTTGACCTTCTGAGAAAGGAAGGTATGTACCTTTGCAAATGACCTTTACTTCCAAAATACTAAATATGTAATGAATCTCATTGTCAGAATGGGAAAAACAATTCAAAGTGTGCTAGATCTGATAAAGACTAGTGCACTGTGAGCAAATATTAAGTGGAGCTGATGTCCTGAAGTTCTGTGTTAAAGAAAAACAATTTTGCTCAGCAGCTCCATAACACATAACATTTTTGCTTAACTTACAAACTGAGTCATTGCAGTTCTGTCACTGCCTGAGCTCAGGGAAGCTTCATGATCAGCATAAAAATCAGTGTACAGCCAGAAACTTAGTATCTTCAGAACACTCACAAACACACACACACACACACACGACACTCTCTCCAAGGTCACCTACTCACACAATGCAGACACTGTTTACAGATTTACGCTTTCCCTGCACAGTGGGTTAACTAGAGTAGACAACAAAATACTGGGACATGGGTTAATGGGAATTCGAACACATCTAAGGCAAGCAAACTTTGTAACTGGACCTGTATTCTTTAACAGCTTCTAGGACATCCAAATAAGGCAGGAATGACCTCTGAGCATGCTCCTAGAATTTATTTACAACAGTTAAGTGGTTCTTGATCACACCTTTGAGCCTGTGAATTATCCTTTAGAGAATTTTTTTTTCTCTGCATCCCAAGTGGATGGAAACTATTGCTTACAACCTTGAATATATTATTTTACACAGCTTTGTGTTTAGTGTTTTCTGATGTTTCAAGGCTAGTTTCTTTCTCAGCAACTATTTTTTTTTTTTAATCATTACTCTTAAAAAAACCCCTTTCCTATATGAACTGTTGAAAATACTTGGAAAGCACATGTGGTTCTGGGTTCTACTTCTGCAATAACTCACTTTAAAGTGAGAATTTGGTATACCTAACTTATGGGAAAATCTCTTCCTTTATGGGATACAGAGAGGTGTAATTGAATTTTGGTCAGTGCAGCATGAAACCTGGAGTCTGCAGATTTAAAGTCTTAACATGAACTAGTGCAAAAAGCTGAGCATGTTTAGGTGGTCTCTAAGTCAAACAGTAGATTGAAATAAGAAACACTGAGCCCTCATTAAAGTCTTAAATCCCATCTCTAGCTGTGTCATGAGTTTGTATGAAGAATTGCTAGCCATCTGTGATTCATGTGAGAGACCCTTTACTTGAAGGCAGATAATGAAGTTTGGCTTTGGACTTTTTTCCTCCCAAATAATTTTCTAGACCTTAGGTTAAAGTTGTGATTTCTTCTTTGGCTACAAGACTTAATAGCAAGACTGTATGAAAAGAGGCACTAACTTCTGAATGGAGGCTGCATTTTGTGGGAGAACATATGGAAGTGATCTCAGTTGGAAGGAAGAAATCTAGTTTCTTGGATCTAGTGATCACATCACCTGTTCAACAAGATTGATTTCTGAATTTTGATATCTCTTCCAAGGCTTATTACCCCATGTAATGAAAATATACTGCATTTTAGTTATCCAATCATTAATGAAATAAAGCCTCCAGCTTTTAACATACAGTTACTCAAAACTCTCAACCTCATTCTTCTGAATACACTGAAGAACAATTTTAGTTCAGAAAAAAAAAAAAAAACAACCTATTTTTTGCTAAGTTATAAATGGAACATTAAAAATAAAAACTGGTTAGCACTCACCAGATGCATGGTATACAGAGCAGGTAGGTAAATCATATGTGCAAGTGTCTATTTATATATGTGTGGATGAGAGGTTGTATGTGTATATCTTAAGAAAAAAAAAAAGTCCTTTTTAATGGAAAAGTACTTAGAATTTTGTGAACAGATGCAATAAATATCAAAGAACACTTCTAAAATAATCTTTATCTGTCCTAGTCCTTTTCTATATTTTCTCCATAAATAGCTTTGGTTTTAGTAGATATAAAATTATCTAAAATCTGCCCACTCTATCTTAAAAGGAACAAAAATAGCCATACAGCTATGCATCTCTCACTATTTAATGTGTCTTTATGCAATTTTCTCTTCTGGTGTTCAGTTCTCTAGTAAAGTTGTTTCACTTTTCCTATGTGGTGTTGCATAATTAAATGTGTCTAATTACAGGCCAGATACCTGCCCCTTCACATCTGATCAAGGTGAGATAGATGAGTACTATCTAGCCCTGAGAAACTGTAAAGTGTCCTTCTGCCTGTTTGGAACAGAAAAACTATTTTCATATCTTTTCATACTGTCATTGGCAATCTGGAGATGACTTAAAAAAATAATAGGTATAGTACTAACTTTGATCAAATTTCTGTATTCCAGATCCTTTTTTTTTTTTTTTTTTTTTTTCCCTCCACTGTGGGATTCAGTCCACCTACCTTAGACATCTATTATGCTTAAATGCTGTGCTGTAAATGTATCTTACATTAGATGATTGGGTGTTGTCCTTGGATATCTTAGAGCTTCTCATATTAACTTATTTGAACACCTTGAATCTGACTGTTTGTTGTATTATATCCTGTGCGTGTATGGAAAGCACCTCTCTGATCTTATTTTTTTGGCTACTCCCAACCTTCTCAAAATTTCTTCATAAGTACCCTAGGAAAATATCCTGTGAAGAGATCATCTGGCGAGAGTATCCTCCCCAGTTCATGCTGAACATACATTACACTGGAGTATTTCTATCCTATGTTGTGTTTTTCATATGTAGAGTATTTGTAGACACTACAAAGATCACTGGTCTCTCTCGGATTGTTGTATCCTTTACCTTTTTTTTTTTTTTTTTTTTTTTTTTTTTTTTTTTTTTTTTTCTGTGGAGGGAGAGAAGGGAAAGGAACATGTAAAAGCTGCATAATTTATTGCCTGGCACCACCTAACTGAAACTTCTTAGAAGCACCAAACATTTAAGAAATAAGTTTCCCTCAGGAAACTGATTTCATTTTATTGAAGCTTTTTTTTACTTTTGAAGTGGATTTTGTCTTCTTTTTGTTTGGGGCTTTTTGGGAGTCTGGTATTCTTTTTTCTTGAAACTGTGATTTTTTGGTTAAAAAAAAAATATATTGGTTTAAATTTCCATATACTGTGTAGTTCTATTTTGATGGGGTTTTAAAGTGCTTCATTCTTCCACTCATTAATGTTTTATTCATCTTTGCTAAGATATAATTCTCAATAGTCTCTCAGAGTCAAAGAATATGAAAGGTTTCTTTAAGTGAATAAAGGTGCAAAGGGATGAAATCTACAAGGCAACTGGTTTCAACCAGCTTTTGTGGACAGTTTCTTATGAGCAGCTGTGAGAGTCTGGATTTGTATCCCACTGGATTATTTACTGGATCAGAATAAACCGTGTGTCAGGGGAGGGGCCAGGTCAGAGCAGACATGGCCTGCAGCATCCAAAGCCACAGAGCCTGCAGCCCAGTGACCGCACTGGACCCCTCATGGGGCAGCTGTCTATCAAAAGGCCCACCTGGCAGCTCACCCACACCATGCCCCCCTGGAACCTCTGACTGGCTATGACACCCCTCACTCTGGCTTGGAGGGCAATGAGTGGTCAGTGAGCTGGTTGTCCCACCTGAGAGGGGGTGGCCATGGTGATCAGACCATATAAATACCAGTTCAGAGGCTCATTTTCCTCTTCTCCAGCAATCACTGTGTGAAGTATTCTGGTGGTAGCTATTGTTTTCCTTTCTCTACCCTTTCTTTCTTAATCTCTTTTGTGTAACTCAAAACTGATGGGTTATATTTTACTAAGCTGGTGTTGGTGTGCGTTGAGTACTTTAGAGAAATGTTTCTGCCTTGGTTGTGTGTTAGTACTATTAACCTTTTGCCAAAATGCCTATTCTCTTACTAAATTAAATATCTCGAGAAGTGTATAGCATTTTCTCTTTACGTGACCTCAAGGTATTAAAGAACTGAAGGCTCTGCAAAAGTTCAGTGGGAACTCTTGGAATCTTAAATAGAAGTAAAACATCTGGGCAGTGGCTTGACCTGGGGTATTGCAGCAGTACATTTTTGCATCTTATATACTTATAAATTATACAAATACCCTATGGGCACTTAAGCAAAAAGCTTTGTTGTGATGGTATATTCTGTATGGCAGAAATTGAATATGAACACTTGAAAAAAACAAGTTATCTGTAGAAGAATCAAGAGACTCTGTTAAATAACCAGCTTTACATGACTGCTTAGAAGAAAAGATGTTAATCTGAGTAGAGAAAAACTGTGCTAGTTCCACTGGAAAAAACTGGTCACTGTAAGCAACGTTGTCACCAGAAGTGAGATGAAACAGGGTTTGTACTGGGAATTTTATACATAAATCTGGTGCAAAGTGAAATCTAAACTGGCTGTGATGTCCTCTGAAGGTGACTCAGTAGTATTGAAAGCTTTCAGCTACTTCTCTGAGCACCTTAGCTCAGACCTCAGTGTAACAAGCCTGAAGGAACTGTGTCAGGGAAAATTCACACCTTTGTGCAGTTGTCAGAAGCCTTTGCTATCAACCACCATTTGTCTCGAATGGGCTTAAAGCCAATAAAGCAAAACCCAAGGCATTTGCATTGAGTTATATATAAAACCAGTAGAATTTCTGCTGCTTGACTTTAATGTCTAAGCAAAAAGATGTATAATTTTATATAAGTATAAAGTAAGGTACTTTCTCTTTGGTAGTCTTTCTTGTTTTCATTGTGTGTATATTCTTTCTCAGGAATAAATTATGATAGTGGTCCAAACTGGATTTTCACTGTCTTCAGTTTGTTATAATCTTACCAAGTCTCTAGTTCTCATTGTTTCTGTCTCCTTTGACTTCCTTCTCTTTTCTAAGATAAACTAACATGACCTAATATTTTTTTACAGAAATAGAAAAATCATTGTGGAAAAAAAAATCCCTAATAAAAATCCCCGTATTTTCTGTAGTGTTATGTATGTTAAGCTTTGGAGAGGCATAACTGAAGGAGTGTCTTGCTGTCGGACAGAACAACCTTGAAAATCTTTTCGTATGAAGAATGCCCCATCCTTGTGTTATACAGTGCTGTTTATTCTCCCTGTTCTTGCCTAATATGTATAATGCAGAAAGAAGTATTACTTATTTCCCAAGTTTTTCTTTAATTTCTCTGAAATGACTTCCTGGAGTTCCTCAACATGGAATAGTTATTTTATTGTTTCTTTCTTACATGGTAGAATTTAAAAGAAGTCTTTGAAAGCCTAAGTATTGCCAACCCCAACAATTAAAATAGCCTTTATTTGGCTTTTCTTATTTTATTTTTCATTTAGATGTATTATTATTTACTTTTAGTGTAAAAAAAGTTCAAACATTATGGGTATGAAAAACTGTTATTTTCACTAAGAAATGAAAGATTAGAAAAGTGCCAATGATTGAAAACTCATTTTTACCATGGACACTGTAAGCACCTCAGCATATTGGTATTAATTTTATATCTGTGAAGAGAGAATACCTTTGTTGCAGTGTCTCTATTAATTTCAAACCTCTGACATATAAGCTTTCCACAGATGGGGCTTTTTTGGTGTTACAATATGCATTTTTTAGATTTCTAGAGCTACTAGTGAAGGTAGAATTGTATGCCAAAGCAGTGATGTTGAGAACATTAATGTTATGATTGATGGTTGTCACATGAAAAAGGGAGATTTCCTCGACCCTTAGTTATTGATGTCTGTCAGTGCCCCAAGGAGGCCAAGACCCTTGTGCCCGACCAGTCTGTCTACGTCCTGCTATGGGGACCCTTCACTGAATAGTCCTGCTGTATTGGAGGGTGCGTCTACTGCCCTTTTCAGGGAACTAAGCCAACAGTGTAAGGAAGACCCCTCAGAGGATTTTCCCACTTTTTATCCACAGTGTTATCCACTGCTGGCAACTGCCAACACCTGTAACAACCACCACTAACAGTTTACAGAGAAACATTTTCTATTAATAGAAAAGTGTCACAGTTTAAGGTTCGAAGATGGTGGGTAATAGTATCTGACTGCAAAAACATATTTAAAGCAATATACCCACAGCAGCTGCCTTTCACCCTATAATTTCCATACTGTTATAACTTCTGTTAGGATGTAAAAATAACTTCTCTGTTTCCTCTAATTTTTAACCCAAGTCATCTTCCCACAATGGTATATAACAGAATTCTTTATATGAAAATATGTCTAATATTTTGTGATTTCTATATTTTGAAAATAGCCACTGTTGCTCCTAATTTATAAACTTCAAATATTACTTACATGGCATACCTACATTTTAAAGATAATTGAGAAGGTGAGTTAATCAGTTCTGCCAACATACATAGTTTGATGTCAATCTCCTTGTTTATGATATCATTATAACTGACATTTCTAGGTTGAGACTACGGGAGATGTATCTCAAAGATACAGCCTTTAAGAAGTATAAATTTAGGAGCAATTTGTAAGTCTTTTTCTAATTTTTATCAATTTTTTTTTTTTAAAGTAACACATTTTGGATCAGAAGGAATCATGACAGAAATGAATTTCTACAGTGTGTTATGAGTTGGAATAAAAAAAACAAGCTGAGAAAACAGCAAGAAAACATTTTCTTTTTTTTTTAATGGGAATAGATAATGACAAATATTTTTTTTTTCAGAAGCAAATAAAAGAATAAAACAATTCCTGTTGCTTTCAGTTATAACACTGAATGTTATTCTGAATAAACAGTTAAGTAATTTTAAATAACTATTTTCAAATTTCCCTGCTATTTTAATGCAGTAGTCTCTGTATGTTATTGTGGTCAATGTGATTGTGTTAGTAGAACACAAACTCTTCAGGTAGACCCAGACTGCTTTGTAATGCTGAAGTCCAGAGAGAGGGGATGAAGATGAGCACAGTATCCCTGATTGTCCACATGGCTTAACCGTTTAGCCTACACCCTCACTCTGCTTTGAACCCTTCCTATGTAATTTCAAAACAAATCTGCTTAAAGGTACTTTATCTAAGCTTTATCTAAGAGGTTCTGTTGCTTCTGTATATGAAGTAAAGCATGCCTGTACATGTTGACACTTCAAACCCTTTCCATGCTGGAAAGTGAGTATTAGTAAAATCTAAGTGCTTCCCCAGACAGTGGTGGTCTGCACCAGTTATTGTCCCAGATAATTTCTGGGCAATTCCTTGTGGAATTAAGAGTATTTCAGGGACCGTTTATGAATAATGACTTGCAGTGTGCATACTGACAAAAGTCTGAGGTCCTTTTGGTCTCCTGGACTGTTTTCAGGGATATTTAATTTAGTAGCAAAAGCACTATGTCACAATCAGGTTAAATCTGGCAGCCCTCACAAAAATGTTGAAGACTTTAATGCAGTAAGTTAGCATTAAACTACTTAGAGGCAGAAAAAGTCTTCAAGAGTGTATTTTTCATGGGGATGTGTGTGCCTGTGCTTGTGTGTGTCCCATTTACGTGTCCTAAACAGAAATGAGTGAGAATTTAATTGTTAAAAGTGTTTGCAACTGCAATTAGTAAATCCTTCAGGTTTTTTCATTTATGTTCTCTAAATAAATAGTAAACAGTTTTTCCTTCCATAGTCAGAAAACTAAATTCCAGATGTTACCATGGAGTAACATGAATAATTACATGTAATTTTGGTTCAAATTATATCAAGCTTTTAAAGTTGCTTGTAAATCTTAGTAAATGTTTTGCATAGAACTCAAACTTCTTTTCAAAGATCAGAGACAGGTATGCTGAATTTCTGTGAATGGAATTAATAAAGGAAGTTGTTGTCTTCCTTTTGAGCTAAAATCATAGTTTTTCTAAATGACTAAAAAGTGGCTCATCAATTTTGCTCTGCAATCAAGTGAATTTAGGAAATAAATATATTTAAGGTCTTAAGGTGACTTGTTCTGAATAAAAATAGATCTCAGAGTAAGAATACTTTTCTGGGTAAGAAAACAGATAAAGAAATGTAGTAGAAGTGTTCATAAAATCAGCATAAGTTAGTCAACCAATTGAGTTTACAAAAGAGAAGATGTAAGTGGTTGTTTCTGAAGTGTCAGCACATATGATGGAAACAGAAATCTAGGTCATAAAAATAGCAATGATATGTGTAAAGTTAACTTTTTTACTGTATATGGTTACACTGAGTGAGATGTCAACTGCAAATTAGGGTTTGAACAACACAATTTGAAACACTGATACTATTTATTGCTGGTTTTGAGTTTATTTTTCTCTGCTTTTTCACTGTCAATTATAAGTAAAGATCCTGACATGTAAGAAACTGATTATAATAGTTATGAGGAGCAAATGACTGATTCCAGCTAAGCTCCTTGTCATGGGTATATATCTTAAAGTATATGAAATAATTCCATCAGAGGAAATATTTCCCTTGATGCAAAACTATAAAAGAGGTACAATGTTTGTGAAGTAATTAAATCTGTCATGAAATATATACAAGTTGCATTTGTAAGGGACTTAATTGCACTATAAATTCTCAATTTTCTCAGCCAAGGGATCACGGAATTTTAATGCCATGTGTAAAAAACTAATTTAATGAAACTCATCAGAGAGATTTCCCTTTCCAGAATCTCCTTTTCTGAAATTTCGTTGAGATCTCTGTATGTTGGCCTTAATACTGAAAGGCCAACTCACCTGAGAAAAATAAGTAATTTAATTTAAGTAATTTAATTTAATTAAAGTAATTTTAAGTAAATTTAAGTAATTTAATTTAATTTTGCTATGTTTTGTTTTGCTTTTATAGTTTTTCTTGATGAATTATACTTAAAACAATACCTATATCAGGTGCCAGGGGCTTTTTCCTTCTTGTTTTAGCTGTCCTGACATTGATGGACTAGTACCTTTTTTCCCCCTTCTTTTCCCAAGAATTTGAAACCTAATTGTCTCTTTTAAACTAAAGAAAGAAAAAGATATATTCCTGTCTTTGTATTCATGTGCTGTTACTACTTTCATAAAAACTTTGAAGGTACAGTTGTGATGTATTTTACCAATTATGCAATACTGCAATACTGTACTGCACAATAAAAAGTATTTGAAACAGAAGCCAGGAAACTGTGTGTACATAATCTTAATACATCACTAGGACAATTCCACTGTGTGGACAGGAACTTTGAAGAGTTTGCAAATATGCATTTTATTAGATTTTATTTATAGTTCATTACACTGTCTATTTTAAGTGGTCCAATTCTTAAAATAAGGCAAAATTCAAAGTACATTATATCTCAGAGTCTGTTCAAATCTCCAATATTTTCATATTGGACACTTTCCTATTACAAAAAATCAGAACTGTTGAACGCAGTCTGATAACTGATAACTGCTGATAACAGTTATCAGTTAGCTTACCAAAACATGGAGGTAATTTCAAGTGAGCTAGCAGTTGTTGAATACTCTTTCAGGAAAGCTTCAATCATTTGTTAGTGATTCAAGATTTGAAGAAGTACACTTCAGTTCTCTTAACAAGCCTTTGAGAGAATTTTTGTTTTGCATTGTCACTTTGATAGAGTATTGTGCTCAAGGTGATTATTAATAGGCTGGATATTCATCTCAAATTAATTATCAATAAGTGTCATGAAGTCAATAAGTTTCAGTGAAGGAAACTTTTAAGACTCCATAGTGCTTCTGGAAATACTGCTCACTAAAGTACTAATAAGGAAACAGGGAAAAGAGTCAGGAATGTTTGGAACTCCATCCTTCCAGAATGTTTTACTTGTTTGAACAGATAACACTTAAACACTTAAGAATAATTTTACATTTGGTAACAGGGAATGAATTTGTGCATTCGTTTAGTTTAATTTCATCTCTAAGAGCAGAAGTTGTTTTGCATTAAGTAACATGCCTATAAACTTCCAATAAACAAACGGAAACAAAATAACAAAAAGCACAACCTTGAATATATTTCGTCTGAGGATTATATATACTAAACAAAGTTTAGCCTACCCTTCCAAAATTCCGTAACAGAAGGATATTAATCTTCATTTAGATTTCATTTAATCATTAATGGTTGCCTATTACAGGTCATAATTTCCTTTCCTAAATATTTAGCTCTGATTTTATCTTGACTGCTCCTTAATAATATGACTATATAAAATCCATAAAACCTTTTCAGCACAGGGAAAATAAGCATAAAATTTCAGAAAGTTCTTCAAAATACCCAACTTGAGTCTAAGACTGATCTCTTGTTGATTTAGGTAGCTAGCTACTGGTCAAATTTGGGAATACAGTTCACAGCATAATTTGTATAGATTATCTGTCTTCTTGCAGTGTCTGAAAAGGCAGTCAGAGACCAAACTTCACTTGAAATGTATTTTCCCCGCAAAGCAGAGGAAAGGATGTTTTACCAAAAAAACAAAAACAAAACAAACAAAAAACCCCAACCATACAAAAGAAAAAAAACACACACAAAAAAAGAAAACAAAAACCTCTCAAACGAAGAATGAAAGAAGTGCAAATCTAACAATCTCTTGACTACAATGGCTTAAAGAAAAAATGTGACTAGCCAGACAGTAAACATCTATAAGTCCTATATGTTGACATCTGAGTCTTGATCACACGTATAATCTCTTGGGGTCCCTGACTGTGCAATTAATGCTCAATTTGATATACTAAGAAAAGGTTATATAATCTTATTTTAATGTCTTAGCATATCCTGCCTGGCCTCTTGCAACAGCAGAGTGGAATGCTCCCCCTTTTTGTTTTCCCCTGGCCTCGTGGTCCCTGAGACGCCCCAAGGAAGAGATACATGGCAATGACCGGAGAGGATACAGAGAGAGAGTTTATTCACATGGTCAGGAGTATATAAAGGTTTTTAGGGAATTTTGGTTACAACCAATAGGAATCTAGGAATAACAACCAATGGGGAAAGGGTTAACTAAAGACTAATAGGGGGACTTCACATAGTCCTGCCAGAACAAATTCCTGCATACTAGGCTAGGGAGATAAGAGTTTTCTCAAGGGGTTTTGGGA
>JAWWEE010000001.1:71125464-71136105 GCA_035221455.1 Xenops minutus
ACTTCACATAGTCCTGCCAGAACAAATTCCTGCATACTAGGCTAGGGAGATAAGAGTTTTCTCAAGGGGTTTTGGGAAGGAGAAGGGTGACTCAGGGGAAAAGACAAGGGGACAGACATTTTACAATACAGCAAAAAGCCTCAGTTTTTAAGGCATTATGGCTGGTTTCTTCGTTTTCTTCACTGGCCCATTGCTTGCATGATTTATTCCACTTCTGATATTGTAAGTCCACTGCCACAGCCTCTAGTTTTCCATCTGCAAGATCAAGCATCTCCTGGAGGTACTTATTTGTCAGGCTCACGTGGCTGTCTTAGGTACCTAGGTCATAGGTACTTAAGTGTAGCCTATTAATTAAGTCCTCAAACTTACTTTATTATTACAGGCTCTTGGATCTTGATCTTGTCTACAAACACGTACTGTAAAGACACCTGAAAGTACATCTCTCAGTCTGAATGAACTGTGATACAGGACTGTGTTCAAATATACATCCTATTAGAGTGTTGTACCTTTCTGAAAAGAAAACTAGAGGTTTTTGTGCATGCCAAGGCAGGCAGAAAAAGAACATATGTAACAATATTTTCAAATGTTATATTTTTTTTATTGAATATTTTCTGAAAATTTGTTTCTCAGTCAGATCTTTCCTGAAAGAAAAACACTCTGAACACTAAGAAATACAGCTAGTTACAGAAGGAAGGAATTCGGAAGGAAGGAATTCGGAAGGAAGGAAGGAATTCGGAAGGAAGGAAGGAATTTGGAAGGAAGGAATTCGGAAGGAAGGAAGGAAGGAGTTTAAACATGCCATGAATTTGAACTATTTGTGCATTTTAAAAAAAGGGGAGGAAATGTTTAGGACTATACAAGACTCAAACAGATCAATGGCTTACTTCAGCAGAACAAAAACCTTGCAGTGAGTGTGACTACAATACAATCTGCATTGTATATACTATATCATATTTGTGTAGTATAATTAAAAAATAGTTCAGCATAGCTTCTTTTGAAAAATAAAATTGTAATTATCTTTACATTATTGAGAAGCCTCCTACCAGAAATAAATAATTTAAAACAAATATTTGAAAAATAATAATAATAATAAACAATTAGAAACTGTTAGTCTTGAGTTTTGTTTAGAAACTACAAGCAACATATATACTATTGGATGAACATTTTTACAGATCTTATTAGGATAAAAATGAATGTTTTATTCATGACTGAATATGCAGGTCTGTAAAAGCCCAACATGACCTCATTGATTTTTAGAATGTAGGTAGCACAGCTCTTCTGCAGGATGCATTTATAACATAAATGATTCATATGTAATTTTTCTAGCACAACTGTAAAAAGGTGCTACACTTCAGTGCCTTTATTGGAACCTTAGATAATTTTATCTTCCTATATGAATATCACTCGTATATTTATCTGATTTATTTTAGGATCTGTTTCTCATCAGCCTTCTGACCCGTCTGATTCAAAACCCAGCTTGTTCCTAAAGAAAAGTCAGTTTGTCTGGGTCAACCTCCAGTGATGGGTGTGTACCCCCTCTGCACCTGAGCTGTTTTTATGCAGATCAGAGTTTTTGCCATCACACACACAAAAACTCTCTTTTTTCCCTTTAGTTGGCGGGGTGCAAACCTCACCTCAGCAAAACACCCACGACTTTTGCAAATGTCTGATTGATTGAGTCACTAACCCTTAATATTTCAGTCTTTCTAATCAAAAATTTTCAAGACTAACTTCATGAGAACATCTCAGCACCTATGGGTAATTCTGTCAGGGCCCATGGACTTACGTATATCTCGTTTGCTTAAGTATACCCTGATCTTATCCTCTTTTTCCAATGGTACATTCTTCCTTGTTCCAACCTTTCCCCTATTCACTGAGATTCTGAAAGGCTGGTCTTGATGGATTGTTCACGCTCTGCTGTGTTGTCGCTCCTAAAGTTATCAGGGAGATTGAAGTCTGCCGATGAGGACCAGGATCTGTGATCAGGAGGCTATTTCCATCTACCTGTGCAGGGCTTCACCCTCTTGTTCTTTGTATTCAGGTGTCCTATAGCAGACATCTACTACAAGGTCACCTCTTCCTGTCCTCTTTAGTCCTAAATTTTTCTCTGTCAGCTCCTGTTCAACCTCAGGCAGAGCTCCATATACTCCAGCTTCTCTCTCACATAATGGGCAATATCACTGAAGTGTAATCATTTGTTCTACCCTCATAACTGCACACCGTTCACAGCTAAATCATATTCTAAATAGTTTCTTTCTCTGACAGAATCCTTCCCTTGTACTGGGTCTTGCTGGGATAGAGTTAATTTTCTTTAGAGTACGTTGTGCATGGCACTGTTTTGGTTTTATGCTGAAAACAGTATTGATATTACAGGGATGTTCTCATGCTGCAGCGAGGGGATAGGAGACAGTAGCTAAACACACAGTCTACTCAATGAGTATGTAGAAGGAGGTATTTTCCTTGGCTTCACAAGCTCTCTGTATTATAGACCCTGTGTACAATTTGTGTACTCTTTCTTTGATCGGGATGAGAATGTGTGGAGATCTTTTTCTCTCAAGTGTTTTCATTCATTCCATTTTATAGCTTTTTCAAAAAGACTAGATGTGGATCACAGAGACTGGATGAGATTATCCGTAACATATTGCCACATGATAAATGAAAATAGAAAATTTAAGTCTCATTGGGAAGTATAACTCCTTTATTTCATAGTATGCTGTTTTCATGTCAGAATGAAGTATGCTATTGGCAAAATTTACTACCAAAGAGTGGAGCAAGAAGTGTGCCCAGGGTCTCTGCTGGAGGCAGATTTACTAGGGCAACAGGCTGTACTACTCAGTCCTACAGTGAGAGGAGAGAGCATATCAGCTTTCTGGTTCCAGACCACAAAGATATTACAGTGTTTAATAACAAACCTGAATCAGAAAATCTCTGCAGTGACATATTTAATATTCCTATTTCCATATATGCATTTCCCTTTTAAAGAATTGCATTTTACCTTCCTGATACAAGTGTGAAAATCACTGGATTTCATAGATCTGAAATAGGAGTTTATTGTAATTATATGAAAGCACATGGCTTTTAATGAAATTCTAATGTTTCTTCAACTACATTTGTTTTGAAGCATCCATAAAGAACTTATTGTTTCATATTACGCAGCACAGGGCTTTCCTGGGAAACAAAGTATGGGAAGGGGTCAAAGGCATTTTCATATTCCAACCAAACATTGAAATTGATACTTTCCATATATTTCCAGATTTCATAGTTCTAGATTTCAGATGATAAGCAAATGCCCTAACACACTGAGAAACATACATGTAAAAAATTGCTTGATATGAATAATCAGAGATTCATGTTGCTTCCGATGTGTCTGTTCATTCTCTGCATTTGTGCTGATGGAAGTGAAATAAAAAAATTAAGTACTGGACAGCTCATTGCCTTCCTGAAGGCTAGAAACTGCTACATTTTTACTAAAAGAAATATGCCACCTGGGTATGTATAATTTAAATATATGGACATAAAGTTTCTGACTTCTGTGAAGTGTTGTCAAAGTCAAATCCATCGTTTTGACAGTACATCATGTATGATAGCTACACATCACAGTCCTTTTATAATTAACAAGTTTATGAGGAAGTAATGGTCCATTATTCTCTACTGAATTGTTTGAAATTTGTCCTGTCTTTAGAAAGGGTGACTTTCGAATTCACAAATATATTGGTGGGTGTATTTTGAATTAAGCTGTTCTGAAATCAATCCAGGTGATAGTAACAACAAAACAAAACACATCAAAACTTATTTTACAATCTCTACAATAATTCAGATAATTAAATTTTCAGTTTTCCTTAAATTAACTTTCTCTTTGTCCTTCAAGTTTTCCTTCTCTCTTTTGTTTTCTATTGAAGAAACTGAAAGAAGAATTACATTTTGTTTCAGTGAGTTTACATATCTACAAATTGTTGAGAAAATATACTAGCAAAAAACTACAAGCTTTTTGGTGAAGAAAGATCTGATAGTTTGACATGAAAACATGTAAACTGAAGCTGGAAATACAGATATGTTTTAAAGACAGATTAAAATTCAAATTTACCACACCCAAAGACAAATTGTAGTAGGTAAACAGAAATTACTGGGTTTAATTGACATAGCTGAATAGAGCCTTACTAATTTAAATAAAAAACAAAAGAGATTACTACTACTTGGCTATTTACCCATGGGTATGTTATTCACTGCATATGTTACTGTGCATCCAGATTTTTTCCTGATACTGTAAAACAGACTTCCACTGCCTTTGCCATCTTCATGAGCATATTTTCATAATTGATTTTTTCCAGTGCCCACACTCTAAAATGCCTAATATATTGCTATTGTTTCATTCATATTGTCCTCAGGCCAGATTCAGTTCTTTTTGAACTATAACTGGAAAGGAATGTTGAAATAGATATGAAGTTTCCCTATGTGTTAATCAAAAGGACAGGAATTTTGTTAAGCTATGTGTATCACATTCTGTTAAAATGTTATTTTATTTTCAATGTATTGTAAACATCTGACTGAAAAGAGCTTTCAACTAAAACTTTTATTTATGCTGTGATTAGTACTTTTCCCAATAAACAGTAGCTAGCATTTTTGCTGCTTTTGGAATTCTATTTAATTACTTTGGATTGGAATTCATGTTTATTTACTTAATTCAAGCAGATTATTTCCTCCAAAAAAACCTGCTATGATTACTAGAAACAATATATGTATACATTATGTACAGTACATTTAATTTGTTCACCCTGGAGAAGAAAAGGCTCCAGAGAGACCTTGTCATGGCCTTTCAATATCTAAAGGAGGTTTAAAAGAAAGACAGAGAAAAACTTTTTTATGAGGGTCTGTAGTGACAGGACGAGTGGCAGCAGTTTTCAACTGAAACAGATTAGGTTTAGATTCAACATAGAGAATACTTTTTTATAATTATGAGGATGGTGAGACACTGGGACAGATTGCTCTGAGAAGCTGTGGATGCCCCATCAGACGTAGTGTTCTAGGTCAGGTTGTACCTGACAGTGAGCAACCTGATCTATTGAAAGATGTTACTACAAAGGGTGTTAAAATAGATAATCTTTAAGGTCCCTTCCAATCCAAACCCTGCTACGATTACATGATTCTGAGATTACAATCTAATTTTCTCACATTCTTCAGCTGTGTAGTTTCATGAGATGATTTCAACAGCTTGATTCATAAGTTAAATAAACGAGCTGCTTTACATATGAGAAATTCTGATCAGCTTTGAGTGTGTGACCAACTTTGAATGAGTAACATATATGCATATATGTTATTCTCCAAGGGCAGTTATTGTCATTTCCTGTAGTTGAACTTTATGATGTTCTTATTAGCCCAATTCTCCAGCCTGTTCAGGTCCTTCTAGATGACAACATACTCATCTGACATATCTGCAGGGAGTTTTGTAGTGCTTGCAATCTTTCTGAGGGTGCACTTTGTCCTGTCAACCAGGTCATTAATGAAGATGTTAAACAGTGCTGATTTATTGATCCCTGGGATACATTGATAGTGACTGGTGTCCAGCTGGACTTGATGTTGCTGATCACAGCCACCTTAGCCTAGCAGTTCTGACAGTTTTCAGTCTAATTCATGGCCCATTTTCCTGTTGATAAATAATTTATGGATGCCAGCAGTATAAAACTTCTTATTGACCTCCTGGCTTGAACCATTTAACACTGGTTAGGGACAAGAGCTAAGTTGCTAGAAAATGGTCTTGGCTTATTGGCAATATAGTTCAGTTAAGCTTTCTTTGCCTGATGAAAATGGAAACACAACTGAAGTAAGATTTATACTGATCAGAAACATTTAATTATGTTTTGGGGGGGTTTTTATTACTACAAAAGATGATTTCCTTAAGTCTTAATTTTTTTCCAGTTATTTAACTAGTAGCTATTCGACTAGTAGTTAAGGTCATCTGATGAAGATTTCCTATCTATATGAATTTTTAAATAGTGTGTTTCCTGGCTTCTTGCTTGGGTGAAATAGAAAAAAAACTAAGTCAACTAAAAGTGCCTAATAGCAATTGCATCTAAATTCAAAATGTTTGTGCATCAGCTTGTGTATGTGACTCCCTGCACATTCTGTTCTCATTAAAATCCCCCAGGCAATCTGCTTTGAATAAAACTAACTAAATAACAAAGCCATGCTTGAGATTAATCCTCTTTTTGGAAGAAAAACTTAATAGGGATACACATACGAAACCTACTCAGTCTGTCCACAACAATATTTGTGATCCTTATTAAGAATATGAAAAGAGAAAATTATGAAATGTATTTTGCATTTTACTTTCCATAAATTATCACAAATAAATTATCTATGAAACTCCCTCAAAGTTTGCATCAGTTTAAAAGTTTGAAAAAGTTGAATTTCACTGCTGACAGCAAAACTAGCTGAAAATTCATGTGGAAGAAATTCTGCACTTGACTAATATGGTGAATAACATACACAGACATTTATTTGCCTGTTTACCTTTTTTAACAACTTAAAACCAATATGAATGCAATACCTGAGAGTTCTGACACTGAATTTTAAAGATTTTTTAAATGTAGAGAGTTTTACTCAAAAGTTGTCTATATATAAAAAAGTATATACATACACATGCACGGTCTTGATACTTCATAGCAATTATGGTGCTTTCACTGCTTAGACATGCTGATGATGTCTTATCTGCTGCTTGCTCTGGGCTAGTGCCAATCTCTGAGTGACTTACCAGTGCAAACCCTGACCATGGCAGAAAATTAGGTGTATGGCTGGAATTAGTATGGATGATTAGTGAAAACTGGGGTTTAGTGTGTCATGTTTTAAGAAAAGTGACCCTACATGAACCTAAACCAGCAAGGTACCTTTAGTTTAATCTCCTGCTCTTCTAAAAGTGTAGCACACACCCCAGAGGATGCTGGTGGTCTGAGCAAACTGGCTTCTGATAATTCAATATCAAACTTGAATATAGGAAGCAAGTGGGGTACAAATATTTTGACACCTCAAGTGTCAAAATCCACAAGATGCTTTGAAGGCATCTCAACTTAGAATTAAGGTAACAAAGACAGTTTGGAAAGGAAGGTTTCCTTGCCCTAGGATGAGATGGTGTTTTTTCTGATGGAAGAAAATGTGTCTAGATTGAACCCTCACTGATTGTATTTTACTAGAAAAGCTGGGCAGCTAATTCCTAGACAGGTATTACTGTGGTTTGAAACATAAATTCCTTTAGATTACAGTCACTTTCAACCTGATTCCTGTTACAGAGCAGTGATGCTTTATAATTCATGTCTGTTTAGAGATATGCAAAAAGTTCAAAACTGGATTCAGTGTTCATACAGAATATTTTAAAAATAAGTGATAGGTCAATTTATTTACTTTACTTCAGACTCCACTTCTCATTATTAATAAACATTTGGGAGCACTTTTTAAAAAAAAAAAAAGGAAGAAGAAGAACCAAGAAAAATAATATATGGCATTTGCTGCTTTCATATACACAAAATATCTTAAATGCAGCGTAGTATTTAAATAGTTCTTTAGGACTCCAGGATTCTCATATTTAGGTAAAGCTGATTGTCAAAACCTCACTTTCTAACCTATTTTGAAAAAAATAAAGCATACCATAATAATGCAGATAACACAGCAAGACTGAGTTTACCCCAACATTCATGTGAAATCCGTTAAGTGTGGATTTTTTGGTTGTTGTGGAATAGAAGAGGGCAGAGGGTTCCTACAAATTTATTTGTAAAAATTAAACTGATGTTTAGTTAACAGGTTACCAAAAAGATGCTGTAGGTAATACAGAAGTTGTGCAGACCAAGGTCAGAGAAGAAGAAGAAGGCTGCACTGCAGGTGCTAGAGCAGATGTTTCCCTATAGAACAGGTTTTTCCCTAATGCCTATGGAGAGACCATGCCAGAGCAGTATCCACACTACTGCCAGTCAAGGATCTGACACCACAGCAGGGGGATGTGCCTGAAAAAACTGCATCTATGGAAAGCCAGTCTTAGAGTAGACTTATGCAGAAGGACTGCAAGCTGTGGAGAGGATTGATGCTGGAGCCTGAGAAAAGAGTGGGAAGGAAAGAGAAGCAGAGTGGAGATGCTATGAACAGATCACAGTTCCCATTCCCCAAGCCTCCATTCTCACTCCCCCCGTCCATCCCCCTCCCACGCTCCTTGGATGAGAAAGGTAGAAGAGTCAGGAATGAAAAATATGGAATTCAGTCTCAGAAAAAAAGGAATGGGGTGAGATAGAATGTACTTTAGGGGGAGAAGGGGGGGATTATTATTTCTCACCATCCATTCTGTTTTAATTGACAATAAACTAAATTAATTTTACTTGAGTTGCATCTGTTTTGCCCATGTTAGTTATTGGTAAATAGTCTCCCTCTGTATCTTGATCCATAAATGTTTTCACTGTCATTTCCTCACCTGTCGAGAAAGGAGAGAGAATCTCAGTATATGTCTGGCAGATGGCAAAAGTCAATCCACTACAGACTTTTATTATAAAAAGGTACTCAGTCTGTCAAATATCTTCCTAGACAAGTTGTTGTCTAACAAGTAGGAGTGCATTCCTGAACTTCCTTATTTATTTACTTACCTATTTATTTACATTGCTTATTACCAGTCTGGATGATATAAAAATAGAAATCCTATTGTCTGAGTGAATTTTTGTTAAAAGTAGAAAGATTTATATAGTAAACTCTGTGAATGAACTTACTCTAGGTAAATGATAAGCAGTTTTGAACGTAAAACTAAATGCTGGCTGTTTTCCTCGGTCAAAGATTTTTGAGGGTGTAGACTATTTCAGGAGTTATAAGTGAATCAGAACTACTTAATGTTCATTTTTTTAAAAAATAAATATTTTGAAAGACACTTGTCATGAGAGCATATTTAGCAAAATAATTAGGAACAGAAAAAGAAACTAATATGCAAAGTAATCTGAAATCTATAAAATAACATGCAACAGAGAACAATATGTAGTGTTGCAATTTTGGAATAAGTCCTTAAGAAGTAAAGACCCATTAGGTAAAAGTCATTTACAGTTTTGCTTTCTCTTGTCTTTTTGCTCAAACCCTTGTTCAAAAATGAACAACTAATGCAATGTGACAACTGTTTGAGCTGGAAAGTACAAAGACAGAGTGTATCTAGATCATGACATTCTTCAGTGAATCAAAGACAAAATGTCGTTTTTGAAAATCAGAGATTATTCTGCGTAAAGGAAACAAATAAACACGGCAGCTTAGTCTATATTCATCCTGAATTAATTGAGCACCAGTTTATGTATTTAAACTATGAGCTTAGCTTATTTACACTTTCCTATGCTCACAAAAGAGCTAGGTGCCTCCAGAGGAAAATTCAGTTTTTTAACTTAAAACACTTTCTGTAAAACATAAGGCTAGATTGACTGTGTTCCTTGGTTAGCCTTTTGGATATTTGTCCAAAACTTCTTCAGATTCCTTTTATTTTTTTCCAATATCTTTCATGTCATAATTGTAGTTTAAAAAATTAAGTTATCATTACTTACATTAAAAGCTGCAGAAAAAGAATATCTCTTGCTTTCAGTATACCTTAAGTTGGCTTCCAATTCCTGTGAAAGCAATATATAAATGGAAATATGAAACTCACTTTTTTTTCACCACTTTCAGAATGTGTACACATATGGTCTGTTCTCTTTCTTGATCTTGTAACTGGATTTACATGTCTTTGTGCAGATGGGAAATTAATTTCTGGAGTTTAGTGAATGTGGGAGAACGTGATAGCTATGAGACATGGAAAAAGAATTTTCAAAAGTGGACTTACGAGGACTGAGAGACCGAAGACTGAGCAGAGACAGTGGAGCTTCAGACATTCACAGCAGAAGCTTGAAGAAAGGACTGAACTTTTATTGCTTATGGACATTTCTTGATCCCACATACGATTGCTCATAAAGGGATCAACTCGCGAGTATACGATTGTTCGTAGAAAGCGGAACATCCCCTGTTTATGGTTTTCCCCATGGTTATTTCCCTGTGTGCACCCCTCATGTTGTCCCTCAACATGGCAGATCCCTTGTTGTTTTATCCCCGGTTCCCCTCCATGTTGTCTCCTTCCCCCTCACAGTTTCCCGCCTTTGCCCTGGACCTGCTGAAACAAGAACAGACCACAGAAATGGTTAACCAGATCAGTAGAAACTACTCAGCACCTGCCTTGCTTGAGTTTTATCAGAGAACATAGAGTTATGTTCCATTCAAACCACTGGACCTGATCTTAGAAACTATATACAAACAGCCTAGTGCTGTTAATCATGACAATGTAGACATTTGAATAGAGCAAAATGGCCTTAAACCAGTAGTTTCTGTAAGCTTCAGTGACTAGGTCATGAATGATGAAGGCTGAAGAGATCAAGGTGAAGAAGACAAATTAAAGACCCCTAAAGTGAGGCCGAAGACTGGAAATGACCACCTAATCGTGATGCCAAAAGAAGATTCTGGAAGGCTCTGCTGAGGCTCCGCCTAGGCTCCACCTAATCATTAATATGGATGATCAAATGTTGTAATCTTATTACTATGCAAAATTGTATGTTGTAATCGTGTAGTGAAATGTATAAAATGGCTCATTTTGCACTGTTGATTCAAAGCTAGTTT
>JAWWEE010000001.1:71171699-71216358 GCA_035221455.1 Xenops minutus
AACTGCTTCCTGGGCAGCTGCTGTGAATGGTCCATTGTTCTTGGGGAATGAATAGAGGGGGTAGAATACATAGCTTTTATCACTCCTACCCAGTGATAACTGGTCCCTCCTGCTGAACTAGGACAGCATCTTAACAGGATAGTTTTCATTTAGTGTGTGATTTGGGTAAATTCTTCCCCGGACAACTTTTACTTTTCAGTGCCTTCAACTGCTCAGCATTGGCTTTCCAGACTTGCTGTTCACACGTGTTTTACAAGTACAAAAGAGGGCATTTTGAGTCTGTAAATAGGAACCTAAATAGTGACCTACTGAGTAAATCACTCTCCTTAAAGAGTTTGGGGGCAGTGTTGACATAGCCACTATGCTGAATGCTTATGTGACATTGCTTCCTTTATGATAATGCTGCACATGATCTCAGTATGTGACTTAGTTTTAAATCAATCTGGCAGTAAAGATGATCTTCCTGTCTCCTGATTTCCCTTTTTCTCTGCCTGTCAGTTGCTGCAGTCTTTTCTTTAATAGTCTTTTTCTATTTGTCAAGGAGTAACAACTGGCTATGACAGATGAGACAAGAAGGGAGATATACATTGTTATAACTACCACTGGAAGGCCAGGTGAGAAAATTTCATTTTAGGGAAATGAGAATGGGAGGTCTATCATGATGGTACAGACTCTGGGGGTGAGACTGGTAATTTTGGAACTAGTGATTTAGTGTTTTTATTCTGACAGATTGTTTTAAACTTTCAAGTCATAATAAGGGATTTTGTCGCCCTTGAAAACAAGATATTTTAATTTACTCTGGTCAGATTTTCCACACAGTTACACTCAAGACATATGTTCTGAGATATTATTAGGAGTTATTATTTTTTTTTTCTTAGAACAATAAGAAACTTTTATTTTCTCAAGTAGTTTAAATATTAAATATATCTTAGTCTGAACCTATTATTTTGTATTCAAAATGAAATTTCATGTTTAACAACAGTGCCTTCTAACAATATATTGGTAGGTTTTTTTCCCATAGGAATATCTATTCTAATTGACTTCCCATTTCTTATTTATATTATCTCATACCTTTAACTTCCTGTCTGTGCCTTTGAGTTAGCCAACCTGGGAAAAAAACCCCTGTATTACACAGGAAGACCTCAGTCTTCTAATGAACTTCTGTTACATTGTACACAACATACTGTTTTCTTAAGTGCTGGATGTTTCCTTTTGTTTCAATTTATGTTAATGCTAAGTAAGAATGTCAGTGTGAGGGGACACTAGATTAACACCATAATGATCACCATTATGAATCTTTTGTTCAAAGTTTAAGTAACAGGAAAAAAAGCTTTGCCCTGCTGATTATTAAAAGGGAGGTAAGGGGTTTGTTTGTTTTATTTGTTGACTCATTTGTTTGCTTGTGTGGGAAGATGGCTAGGGTTAAAAAAAAATTAGAGGAGACTAAGAATTATAGGGTAAAATGCAGCTACTGCTCCCTGGATGGAATGTGCTCCACAAAGATTTCCTATACAATAATGACAAGCACCTGCCAAGGGAAATGGAATGGTGGGTGGAGCAGAAAGGAGATACCATGGCCTCTCTCCATAGTAATCTTTTCAGGGAAGGGAACATGCTGGTACTTTGTAGTTTCTAAGACCATAGAGTACCTGTCGACCAAGGGAGATAGATGAAGATGTTTTGCTGCTGAGCCAACAACTGTGTCAAAATCCCTCTCCTCAGATGCCAAGATATGACCACCCCCATTAAGCACATGAAGTGAGAGAATTTTACATCAATCATAAATGAAAGTATTTATGACTAAAGTCACTCAAGCTCCACCGAAACCTAAATAGATAGTATAAAAGGAAGTTGGGAATAGGGGAGAAGATTGAGGAAGACTCCACCGAAACTAGGGGATCAGCTGACAGGCTGAACCTGTCTTCCCCCCATCACAGGAACATTTATTGGGTAAGAAACATATTCTATGCACACTAAATGCTGTTATTAGGATTAGAGCTTGTGCTTGATTTGTAGTATTATTAGATTGCTTTAAACGTGCTTTTGCAGTCAGAATCTGTCACTGACAACCCACAAATCTTATTAACCTGTCACAATTTGTATCAATAAAAAGTGTTATTCTGTAAACTGTTAGAGTGAGTCCTTTGTAGGTGCTAGCAGTTGCCAGCATCAGATAACACATTGGGAAGACTTGCTGAGGGGTCTCCATGCTGCAGGCTTGGCCCCCACAAAAAGGGCAGCCAGATTACCCTCCGATCCAGTGTATCTTATGGGACACCTGACAGACTTGTCAGACATAAGAGTTTTGGTTTCCCTGGGGCACTGACAGAAATATTACTGAGGGTTGAGAAAATCCCACACTAAGGATTGGGTAACACTATCCCCCCTTCACGTGACAACTTGTTTTATATTACTGTGGTTACAATTCAGATTAAAGACCTCAAAATGTTATCTTAAAATCTGTGTAATTTTTGAACAAATGTTTGTTGTTTTTTTTTTTTTCCTGTTTCCCCCTTTTCAAAAATACTCTTGTTTACAAGATCGTGTCTACATAAGACTTTTTTTTTTTTTTAATCAACATATTGCCTTTTCTTCCATTAACTTCTCAGCTACTTTGTGCATTCTGCTTAACATGCTATTATAAAAAAAAAAAATTCCCCCAGAAGGAATGTGTCTTCTCACTCTGTTGTAGCCCCTAGAATACCTTGCTTTGGACAGCAATACGTTGTTTCTGTTACTCTGTAGCTTTCCTAGTTTCAAACTTAAAGCTAGAAGAGGAGTGTGAAAGAGGTTAAGGTAAAACTACTTAACTCCCTAAAAAGGTTTAGGTTGGAATAGATAACTTCATGTTGGAATAGATAACTGCATGCATTGTCTAGACAAAGGGCATAGGGATGACAATCTTCCCTAACAGCAGACAAACTAATTCCATGCATTTGCTTTGTCACTTCTCAAGAAATATACCCTTTGTTTGATTGCTGCTCTCTATCCCCCTTATGGACATCAAGCTTAGATTTGACAGAGAAATAATACCAACATAAGAGAAATGAATGTATTTTCTTCCTTACTGGATTATCTTTAAATACTCTTTATTCATTATTATTTTTTTCAGTGTTCTTCTATAAAGCATATAACATGATTGGAAGTTCCTCCATTTTAATGCTACAGACAGTCCAATTGGTAAAGCACTGAGGGATCTCAATACATGAGTAACAAAAATGCATTTATTCCATTCTTGGTACACTTGTATTGTTTCTTCTGAAAATAAATCTCAGTGGAGTGAAAAAAGGAGAGTACAGGAAAGGTGAAATCTACAGCATTTGATGTTTAATTTTAAAATTGTCTAAGTCATTAAGTTAAATCCACAAGGTCAGTCTGCCTAGTCTAAACTTTATTTATGTTTCAAAAATCAATTCACTAGGTCACAGGTCCAAAACCAAACAGGATTGTACAGTAGTGTTTTTCTGTGTCATAAAGACAATGCAAAGTCATGTTTTCTAAACATCAAGTGATAATAAACTATGAGAAAAAGCAAATAAAAAATGGATAAAAATTGTAAATTAATTTATTAAACAATCAAACATGAAGAGGGATGATAAATGATCAACAAATTGACCACATTTTTATTTAAACTTCATCCTGTTCTATCTCATCTTTCTAATAGGGAGGAGTGAACTTTATATGACAGGAGATATGTTTATAATTCCATGCTAGCTGCTGATGCTCTCTATATGGCACAACATTCCTGATAATTTGATTATATCTGATATGTCAGGTAAGACTTTACTATAAGAAAGCAAAGTCACCATAAGAGACTTTCTAAGGTAAGGATAGATAGGCTATTGCTCCTGTTTTTACAGTGGTGTGACCAAGTTCAGAGAAGATGAAGGAAAAATAGGGGAAAAATAGATTATTTTATTCTACAAATCAAACCTAACAGGTACATGTTTTATATGATTTTTTGTCTTCAAAATATATTTAAAATAATCTTGAAAGTGTTTACTCTTTTTTCTTTCTTAATTCTTTCTCTTCCTTCTCTTTCTGACACTAAACTTCTGTCTAACAATATATGAACAACACACATTTTAAACACTTTCATGTCTGCATGACAGTATGACTACTGATTTCCTCTATGCATTAAAACAAAGTCATCATAATTAGTAAGCATACAATATTTTATATAGAATATTTACATTTAAAAGAGATGTCATATTTTTTCCTTTATCTTTCTGAAAGAGCACATTTGAGCTGGCTTTAGCACCGAGCTAATCAGTTTCTAAACAAGATTCTCCTGAATAATCTTTTCCTATACTAAGCAGTATGCTGTCTTTTGTTCCTTTTTTCCATCTTTTTTTTCTTTGTCTTTTTTTCAGCATGTCATATATTCCTTTCTGTTGCCATCATAAACCTGCTTTTTCATTTAGATTTAACTTATTCCCTCCTGCCCTATCATATTTTCTTCTATGATTACGCAATATGCTTTGACTGCTGCTCTTCTACACTATCATCCTTCTCTTGTCACCTCAGGTTTTTGTTTCATCATTTCTTTCCTTTCCTTTATACTTCCACTTTCATCTTCTGCTTTCCCTTTCTAAAGGAATATTTCACCACTTTGTACTGTTGCTTGCAACTTTCTCTTTTTTTCCCCCAAATAAAAAGTCTGCAGTCTGGCTCTACATTCGTGAGAGCATTCTGTCATTTACCTTTCTTTTCTATTTCTTGCCTTTATTTTTTTGTACTTAATGACTTCTTATACTGATAAATAATACTTTTAAATATATTTTATTATATTTTCTTTGTACTTTGAAAAATGTTTCTGACATGGATGTCTCCGATGCCATTTATTGAACTTATTTCAGATTCTACAGTGTTGATAACTACAGTTTTTTTGCTCACTCTGCAGATAGAAGATGATGTTATGAAGGAATTCCATGATAATGCAAGTCAGATAAAAACACCCATAATTATTCTTCTTTTTCTCTAGAAGAAAATCTTTAGGTTTAGCCTCTTCTGCTTTCAGAAAAGAGTATTAGAGATGAGGAGAAATATCCAACAGATGTGTACCACATGAATAAACATTTGAGTGAGTTGTTAGCTCTGCATAAGGTCATTTACAATAAAAGTCATATCTGTGAAATATTGCACATGAAATTAAGTAGTACTATCATGAGTAACTCCACACATATTTATTCTCCTTATTTATGGCTGCTTTTCATGCCAGATTCCACAGAGCACTCTTGATCAACTGACCTTGGCACCTCATTGATGAGGCCACCACATTTCTCCAGACTGCCTGCATTTTCTTTCTTTTTTTCTGAAAGGGTTCTCAAAGAAGTACATTCTGGTACATTCCTGTGCTGTAGTTGTATTCTCAAACAAAATGAAGATGTGTTCACATTATGTTCCTTTATCTGGAAATTTTAGAAGCACTACTAATCCCAGTATCACAGGTATCCTTCATGTAGCGTACAAAACTTGTTCTAAATTTTTCATAAATTTCCTGAAGTTTAGGAAAAGAAGCATTATAATTCCATCTTGGAACTGGTTTACAATGGAATTCAGCCAACAATTAGACAAAAGTTATGCAAGGTTCAGGGAACTTACAGAAAACATTATATGTATCATGGATTAAGCTTTCAGATATATATATCCTGCTCCACTCTTTTCATTGATGTCAGAGATTTATCAGAAGAGTGTTTTAAGGGCCAAGGGACTATCTCAAACTTCATCTCAATTAGTTTAGGTGCTAGCTCTAATTGATCATGTATTTCTCTGTATTTACTCGTGTTAATTAATTATAAAATTATGCATTAAGGATTAGGAGATACCTCCTTTGGTATTGTCCTGGTTATAGTGGCCGAGACCATTTTGTCACTGTGTGGGTGTGGCCAGGGCTTTGCATTCTACACCCTCTATGTCATTTCTCATGGACTGCTAACAATTTGAAGCAGCTGCCCAGGGCACACCTGGCCCCTCAGGCTACAAGCTGGGTGTTTAGGAACTCTGTGAGATAAGGAAGTTTTCCTACCTTCACACCAATGACTCAGCTGTGATAACTCCCCTCCAGGGAGTCACTAGCACCTCCACACCCAGCCTGAGGGGTCATGTCTGCTAATGGGCCATCAAGGAGTATCCCATGACAGACTAAATCACTCATTGTGAAACTCTTCACTCTGGGGGAGGTACTGGGCATTCCCATCTGAGCCTAAGCATATAGAACCTTGGGGGTTTGGGACTTCTGTACCACTTGTGGGATCCAGAGGAGGACCAGGACCTCAATAGGACTGCAACTGCCACTCTTGACCAGACTGTGACCATCATCCTCATCAACAGGTTTTCTTTTCCCTTTTATTTTGTACTCAGGGGGCCATGTGGTGCTCAGCACAGGGGCTGGAGAGCTCCATTCTGTTCTCGCCCCATGGTGCTGGGTTGTACATCTGGGTTTTTGTGTGAGTCAAATGGATTTTTCCTCTGCATCATTGTACTTACTCTAATCTTTATTAAATTGTAATTCTTAAATTGCAATTATTAAATTGCAGTCTCTTTTTGAGTTGGGTTCATTTCTGCTGCTGGTTTATCTTTAAATCAGTACAGGTATACAGTTAGAAGGACATATTTACTGGCTTATAACAACAGCTCTTAGAAAATTCTATGTGCTCCTCAGTAAGAAAAAAATGTTATTTTCTGTTTCCTTAAGAAGCATATATGTTTGAACATGTGTATGTAAGTATCATATACGTGTACATATTTAAGCATGCTTAATAGCAGGCAACTTGAGGCTCTTAACTAAGTTGTCTAGCTTACTGATTTATCCTGAATTACTGAGGCTCAAGAAATTGGTAAAAAAATGTCTACACTATAATTTGACTATAATAAAATTCTAATATTCCTCATTAACTAGTGTCTGCCCTTGAGTGGGTCGCAGTAAGTCACCACTTCAATACTTGTGGTGCAATTTTGATTTAAAAAAAAAAAAAAAAAAAAAGGCATTTTAGTTTTATAGTAGTCAGGTAGAACATATTTCTAAAATAATGTAAAAGGCAAAGAAGATAACACATGAGGTTGATGTACAGCTAAGAAAGTATTGACTTAAGTCAGACAGTAGAACACAAACTAGTAACACAAGGTTAAGTATCCCTGTTGGTATATCATACTGCAACCTAGCTACAATAGACAGGTAAACAGATTGGAAGTCTTGTTTTACAGTAGTTTTATGCACCCAGAGTTAAAATAAGTGTCAGTACTTGTCATGAAATGAAAAAGACCATTAGAAGTATTTTGATTTAATACTAATCAGTAGGCTTATTTTATAAATTATAATGGTGCAGTTGCTAGAGTTTCAGACAGTAATTAAGAGTAGCTACAACCATTCAGTCAGAAAAAAAAAAACAAAACAATACCCCTTAATGTTAGCAGCTGTCAACATTATAAGGTCACATAAACCTCTAAACTCTTCTAGGCCATGGTTCCTTTGGGAGACTGAGAAGAGTCAATTTGTAAGGCAAAACAGATTTTGCTTAGTATCAACAAAACTTTTGCTTTGCAATTGGCAAATCAGTTATAAAATAAAACTGACAACCACTGTCCACATTGTATGATACTTTCTGACAGTTTTTCAAGATTATTTAAATTCTGTGCCTTCTTAAGGAACAGTTATTGAAAAAGCTGCCAGTCTGTTCCTTGTCACAAGAAACCTACATTTGCTTCTCTGAAGGAAAGAAATTCAGGTAGCACTGAAGACTAAAATTAATGGCTGCACAGTTTATTAAGGGAATGTACAAAAAAGATCAAGGAGTGTTATTTGTTTTGGGTAAATAATTTCTCTAAGAACCCATTTAAAAATGTATTTCTTTATCATACTGAGGTACTGCAAATTTTTACAGAACAAAAAGAAGCTTATAGCTTCTTTTGACAAGTACATGATAATTCCTCTTTTTACATTATTTTTTAAGAGAAGTATTAAATGGAAAATTTAAAACAAACCCTTTAACTACATTGCAAATTGCAGAGGATAACAATTTTCTTTTCTTGAAGGAATCCACCTTTCTTTCCTCAGCCAGCTTGTGCTGAACCTGTCTTTATTAATATCATTCAACTATATTTTCAGAATATAGCTTGAAGGATGATTTGAATACAGAAGCTAGGAAATACACAACTTCCCTGAAAACAAACAGTTGTCATGACAAAATATTGTCATGGTATATCTTACAACTATAATAGTTCAAACAAACCCTGAGATTCCAGTTTAAATTTGTTAAATAGTTTCTAATGAGTCTATAATATTATTTCTCAATTACAATAGAATTCCCACACAACAATAAATTTTGACAGTTCTTACCTCTGAACATGACAAAGTGGTAAAGCCAGGCTTGACCTTGATTTCCATTAACTGGTGAGATTATCTGACTTTATATATAGTTTTCAAAAATATTTAACTATACCTTTTCACATATATGCAAGAAATAAATATATGTTCTATGTAAAGTATAAAAATGTATCTATATAAAGACAAGTTTTCTGGAAAACACATAATCCTGATGGAATTCTGAAACACCATTTTGTAATTTTAAAAGGGACACAAGTTGTGGGGTTTTGTTTTCTTTGTTTAACCACTGCAAAATTATTTTCTGTTCTTATAAAGAAAAAAAGCACATGAGATTTACCAAAGCCCCCAACTATTAATACAATAATATTTCAACTTTTTAAAAAAACTCATAAGCTCTGCCTTAAGTGACATTTCCAAATATCAGTTCTGCTTTTTGTTCTGTATTAATAGGGCTTGGAAGCCTTTAAACATATATCCAATAGATAGTAATACCAGTAAAGAAATATAGTTATATGGATGAATAGAATAATATTAAAATGCAGTTAAATGTTAATTAGGGTGGAAGAATAAGAAGGAAATGGTCCCAAGGAAAAGAGTTTGTGTTGTCAAAATGAGATAAAGTAGGAAAAATGGCCAGCAGAGAGAGCTGACATATTCTTACCTACTAGACTGGCAGGTGGGCTGCTTTAGAACATTTTTATGACTCACCACTGCTGGTATTACTGCCAAAGGCAGATGGATGCAAATGCCAAGTATATGTGAAGAAGGTCAACAACAAAGATCCTAAGAATAAGAAAATACAGCACTCTTTAAATGTTTTTATAGCACTCTTATACAGCTAAAGGAACTTGGCTTCTTAAGGTGGCTAGGAAGAGAAACAAGAATGCAATGTCATTTTTCTGTTTTAAGTTAGAAAGTTAAACTATCTGTGCATTATCTCTTGTACTTTCATCTTTTTCCCTTCTTCTCAGAATTAGCATTTCTGAATAGAACTGCAAAAACTACAGAAGAGATTTATTTATAGATCTGTATTTTACAGGTGTCAAACATGGACTTTGAAAATATGCAATAGAGAATTCTTCTGGAATTTCAATACTACATTACACCACTTTCATGGAAAACCATCTTGCTACGAGATGGTCTCTTATTTTACCAAGTTCATGTGCATACACTTTTGCTAATTGCTTATGTCCTGTGAAATTAAAACACTGTAGTAGGTTGACCCAGGCTGGGCACCCATCAAAACTGCTCTATCACTTCCCCCTGCAACTGGACAGAGGACAGAAAATATATTAAAGAGTTCAGGAGTTGAGAAAAGGACTGGGAGAGATCACTCTCCAATTGCTGTCACAGGTAAAATTACTCAAAGTGTTTTGACTCTAGGACATTATGACTTAATTAAATTTATTACTAACAGAATCAGAACAGGAGAATAAGTAAAGTAAATCTTAAAAACACCTTCCTTCCACCCCTTTTTCCTTCCCAAGTTTTGCCTCTTACCTGCAGTGGCACAGGGAGACAGGGAATGGGGGTTACAGTCAGTTCCATCACAGTTGTTTCTGCTGCTGCTCAGAGAAGGGTCCTTCCCTTGCTCTCTCTGGGGTCCTTCCCACAGGATACAGTCCTTTGTGAACTTCTCCAGGCTGAGTCCATCCCAAGTGCAACAGTTCTCCATGAACTGCTGTGACATGGGTCACTTTTCCACAGGTTGCAGACCTTCAGGCACAGGCTGCTCCAGTGTGTGTCCCCCACAGGGTCATAAGTCCTACCAGAAAAGCCTGCTTCATTGTGGGCTTCTTTCTCCACAGGTCAGCACGTCTGTGCCAGAACCCTGCTCCAGTATGGACCTCCCATAATGTCACAGCCCCCTTCGGGCATTCATCTGTTCCAGCATGGATCTCCTCCCAGGGCTAAGGGTGGATCTCTGCACTCCCATGGTCCTCCACAGACTTCAGGGGCACAGTTGCTTCACTATGGTCTGCACCAGGGGCTGCAGGGGAACCTCAGGTCTGGCGCCTGGAGCACTTCCTGCCTCTCCTTCTCTGCTGGCCTTGGTGTTTGCACAGTTGCTCATGTGTTCTCACTCCGCTCTTCTCTGGCTGCAATTGCATCTGCTCAATAATTTTGTTTCCTACTTAAATATGATATCACAGAGGTGTTACTATCGTTCCGATTGGCTTGACCTTGGCCAGACGCCGGTCCATCCTGGAGCTGGCTGACAACCCTAATGGCTCTGCAGGACACGGGGGAAGTTTCTGGCAGCTTCTCACAGAATCCACCCCTGTAGCCCCATCCCCACTGCCAGTAACTGGCCACAGAAACCCAATAAAAATACTAATACACACACATGTGTGTATATATATGTATTTGTGAGAAAACTCATCACAGAGTCAGCAAAGAATTAGGCATAGAAGTAAGCTTTCTGTCCTTTTTGTATTAGCATCTCGTTAGGAAGATTCTGGGCTCTGGTTGCCTTTTCTGCCTCTTTGTAACATTTAAACACCAACAGTTACCCAACATTTAAACAACATTATATTTATATTATATTTAATCATACTTATATTTAGAGATTTTTATTTTTTTCTGACTCCAGCCTCAAAATAGTCCTTTTCTGATAGATTCACAAAGATGGTATTTCTGCTCTTATCAAGTCTGCTGCTAAAATATTTGAATGGCTATGTTATTTTTTGGGAGAGATTATGGTGTCAGAAAATCTGCTAAATTGTGTATTCAGATTTTGTCTAACATCTCAACTGTACTATCTCATGTATCAATTTACCTGAACAATTACTGGCAAAAATATGGTGTTTATTTTTTTTCTTATTTATACTTCAAATGGTTTTTCTCTTCCACACTTTTTTTTTTTTCTTTTGATGTTTCTTTTTAGCAGTAAGAATATACTTTGGCATGAAGTTGATTGTTTTGGCCTGTTTAGTATAAATTATGATCTTCAATAGCAGCAGGTGGATGTGTTCCTTAGCATGTCATGTAATCCATAGTACCTATACAAAAGTCTTGCCAGAGAGCCCTAAAGTCCCTGTTCAGCTCCAGTACTTGGGTTTCTATGGCTTAAGCCAATTTGTGAAGCAGATTTTGGCTGATTCTGGTTATAAGCTATAGTTCCTCTACTTGTACCAGGGAAATTAGGAGTGTTTCAAAGTATATTGGTTTAGATATACATCTGGGACTATTCAGTTGCTAAACTAAAAGAATTTTTTATCCCAGTCATAGGAATAGCCTTAGCATGGGCTTGAGAAATACATCAGTGGCATACAAAGGATTGCTTTTTAGTAGTTGTAGTTTATGAGGTAGTTCAGGTAGAAACAGTAAAGCAGAAGTCTGCTACTGTACTGAGGGATGGCTTGTTTATATTATAAGGTTGCATTAATTACTGCATTTGCTATCGAGGAGACAAATTCTGCCAGCTGCAGGCCGGCATTTCTCTGTGACAAAAAATAATGAGGTTTGGGAGAGAGATTATGTTACACTGCCCTAACCCACAATACTAGCAGAATTGCTAAATTTGAACTGGGACAAGAGAGAAATCACAATGGAGTTTTTCTTGTAGTACCAGGTTACTAATTGATTGTGGTGAAACCTCAACATCACAGTTATCAGAGTAAAATGAAGGAAGTTCAATAGGAAATCTTTGTACTATTGTCAACTCAATGTGTCAATATGAAGAAGTATTTGCTGAAAAACAAACATATTTTTTCCAGAATATATTTGAGGTGTCTGTATGTGCAAGCATTTTATGTGAAATCTGAAGGCTGCAAAAGACTGAAAAAGGGCATTGCTTAAGGAAGAAATTTCTGTACTTTGGGATTTGCTAGGAGAGACAATCACAAAGACCACTACCTACCTTACGGTTTCCACTATAAAGGGAATAAATGTCTGAATGATGCATTCTGATCCAAATCGTCCTGCATTCATGAGATTTTTACACTTATGCTGCAATATTCTGTATGATTTTGGGGCAGAAGAAGGTGATGAATGTTCCCTAAAAATTTTTCATCTGATAATATAGTTTTATTATTAATTAGTGGTTCATAATAAATTTATGCAGTGCCCAAAGGAGTCATTGTCATTTGGAGCAAAGCAGTGGCTCTCACCAAATCTTCCTAAGACACCTTCCAAAATGAAATTCCTTGAGGCCACCATACGTGTTTTCTAATGCTAAAAACACAGTAAAACACAACATATTCTGTAACATGATGAAGTAAATGCCTTTTTTTTTTAGTCCAGAATAGCCCTCTTCATAAAATGTGTGTTGTCAATAACTTTATGGCTTCAGATTCTGAACTCATTAGCTTTCATATCTAGAGGTTTAAGTGTCAGATCATTAAACTGACATGCTCAAGGTTGTCATATTGACCATTCAGTGAATGACAATATATATTTTAAGCTAGTAAGAGACTTTACTTCAGAAAATGCACCTCCCTCTTTGTTGTTGTTTTTTCTCGGTTATTCTTTAAATGCAAATATAAATATTTAATTCATGCTTGGTATTATTATTTTTTTTTTAATGGCTTGACAATGTTGCCAGATAACAAGCTTTTAACCACCTATTTATATTTTCTTTATTTCAAGTCCTTCTGTTTCACACAAGTTGTCTAGGATTAACTCTCAGAAAGTTGTTAATATTGTAAATAAATTTGGGTATGCACGGCCATGGAGGACCGAAAATTATACCAAAAAGTGGATTAAAAGCTGACCTTTGTTGCTTTTATCTGCTATTTGCTGGTGTTTCTGAAAAGCTCTTGATGAACACTGAGTATCAAAAAGAGTTCATGCTCACTGAGATGTGCTGTAACTCCTTTGACATTCTCTCAGAGGTTTTTCAACAATGTTTAGAAAGTCCAGTGAGGTTATGTGATTTAAAAATACTCACCTTGAATATTTCAAGAGATGAGCAAGAGCCTAGTAATAGGGTGATTGTGAAACTAAATTCCAAAACTCTGTATTAAGATTGGAATTAATAGCTGACTCCTTTTGATTGATAGACCCATTTAAACCCACCAAGATTTAAGAGTAATCTTTAGAACTGAGGAAATTAACAATCTATCAAAGATAAAGAATTTAAGGATAATCCTACAACAGCAGAATTCCCTGAAAAACATATGTATGTTATGTATATAAACTACAAAATTGTCAGAATCTTTGATGAGAAAGAAAATAGAGAACAGATGCTCTAGACTGATAATCAGATAAGGATATATTAAAGAATATTAGAGAATAAGAAAATTCTTAGGAAAAATCATTACTCTCTGAGAAATCACAGTTATGTATGCATCTATGGATTCTGTGAGACTGTGATTCTGACTACAGAAAATCTTTCTACAAATCAAATTATTTATTAGACAGAGGTTATTTCCTGATATGTAACCCTATGTTAACAAGGTAACAGAAATTCCTGACTGAGCCTTGTTCACCTCTGCCAAATGAACAAAAAGAGTTTACAAATGTGTGCATCCTTCTGTACGTAAATACATTCGACTACTTTGCATTCTTTCTGATCCTTTCAAGTATAAATATAACTAATATTCAAGGTTAGCAAAAATGCGTTGGTAATAGTGTTAGGTTTTTGGCTTGTGACAGACATGCATATGAAAATAATTTGCATTCATTGCATATATTGTGGAATGCATCTTAGAGAAGTGCTTGATTCAGGATTAATAAAAAAAAACCAAACAAACCTATGTTCTTTAATGTTTTAGGATTTTAGGGAAGAATGGGTGCTATAGATTTAAAAATAAAGAGAATTCTGAATACATCCTACATTAAAGGTAGAGGGTGCTAAACTATTAACAGATGGTAAGGAGTGAGTTTTCTAGAGAGAGGTGAGCATTTTGTGAGACTGATACCTAAAGAGTCACTCACTAATGTCCACAAAGACCTATATAACTCATGTTTCAAGCTAAATTAAGAATCTAAAACTACATTAAAAAAATAAAAAAGTGTAGGTCAGCTGGAGTTTCCTGTATCTCATAGGTCTCTAGTTTTCTTTATTTAAATCAACAGGAAGTGTCATGAGGGAGCTTCTTTTGGACATATCTGAAAATACTTTGATCCTGGTGCAGCTGAATATTGTGACACACACATCATATTTAGGTATTCAGAAAGTGAATATTTCTGTAATTATTTTGACTGAATGGATTCAGTGTGGTAGACTTCCTCCCCCAGAAAATGAAAAGGTGTCCACCTATTTCTTTTCAACCATGCAGTTGCTGCCAGGAAAAACATTTTTCCTCAGAGACTATCTATTCCTAGTTTTCACCATTAAGTATCAATTCACTTACTTTATAGCTGTCTGTTTCCAAATGGGTTTGTGTGTAAAATTTAATTCTGTATAGAGAATGAGAAAATACTCAATCAGGCCTTCAGATTTGGATACCTCAAGAAAGAATGTTAAAACAGCTGAAGAGTGAGAAAGGGACATTTGAAATCTCTCCAAGAGTCAGACGTTTTGTTTCTGGTCAGATTTCAGGGACTGGAACATCTTCCTGGATTTAGTGCATAAGTCATATAGCGTATGCATAACTACTCTTCACTTTTCCCTACTTCAGGACCTTACTGAAAGAAAGAATGAAGCCTTGATCTCCTACATACTAGAGAAGTATTTTAATTATTAAAATGAAAACTAAACTTAGGAATGAGAATGTAAGATAATTTTCAGCCTTGTTGAGTGCTAGGGAAAGAAAGAACTTCTATTTTTCTTTGATTTAGAGCTAATAGCTGTTTCTCAGGGCACAATATCTCAAGAGTACCACCACCAAGTCAATAACACATATGTGGAGACCTGGAGGAAAATTTCTGTTATTCATACTTCCCCAGTTTCTAGCTTTGAATGGAACATCAACAAGAATTCTAGCTGTTGGTAGTTGTTGCTAACTATCCTGTTGGTCCTGGTTGCCATTCTGAAGTATCACAGGTGTGTCCCCATATGCTTTATAACAGAAGTCTAAGCTCTAATATCGGGTTCTGAATTTTAGTCTGGGGAAAACAATACTGCAAACTTCATCATTACTAGTGTTCTTATAGATGCTTAATACCTATACCATTCTAACAACACTTAACACCCTAACATCAATGTCAACAAAATTTGTAGAGTGGAAAACCTCACTTGATTTTTTGCATTCAGTAAAGTGATCCTTGTGATGCAAAACTGTGATGCTTGAAGCTCGTGATTATTCCACTCTACACTGCGATTTTGTCCCACCATATAGACATTATACATAATATAATATTGTCTGTCTTAACAATAGAATAATTCAATGGTGACCTGCTACTACTTTGGAAAGTTTTTTCCCCATTAGTAAAAGCATTAATTATTAAAAAGTTTAGGTGAGGGAGGGAGAGGGATGCCTTTCTGTTGTTTTTTTTCTTAAAGTAACAGACCTGCATAGAATCTCAGTTTTGACCTGGACATGCAAAAAAATTGTGGTAAAACAATGTAAACCTTTAGAGTCACTGAACCACTAAATTACCTTTCTGGATAGCAACAGATTAACACTAAATATTATGATAGTGTTTTATGGTCAGAAGAGGGAGCTCTTGAACTATGGCTCAATGTTTCTAATAGATTCTAGAGTACAACTTTATTTCTTGCACTATTAAAATTAAATTCTGCAATGCTTAAAATATTTTAAAGTAGCCCACTCAGTCAGAATGGTGTAACCAAGATGTTAAATGTGCCTTTTAAATGCATATGAATATTTTTTTAAAAAGAGGCAATAATGACAAAACCACAAAACCCAAAACCAAAAATTGAAACAAAAATAGCTTGTAGCTACTATTAAATAAAAAATCACCTAAATGAGTACAATCAGCATACAGTGAGATGCATATGCATGCCATAATGCATGCAATGATAGAAAGTATTCACATATTTAGTTGAAAGGTTCTTCAAGGCATTTCTGAGCAAAGTTATTACTTGCACATAATAATGTGCAAGTAATTGCACATTTAGTTATAACTAAAAACTCAAAGCTTATCACAGAGTCTCTGTATGTTATTTATCTTCAATCAATCAGTAAATAAATCTTGGTCACAAATTTAGATCTAAAACAAGTTATCAAGGTAAATACATCCATAACACAAGCTGAACCTGATATTCTAGTGTCATTTCTCAGGAAGACTTTTCAAAGACATGGATAGACAGGACTTAAGTTAGTGCTACTGACATATGTAGGTCATACAAGATGGGATTTAGTTTACCTGTCCCAGCCATCTAGGAGTTAGGCAGTGTAACAAGATCAGTGTTATTAACGAATGAAGGACTTATCCATCCTGACACAGGTCTCCAAGAAAAGGAAAAAACCTTTTTGTGAACTTAATTATTTTAATTCCTTAGACATCTAGCTCTAAATACTTCAGTTTTAGACTGGTAAATTACGCTGAATACAATGCCTTTTTGTCACTAACTAGACAGGAACTCACCCTTATATTATCCAGGCCATCCACACAGGGCTATAATACATTATATATAGAGACCCATGTTCTTCTGGCTGATGGAGACAGGTCTCAGGTCTAGGAAACATCAAATGACATTAGCTGCCCCTGTTACTGAATTTTACACCTAAATTTGGTTATCTGAATAATGTAAGAAGTGTCAATGTAAAGAAATTATGATCTTTAAAGCAAGTATTGACACATACCACATACAAGAATATATTCAGAGCTTAACTGTGCAGAATTCTAGGCCATCTGATCTACTTCTGAAGTTTGCTCTTGCTTTGAGGAAGGAATTGGAGCTTGGGACCTTTAAAGGTGCTTTCCAATCTGAATTATTTTACATTTTTGTGATTTTATAACGATCTTGAGGGTTTATTCCGAGCCTGTCAAATACTTGCAGTGTATCTAAATGTCTGCATTCTTTCTCTGATTTTTGTTAGCAGAAATAGGGGAAATTAGGGTTGGAAGAATATTTGCCCTGTATTTGTAAGTATGCTCAGCTGAGAACATGGCAGATGGATATGTTTACTTATTTGTAAGTGCATGAGCACAGCAGAGATGAAGAGGGCTTACTATAACATCTAGCTGATTTCCCAGGTAATTCAAGTTACTATGTACTTCTGTAAGGATCTATTTGCATTATAGCTCTTCTTGTGCCAGTGTCAGGATGAGGACCAGGCACACTCTTTTCAAAGATGTCAATAAAAGATTTATTTTATTACTAGATTTGAAGTAGCTATATATTTTCTTGAGACAAAATGATTATGAGGACAATTTCCCAAAGGAAGAAAAATACTATAAGATCATATAATGAAGGAGTCTTTTAAGTTCAACAAGAAATGCTTTTGAGTGCTTGAGCCGAAAAACAACCAGTCAGATAGATCTGGAATGTATGTCCAGTCTCCTGAATTATTGTGTCATTTGTGTTACATATTATGGCTTAAAATGTAACAATATATCCAATATTCTAATAATGGCTGATAAGTAAATAAACTTCAGAAGGAAATCCACTAATGTAGTTAAATAATATATTCAAATGAATAACCTCTATAATGATAAAATGTGAATAGAATTATATAGAAAATACACCTTATCAAAAAGAATTTTGTCAATTAGGTGGCTATGTTGTAGGAAGATATCTTGTAAAAAGATAAAAAAATAAAAAAAGTAATTTCTCATAAAACAGAACTTATCTACCTAATCAGTTTTCTATTAGACTTCGTGAGAATCAAAAGACCCTGAAAGCTTTTGTTTCTGGAGCTACCAACCTTGCACCAGATGTCCCTCAGTTATTCATATGTGCTAAAATGACGTGTATATATCATTCATTATAATATGACATAACTGGTTTAATTAGAGGCACTGCTTACTAATAAAACATTTTTAACAATTAAAGCAATCTGGAAAAAGCAAAGAGCCGAGTTAGCAAATTTGATCAGCCATGTCTCCAGTGACCATGAAGCACAGCAGGAGAACCACTACTCTGAACTGCATTAACATTTTTTCTGACCTTTTTGTCTACACTGTAATGTTGTTTCATCTCGGATCTTCTTGGTGTTAGAAGCATGAATTAATTCTTCAATCATCAAATCAAAATTCTCTTTCTTGCAAAGGTCTACTGGTACCTTTAAAAGTTCAAAAATATCTTCTAATTTATCTTTTGTGTCAAGGTCAAATTGCTTCAGTAGTTACATACTGACAGATACATATTTAAAAAATGTAAACCCCCACCCCCATCAAAATAATTCTTGTTATGCATCTTTAGTATCTGGAGAAATTATTCTGAAAAGGACTATGTGATTCCCTTATCTAATTTCTTTGACTTTCTTAACTTAAAAAATCATTACGAAATGCAGTTATCTAAAGCATATTCTCTCTCATACAAAATCCTCATTAAGTGCCACAGATGTGGAATCTAATAGATAACTAGAAAAATACTTGGCTAAACTGACTTCATATATAGCACTATCAGTTTGTATTAAGGGATGAAACTCTGGTAATTCACTGTGAACATCCATGAAAGAAGTAGAATACTTTAAAAAATACTTCTGGTTTTCATAATTCGCTATTTGTGTGCAGCAGTAGAGGTGATTAGTAAAACATATCCACCAAGAGAGATAGAATAATCTCTGTAAAACTGTGAGAGGGACATCTGGCAAACCACAAGTACATGCACATATAAAGAAAAAAATTAAGTCAATTAAAGCTTCACATTTATTTTCTATTAGTTTAGTATGCTTAAGTAAGCTGAAACACTTAAGAAGCTTACTCATATATTTACTTTTTTCTTTAATTCACAAGATTTAATGAAATCCACAATCTGCTTAGTGGAATTTAGGATAAGTGTCAACTAGAAATAGCAATGAGTTTCTAGAGGAATTGAAACAAATAGATTAAATATTGAGATCTTGTGTTTCTCTGTGTTTATGCCTTATATGTCCTAGTAGAATATATGGTTAACTGGAAAGTTTTTTCTTATTGTCTTGACCGAGTTAAAGATTTTCTGTAGTCTCATTTCTAAAGGACTTACCCATAGAAGATGATGATGATGAATTTTTCCTAAACAAGACTGAATGTTTGAGTTCATTTTATAGTTTAAAAATTGTAGTAAATTTAAAGATTATGCAATAAGTATATACTGCATTATTTTTTAAAAATCTACAGGCTGCTTATCATGACACTTCTACACATCAATCACAAAAAATTTTCATACAATAAAAATAAACACAACTTCTAAAATAATCTGAACTGGAAGAGTATTTATATCTAAAGGAGGAGGAAAGAACTATATCCAGAAATTATATTTAAATAAAATATAGAACATAAAAAGATTTAAACTGCTTTACACATTCCAAATACAGCTGAAAAGAAAAAGCTATTAGTCCTTCAACATTTTGATATGTAAGCCCTTCATAATCAAGGGAGCACTATAATGAACTCTGTTCATATCAATTTCCAAAGAAAAATAGTATAATCACTCATATTCAGATAAGGTTGTATTCTCGGACACTTCCTTATTTCCTTCTACTTGACAATGAAGTTTCCTTTTTTTTGCATGTAATTGAAATTACAAAGAACCATTAGACTAATCACAGTCACAGAAGAAGAGCTCTTGGCATGTTTAGTTAATCACAGTTTCATAGCAAGCATAATAAAAAATATAGACTGAAAGATCAAACGGAAAATTATCTTTCTCTTTTACTCAGGCACTGAACTACTTTCAAGAACCCTGTTCATTGTCTGTGGGTGAGACTCTCCTAGCAGATTTGCCCCATGCCTTATGACTCAAAAAATTTGTCCATGGCATCCATGCTGTTTTAACAGCTGGATTATAAATCTAAGTAGCAGAAGATATCTGAAAGAAAAATGTGATTTCATATCAGAATCTGGGCAAGATACACTTGCAGCACAAAAGCCAAAGCTATCCTAGATTACATCAAAAGCATGAAGGGCATGAATGATAGGACAAGGGGAAATGGATTAAAGATGAGACAGTAGGTTTAGATTAGAAATTAGGAAGACTTTCTTCACTGCAAGGGTGATGAAGCACCAGAACAGGATGTCCAGAAAAGCTATGGATCCCCCCATCCCTGGAAATGTTCAAGGCTGGGCTGAATGAGGTTTTGAATGGTGTGCCTTAGTACCTTAACAATACATTTGTCATGAACAGACAACTTCAGTAGCAACATGTGAAGTATTTCCCAATTTAAAAAACATAATCAAAATGTCTTCTTGAAAAATGGTTATCAAAATAGGGAAAAGTCCTTCAGTTTGGCAAAGAAAAAGTATTGTTACGATTCCTCATTAAAACTTTGAGATGATGACGTACAATTTTATAAAAAATAGTTGTATGCATTTATAATTCACTAAAAAATATAAAATATGTTATATGTAATAATTATAAAAATGAAAACTAACTTTTATTAATAGATTTTGATGGAAAACATTTTTAGATAATCTGAAGCATTTTTTAGACCATTTTTTAGGATTTGATATGTTACACAGCAGTTGCATGCTACAATTCCTTCATCACATGGTTTTGTGCTCTTTCATTCTGATTACTGAAAGGTAGTTTGAAGTGGTAATGAATAAAATGTTAAAAATGAGAAATATGTTATTTTTCCAATGAATTTATATAAAATAAAATAAATTAAAAAACTAACAAAGACCAAAACACAACATAAAATAAGAACAAAATTGTCTAGAGATACCTTTACAAAACGTTAATGTAATAATAAAATATTTTTATTAAAAAGTATTTTTTCTTTTTCTAATAAAATAATAAAGAATGTGAAAATGTGCCTGAATACTACTTTGAATGTCCATATGTTTTTGACAATAGTGTTATCTTTTTAAACTAATGTTAAACAACCAATATTCTTTAAAATTCAAAATGATTCCTCTTGACACTGGCCATTGTGAATAAGACAGGAACTGGTTACAGATACTTTACATACAAACCTTTGGTATTCATGATTTCAGAATTATTTATACTATTATATACAGAATCATTGTATACAGAAACATATTTGAAAAGAAAGCTCCACTTAACATGTAAGCTCAGCTTGCTGAAATTTTATTTTAGGTAAGATGATTAAACTTATGGCACTAATTATCTAGGCCAATATTTGTTTGAAGTAATAGAAGCCGTAAGTAAAATAATCATACCATATACAAAATAAAATACTGTTGAAAAGTAAGAGACCATAAAATAATAACATCACAAAATCACCTTTCTTTATCTAGTAGGATATTCCCTAGGGTAATACTTTTGGAAGGAAATTTGAATAATGATAAAACCAGTCTTGCAGCAAGATTTTCAGTTTAATGTTTGACATAAGTCATTTAGATGTTTTACTTAATCTTGTGAAGAGTTTTTTCTTGAACTACCCTGGCAGTCAACCAGATATTTTCCTTCTGGGTATGAATTAAAAAAAAAAAAAAAAAAAAAAAAGATGGTGCCAAAAGCTTTCCAGAAGTAAGAGTAAAAACTGCCTTATATAGTAAGGTTATAGACCATGATAAGGCTTATTGAACTGGGATTTTGAGCAGCTTTAGGTGTCTTTTCCTAAATGCTTTAAGGTCACACAAAAGCATAAGAGCATTTTTGCCCCTCTGATGTGACTAACACTTTTCTTTGCTTTGCATTAAACATCCATTCTGTTTTCTGAAAAGGTGTTTTCATGATCAAAGTCAAAAGTCATGGTACTACTTTTTTTTTTTTTCTTTTTACTTCATAAAAATACAGTCCTTTTAATTTTGTGTTTTGAGTTATAACATCAAATATTAGCAACTATGTGTGGGAAAAGGGGACAGGGAAGTGAAACTGGGAGAAAGATTGAATAAGATCCAGGGAATAGACAAGTAACAAAAAAAAAAGTACTTGAACAGAGAATACACAAAAGATAGACAATCAGTGTGTAGTGTAAGGGAAGTAGATGGGCATTACCAAACCCATGGGAAGGCAAAGAAAAGTATTGAATTAGAAATAAATTGGAAAACTTCAGGTGAAATCTGAAGGCCAAAAAGAAAAACTTGTATTATGACAAATAAGAGTAGACTTGTAAAGAATATTAGAAATAGCATGTAAAGTTACCAAAAAATAAATGCCTTTGTTGGGTTTATTTTCTTGTTGGCTAGTCAAAAAAAAAAAAAAAAAAAAAAGTTTTTTATAAGCTTTGGACTTAAGCATCGTGAATTTAAATATGGTGGGGTCGAAGAGGATGATAAATGTAGCTTTGTGGCCTTTAAATCTGTTCCCTACTTTTAATTCCAATGGATAGACTCTTGTAATTCTGAGCAGGTGGAAGATCATGATCACACTGAACAAAGAAAACTTCAGTACTTCAGGTCTACCATGGCAATTTTTGCTTAGAACGCACCCTACGAAGAGCACTCTGTTGGAATGTTTAATCACAAATCAATCTCAAGAAAAGTGAGATCCAGAGTCTGGAGCCTGCTTTAGCTTTTGCCTTGGGCAGTCAGACCATTTCAGTCTTATCTCAAGTACAATGCCTCCACAATTTTTATTTTTCACAGAGATTTATCATCTAGTCACTTGTTTTTGTTAAGTATACAAGCCTTACATAGCAAGGTTAGGATGGCATAATGGTAAGGTAGCCCTTGAGAGTAGAGAATCACCAGTGGTGCTGGTCAAAGGAACCTGCTCAGTATGTCTGCATATTTTTTCTTGCATAATGAAATTAATTATACTAAAATGAACTCATCTTTCTATTGCTTTCAAACCAGACAGACAGTAATAAGAAGGGAAAAAAGCTGAGGTTTAAATAATTTGCTCTTTTTTCAGTTGTGTATACTGCCACTATTTTAAGTTGGTTTCATTAGTTTAGAATTTCACAAAAAAAATATGTTGAGGACATATTTTACAACTGTGTTTATATGGTAGTGAACAGGAATTTATGTGTGAAACAATTGATATTTAGTAACAAGTATTTATTGGTTTATTCAAAGAAGCAATTATTTTCAGCATTCTCCTGAGTAGTAGTAAGTGTCCAGTTTGTCTCCATACTGTGACACTACTTCAAGCTATTCTCCATTTATCACATACATTAAGCAAGATTAAGTCTTGCCTGGGATTTGGTGCAAGCAGTGTGCATGAAATCTGGAGTACAACAGGAAATTATGTCAGTGCATTTTAGTCAACTAAACTGATCTCTTCACCAAAATCACTGCCTTCATTGGAATAATGTGGGAAATTCCAATGGAATAAATATATTTTTTTCAAGTAATATGCTAGTACTGAATCTTTACAGACATTCCAACATATTTTACTGTAATAATATGTACCTTCTGGCTAAACTGAAATTATAGGTGTACCACCTGTACCACATTTGCACAGACTGTTTAGTAGTTTAAGTATATTCTTACAAGTAAAAGAGTCCTCCTTATGCTGTCCTTTCTTCCCTTTTCATGTATGTGTGTGTTTATAATAATATTTTAAGCATGAAGAAGTCTGAATGCTTCAAGGAACTCTACAAAAGGGTCAGTATAATCCCACACCTTAACTTCTCCCCCATCCTCACATACCAGCCCATTTTTATCTTACTTTTCCTGCCTGCCTTCTCATTTTCAAGAGAGACATAATTTATTTAAGACCACAATTATTGTTTTAAGGAGGGTTTAGAAAAGGAAATAATTTTCACAAGTGAAAGAAAATCAAGATTTTGGATTCCAATTTTATTTGTCAGCTAAACTCTAGTTTTGTGATGTTTGGTTAAGTATGTTCAGGAGAGATTCAGTCCTTCGGGGAATGTTGTTGATAGAAATTTAGTTGCAGCATAAGTATAGCTTTTTGATTATTTGTACTAAATGTATGTTTTAAATATAGTTCTCTGGCCTTGCATTCTCTTAAGTCATCACCGATATTTCAATATTGCATTTTCATTTTTGTTTAAATTATAGTGTTATACCTGTTAAAATACTTTGATATAAAATCTTGCCAAATGTAGACTAGGACCATAAGAGGAAGTAAAACATAGGTACAAGACAGAGTTAAACAGAAAGATTCAAATGCATTAACTCGTAAGTACAAAGAAGTGTTAGGCTTGCACCCACCTTCTGATAACTACTTAATTAAATAATTGCAAAATCAAGTGTTTTGTTTTTCTTTTTTTCATAATTAATCATTCTAAATCCTAGAACTCACCCTGGGGACAGGTTGGGAAGAGGTGAGAAGATACTGAGAAAACAGGGTACTGAGGGACAATTTGTTCAAATAGCTAAACTTCAAATGTGGTGACAAGAACAGGCAAAGAACTTTCTTGATAATGTACCTTCACTTGTGACTTAGGAAACAGGAAGCCAAAGCAATAACACTGTCTTTATAACTTGTTAACTGTAAGCAGCAAAAAGGTCTATTTGACAGGGTTATTGGGTTATTTTGTTATGTTTTTCTAATCAGGACATCAGTAATGGTACAAGTAGCATGTCCTAGAATTTGTTACAGACATGTCTTACTGTTGGTATTCAGTCTTGTATAATCATGGTGACAATTTTTCTCTCACTGGGGAATGAGTTAAGGCATAAACTTATGCTTCCAGTATCTGGTTCAAATAACTTGATATGAAGATATCTGACATGGTATATAACTTTTCTATAGAGTTTTACACAGATGAGTCTGTTGTTATCTATGTATAACTTATATATATATATATATGTATATATAACTATGTATATAATTAAATACTTGTGTATATGGGAATGTCTTGAAGACTAATAACACTGGTTTGAAATCACGCAAGTAATCCCATAAACTTTGTTAATATTAATAACATCATATATAATTTTATTTAAATGATCATAGAAGTGGAGTGAGAACAAAATGTTAAGTAACAAAGTGATCTTGAAGGGGCTTTTTTTGGAGCTGGAACAAGAAAAAACCTCAAGAAACCACAAACCAAAATAAAGGAATAACCCCAAAACTCCACAAGACCAGTCTAAAGAGAGTTTCTCCAATCTCATCTGATAGCTGAAAAAGTATTTTTATGTATTTTGTCCAAAAAAAAAATTGGGTTTGCAGTATCTATTTACCTTAAATCTGTCTAAAAAGGTTGAAAAATCCTTGGAGTAGCAATCAAATGGTTCCCCTGACAAAGGCTACCAGGAAAATGTAATCATAACGAAATGTTTAAAGTAGAAAGATGTGACTTAACTTATACTGAGCAAAAGGAAAATGTTTTATTTGTCTATAATGCCAAGGAGAAGATATTTACTGGGTCAGCCTATTAATTAACTATGTTTACCAAGAGATCACTTACGCAGCTGAAGAAATGGCCAGTTGTAATTGGTCCCTTACCTCAGGGGAGACAGGAACAAATCTTGTTAGACTAGAATGGCACAAATCTGGATCCTGACCAGCTGGAGCAGACTTTCTTCTTCCAATATGCCCATATTTCCCTGCTGAGAAGCCTTCTGCCAAAATAAGCCCTTGTCAAAGTTTTAAATGTTGCTTGTCCATCACCACCATGAATCAACATTTTATTCTGCAACACATTTGTAATGAAAATTTGTTATTTATCTGCTTTCATCTTAATGAAGAATGATATGTATAACCATTTAATATCAAATTGGATTCTAGTTAGTTTGCTTAGGGACCTACAAAACAGAATTCCTTGTTTCTTGTAATTGTTTCTCTCTGACATAAGTTAAACATCTACCTTAAAGAGAAACTTCAAGACAGATTCAGAAAGGGGAAAACTGCATTTGTTATAAATAAAATCTGTTTATATCAATAGAAAAGTGTTATTAAAACACCAAGAGAGAAAAATCATATAGTATCCAGTATAACATAAATTTAATGTTATTTTTCACTGAAAACAATCACATTTGTAGCTACTCAGAGATAGGTACTTTTCAAAATATAATTTCCTATTTATAAATTTGTTTGTTCCAAGTTATTCCTACTTCCAGGTGTTCCTATATCTGTGGCTAGATCAATGTAACTAATTTATCATCAGTTTCTCTTATGATCATAACATAAAAAAAAATAAATTGGAAGCTATACCACAGTCTCTTACTGTTTTTCACTTTATTGAGACTATTATGTAAAAACTAAAACTTCCCACACATTGAGCTAATGAGCACTTAACAACCTTTATTAGACACCAGAAAGGGAGAATTAAATTTTGTGTGTGTTTGGGTTTTTTTTGGATGGAATTTAATTTCTCTCTACAAATTAATTTTGTTATTGTTACCTTCCTTCTTTTAAAATTATTTATGTTTTTTTTTTTTTTATACTGCAGTTCCCACTGCTGTAAATGTTTTTTTTTTGTTTTTTTTTTTTGTTTTTTTTTAGCTTGATCAGTCTATTTTCTTATCCTTAGTCATTTGTTTTTTTCTTTGGTTTGTACCTGTTCCTTTGAACAGGTGGGATTTATTTGATTTTCTGTTTGTTTTTGTTTTTGTTTTTGGTTTTTTTGTTTGTTTGTTGTTGTTGTTTTTTTTTTTTTCACGCAAGAACATTTGATTCCTTTTAATTTTCTACATGGTTGAAGTAAACTGCCTGATCAATACTTTCTGTCTCTGCAATATTTATGGCAAAGAATAAAGAGAAAGGGTTCAATGGGTTAGTTTCCTCTTGCATTGCTTCTCCACTGCTAGGACACAGCATCCAATTCTACACAACTGTATGTCACCTGACAGCTCCAGATCTTATCCGTCCCCCAAAGGCATTCCTAATGTCACAAAGAAATTGTGGAGGCATGTCTGCAAGAACTGTGGTATTTAATCTAACATTTAGTAAATAAGCAGGGTGGGTGGAGACTGAAGAATGATTTCTGGCTTAAGAATTATTTCTAGTTTATGATTCTAACAGATACACACTCTCACACACACACGCACACACCCCCTCACCCCTGTCCTTCTCCAATCCCTCTGGTTCAGGTTGGACCTGCACTGTGGATCCGGGGCAATCAGACACTCTCTGTGACCACTGAGTGTAGCTGAGTATGGGTCTCAACATAAAGCTTTTCCACCTTGGACTTCATCTTGAGAGTGGAGTTGAAAATCCACGTATGGAGTTTACATTACAAGGGGTGATTGTCTTCACTCTTTATTGGTTTCTGAATTAGGCTGTTGGTGCAGGTCTTGGAATTCATGAACTTCTTTATCAAAGGCAAATTAATAGTTATTACTGGGACTCCTATCACTCTTTGGTCTCCATCTTCAAATATGTGACAAGTCTGTGAAGCTGACCACAGTTACATAAAAAAGTTCACTTGTACATCTTGGCTTGCAAGCAGACACTGGATTAATCTAGTCAGCTCAAACTGTGCAGTTCTCTGTAGTCCAGGTCTCGTTTGCCTCAGTGGTGCTTTCAGATATGCATCAGTTTGTGATGATATGTGCCTAAGTACCACAGTCTTGCCCTATTTTGTCTAACATATCTTTCCAAATTTCCAAGCCTTTCTTCATTGTAACCTATTTGCCTCTACTAGACAATGGAAAATATGATCATGATCTAGAGCTTAAATCTATTCCTGTTCCAAAACATCTCTCATTTTTAGGTTTGGATAACCCCATACAGAGACAGATTTTCCACTATCCTATGACTTTTCTAGTCATAGTTTTTTTCTTTCAAACAAAAACCTTGTCAAGTAAAGGCAAACATATTTGAAAACAAGAACTTCATAACAAATTCCATCAACAAAAACAGGAACAAATTAATCAAATATCATGTGAAAAGTTTTTTTTCCAGCTGTACCTAATCCATAATGATACTGACTTTATAAATAGTAAACAAAGATCCAAATTATACTTTTATACTTTTCACTCCAGAGAGAAAAAAAAAAAAAAAAAAACAAAAGAAAAACCAAACCAAACCAACCAACCAAACAAACAAAACAAAAAACCAAACCAACCAAACAAAAAAAACCCAACAAAAAACAAAAACACACCACACATTTTAATGAAAGCTTTTGGAACCTTAAAACTGTCTCAGACTAGGTGAATTAATTGGAGTCCAGATAAATAAGAATTGTGATAAAAAAATATTTTTGAATTCATAAATGATAGAATCAATCAAGTTTGAAGGGAACCCAGAAGCTGTCTAGAACTGAATCTTCTGCTTAAAGCATGGCTGACACTGAAATCAGACAGTTGTTCAGGGCTTTGTGCAACACTTCTACTTCAATGAACAACTAAAAGCCTAGGAAAGATGGAGCTTCAAACACTAAAGAAATTCTTCAAAATATGTATGTATTTTTCTTAGTGCATAATTTTCCTGAAATTTATAGTTTAGTAGTGTCCCAAATATTTTCCACTTCAAATAACAATGTGTCTAGTTTTCTAAACAGAATCACTGGATCACAGAATGGGTAAGGTAAGAAAGGATCATGGAGGGTCATCTGGTCCAACCCCCTTGCACAAGCAGAGTCAGTCTAGAGTACATTGTGCAGTATTGCATCCAGACAGTTTTTGAAAAGCAAAGGAAGAATCCACAGACTCTCTGGGCAATATGTTCCATTGTGTGTTCACCCAGACAGTAACAAAGTTTTCCTCATATTCAGGTGGAAATTCCCATGCATCACTTTCCGCCCTTTGCCTCTTGTCCTATTGCTTGGCACCACAAAGGAGAGTCTGGCTTCATCCTCTTGGCATTCTCCCTTTAGATACTTGTATATATTGATAAAGTCCCCTCTCAGTCATCTCTTCTCGAGGCTGAACAGGACCATCTCCCTCAGCCTTTCTTTGTAAGAGAGATGCTCCAGCCTCTGATTCACCTTCATAGCCCTCCACTGGACCTTCTCCAGGAGCTCCACGTCTCTCTTGTAGTGAGAAAAGCTCCTCTTTAACAAATGTTAAAGACACATCTGTGGCTTTGGTAAAACTCCAGAAAGTAAAATAGAGAGGTTGTAAAGAATTACTCAATTTCTGAAATGGAGATGCAATGAGGAATGACTACTATCAGAGATGGGAAAAAAGAAGGAAGGATAACATAAATACTTAACAATAAATATAAATTATGCAGAGTAATATAACCAGGAAAACAATTTTTTTGTACCCATTTTTCTTTATGGCTGTCATATAGTTTGCTGCTCTTGTATACGTAGTTTCTTTTTCCTCACTTGTATCTGTTGCTGGTTGCTGTGTTCCCTTAGTAAGAGATATGTTTCAGTATATCATTCTTTAAGATCACAGTGTGACAAGTGGTTTCATAGGCTTCCAAGAAGATAGGAAAATCAAAGGATGTTCATTGGTTCAAAACATATGTTTTACTTAAAGGAAACATTTTATGGTACTGTAAAGATTGTGGGTTTTGGTGTTTGTTTTTTTTTTGTTTTTGTTTGTTTGTTTGTTTGTTTTTTTAACCTTAAATTGTACATTAAATCCTAAGACAAATCCTGTAACTAGTTATTTGTACAGAGTAAGGTAAGTACCTTCTGCTCTGCATTATGAGCCAGCATCCCACTGTTCTCATCTGTATCTGTTAAAAGAACAGGTGCAAGATATTTGTATACCAATAAGGCTCCCATGGTACCTTCATTTTGAATGTATGAATTGATGGAAGCTTTCCTGAGTTGCAAACTGCTTTTTGTTGAATGTGCTTTGGCAGAGAACTAGCATCTTGTCATGTAGCTGTGCCACATATTATTCCGTACAATGTAGTACTATAGAAAAAAAATAAATTGCTTACATTAAATCTTACCTTTCTTCTGAAACTAGACAAAGCTATGAGCAAAATCCCAATGTTGGCCCTTGAACATACCATGTTCCCCAAGTGCATGTTAGTCTGTGCTTGAGTGCAGCTGTACAGCCATGGACAGGTGATTGAGAAGGACTGGATGAGAAGGAGTTGAAGCAAACCTGTCTGGCACTTTCTCTTCCTCATGTGGGAACAGAATTTCCATGCATGCATTTACTCTGAGTCCTAGCTGGAGCTAGGTTGCCTTCCTGGTCTCAGCCTATGGGCACAGATTTCCACATAGCCTTAGGGAAGCCTGGTCACTGAGGACTTGCCTGGCCACCAGATGTCCTGGTCACTATCCTTGTCCCAGCTCTTCTCTCTTGGTTGGATACTATGGGACTGTGTATCTTGATGAGCTTCTCCTCTGCTGGCCTCTCTCACTCCCAGCTCCCATCTTCCTACCTGACATCTAAGATCATGTGCAAGTTCTCTCTTTACAACTGGAAAAAAGTCATATTTTAAAATGATTGGTCTGTAATCTAATATCAAAGTTGAAGATGACAACTGATAAATAACATATTGATTTTTTTACTTCCATGAGGCAAAACTCTGTGTAATAATTTCAGGTTTAGCTTATGAGAAAAGTAGTTTTTAATTAGAAAACACTGATGCAGAACCTTTCAAGTAATATTCCAAAATAACTTTATCTTGCAACATTAAGTAAGCCAAATTTGTTCACTGAATAGTGAAGAACAAAGATGACTAAAAATGATGTACTTGTTCTTAGTCCTATGGAGACATATTTTTATAGTTTACTTAAATTTGTCCATGCTGTGGTTTAACCCCAGATGGCAATGAAGCTCCACAAAGATGCTCACTCCCTCCCTCCAGAGTGGGATGCAGGTGAGAATCAGAACCATAAAAGTAAAAAAGCTTCTGTGTTGAGAAACAGATGGTTTAACAGGTAAAGCAAGACACACACACAAACAGGTAAAGCAAGACACACACACACAAGCAAAGTAAATCAAGGAATTAATTCTTCACTTCCAGTGAGCAAGCAGGTATTCAGCCATCCCAAAAAAACTCTGGACTTCATCATGCATAATGGTCACTTGGAAAGGCAAATTCCACCACTCTAAATGTCCCGTTCTTCCTTCTTTTTCCCCCAGCTTTATAAACTGAGCATTACACCACATGGTGTGGGATATCATTTCAGTCAGTTGGGGTCAGCTGTCCTGGCTGTGTCCCCTCCTAAGTTTGTGTGCACCCCCAGCCTCCTCATTGGTGGGGTGTGGTAGGAGACAGAAAAAACCTTGATTCCATGTAAACACTGCTCAGAAATAATGAAAACATTCCTGTGTTATCAATGTTGTCTTCAGCACAAATCCAAAACAAAAACCCATACCAGCTACTGTGAAGAGAATTAACTATACCAGCAAAACAAGCCCAGTCTCTAAAGAGTATATGTGATACTAAGGACTTATGCAAAGTAAAAGTCCCATTAACGCTCTCATTGTGTATCTCTGGAAAATGCCCAATTATGTATCAGAAGCTCATCTGTTATATTAGTAGCTGAGCAGTGTGTTAAACAACAGACAATAAAGTTAAAATGTCTTTTGAAATTATCAACTCAAGAAGGAATTTAGGAATTCTTAATGCATCAGCCATTGTCTTCTTTAGATTCTGTATATTGCTTGTTTAATTGTTCTTAAAAAATTCTAGAAATTCCTGATTTAAGAAAGGAGGGGAAGGAAAATGGGAACAAGGGAAGCATATTGGGCAGAATAGCTGATATTTTAAAACATTGATAAGATGGTTCAAATAATAAAGTATGTCCAAATAACATTGTTTCTTTAGGGAAAAGAAAGAAAAAAAGAACAAACCAAACCAAACCAAACCAAAACAAAACAAAACAAACAAACAAACAAAAAAAAAAAAACAAAAAACAAAAAAAAGAGTTCCAATGCAGATCTTGTTAATTAAAAGTACAAATTAACACTTGAAACATATTTGGTGACAATCAGTTGTATTTATAATAAATAGATCTTGTATCCTACCTTACTGTCATTTTTGATTGGATTAACACTGGCATTAGTAAAAATAATTATGCTGGTGTAATAAACTTCTGTGTAGTAGTGGGAACATTTTCGCACAACAATTGGACTTAAAAAAAGAAAATAGTAGGTACATGAAATCAATGTAGTGCACACAATGTAACTTAAGATATTAAACACATAGCTCAGATAACAAAGAACTCTGCTGGAAAATAAACCCTTTTTTTTTTTTCTGTACAATTAATTTTTTATATTTATTTAAAGAAGTGGTTTTTATTTATATTTCAAAGAAGGCATTGTGCATTTGTCTGATATGAATATTGAGTGGGTAATTTATAATGAAAATATCTTACAAATCAAGAACACAGTTCTGGACACAGGAACATGTATCAGTACAGCTAACATAACTTCAATTGCCTAAGAACAAAGTATGTAAGACTTATAGGACGTTGAATGCTACTTCGAGAATTGACTTTGAAAATCTCACAGGTATGATAATAAATTGCTAATCAGTGGAGGACAACTGAAATTAGAGACAATATGACCATATTGATTTCATGAAGTTACACAAATAATATTGCTTTGGAATTAATTAAAAAGAAAATTCAACAGCTGCTTTAGAAATAATTAAAAGACATTAAAGAAATATGTTGCTATATTGTTTAATATCCAGCATACTTAAAAGTTCATCTGTAAAGTAACCTCAGTAATTTATTGCCTGAAATTATTGGAATGGAACATGAGAATCTGAAAGCCAGATTCTGCACCAGGAAGAAATTAACACTGGGCGCAAGTATACACTGTGAGAGGAGTGGCTAGAAACCACCCCACCAAGAGGGACAAACAGGCACAATGGAAGTCAGAAGTGTGCCCTGGAAGCCAAGAGAGCAAACTGCATCTTGAGGTGCATCAAACATAGCATCACCCGCTGCTCAAAAGAGATTATTAACCCACTGTATTAAGTGCTGGTGCAGCTTCACCTGGAGTATGGTGTAAAGTTCTGGGCCCCACAATTTAAGATATGAACATACTTGAATGTATCCAGAGGAGGGCAACAAAGCTGGTGAAAGGGCTGGAGAAGGTATGTCCTGTGAGGAGATCATGAGGACCCTGAGATTTTCTACTTTGGAGAAAAGAAGGCCGAAGAGTGATGTCATTGTTCTCTATAGTGTCAAAAGGATCGGAAGTGGAGAGGGAGGTGTTGATCTCCTTGATATCAAGTGATAGGATGCATGGGAATAGTTCAAAGCTGAATCAGGGGAGATGCAGACTTGGAATTAGGAATTATTTCTTTACCAAGAGGGTGGTCAAACACCAAAACTAGCTTTCTGGAGAGGTTTTTGATGCCCCAAGCCTATCCGTATTTAAGAGGCATTTGGACAAGGCCCTTAACAACATGCTTTAGCTTTTGGTCAGCCCTGAATTTGTCAGGCAGTTGATACCAGAGTTAAGATAAACATTATGGGTTAAGAAGGATAATATGGTGACAAATGAGTGTATTAATATTTCAGCTACATAATATTAGTCTAAATTCATTATTACTATTAACTTTTTTTTCCTCATGATAGCTGTAAGACCTTTGACTAAGAATTTTTGCCCACTAGAAATTTTTAATGTACATACTGGTATTTCCTGAAACATTTAGTTCATCTAAGAGGTGCTACATTTAGAAATACAGAGGATAAACTGGATTAATGGGAGTAAAAGAGAACTGATTGATATATCTTTCTTCTGTTTCTCTTCTTCCCCAGAATGGATTATCTCTGAATGAAACAGCTGCATCTCAGATCTTTCTCACACATCTCTCTCACAGCTCTCAGATCTGCCACATCTTCAGATGTTTTCATGGTTCAGAGATCTATGGTTCAGAGATTACCTAAACTCTCTACAGGATTTCTTTTTTTTTTTTTTATTTCTTTAGGGAAAGTAGATTGCTGTGAGCGGCTGGTGTGGTTTAACCCTGGTATGAACATAAGCTCCATAAAGGCCCTTGCTCAGTGGGGAATAGAATCAAAGAGGTAAAAGTGAAAAAAAAATAATGAGTTGATATATAGACAGTTTTATAGGAAAAACAAAAGCTGCATTTAGGCAAAGCAAAATACAGATTTTATTCACTATTGTCCATGTGTAGTCAGGCATTTAGCCACATCCAGAGAAGTGGGTCTTCAAGTAACTACAGAAAAGCTAGTTGAGAACAGAAATACCGCAACTCCAGTCATCTTTCCTTCTTCTGTCTCTCCAACTTTTATTACTGAACATGATGACATATGGTATGGAATATTCCATTTCATCAGTTGGTATGAGTTGTCCTGGCTGTATCCCCTCCCAATTTTTTGTGCACCCCCAGCCTCCTCAGTGGTGGGTTGGCGTGAGAGGCAGAAAAGGCCTTGACACTGTGTAAGCACTGCTCAGCAGCAAATAAAATGTCATTGCATTATCAACACTGTTCTCACCACAAATCAAAAACATAGCCCCATGCTAGCTACTATTCCATCCAGAACGAGTACTGCTGCATAATAATTCAGAAAGATGAATGATATCCAGACCATGCCAAATAGAAAACCCTTTCTGTAGAAACAGATATGATCAAACTTCAGAGTTTAAAACATAAAGTATTCCAGTGTTTCATCAGCCACATTGTAAAATAATTTCTTCCTTATAGCTAGTCTAAACCTACAGTCTTTCAGTTTAAAACCATAACCTCTTGTTCTATTTCAAATGGCGCTCCTAAAAGGTTTGTTCCCATCTTTCTTACAGGTCACTTTAGCTGCAATGAATTGTTCCCAGAGTCTTCTCTTCTCCGACTTGAACACCACCTCCTCTCCACTCCAACAGGTCCACACCTTTCCTGTTCTGAGGACCCCAGAGCTGGATGTAGTACTTCAGGTAGGATCACTCAAGAGCAGAGTAGATGGGTAGAATCTCCTCCCTCAACTAGCCACACTTCTTTTGATGCAGCTGAGGATTCAGTAGACTTTCTGAGCTGTGAGTGCACGTTGTTGTTTTATGTCCAGGTTTTCATCCACCCCCAAGTACTCGTTCTTGACATGGCTGTTCTCAATCCGTTCATCAAGCAGTTTGTATTTCAACTGGTGGTTATCCTGGCCCAGGTGCAGCACCTTGCACTTGGCATTGTTGAACCTCATGAGATTCCCATGGCCTTATTTCTTGAGTTTGTCCAGGAATCTCTGGATGTCATTCCATCCTTCAGGCATGTCAACAACACCAAGAGGTTACCACTGTAATTTTTCACAGCTTACTTTTTGTTATTATTTTTCCTACAGGAGTCAAAGATACTTAGGGAATTTAGATTTAAACTTATAAAATTGTTAATACAAAAAGTCACCCTTTATATTCATTCTGATTTTGATATGTTGGAAAAAGTAAAATAATTATTTCATGATTAATCAAAATTGTTAAAATTTTTGTCAAGTCTGGAATTTAACATGAGTGCTTCACAGAAGTATGCTAAAAGAGCAGCCAAATGAGACTAGTCAAATAGTCTTACTAGTGCTCTTCAACTTCCATATATAAGCAAAAATACCTTTGAAAATATAGTACTGTAGCTTTTTTTTTTCTTTCCCCTGGGAAAAAAAAATCAGTTTGCATTTATAGGATCAAAGGGCAATTCAGGTGTTAAGGTACTTCAGGAAGCCTCTAATCCAGCTTCTCAGTCAAAGCAAGGGCAGCTCTGAAGTCAAGCCAGGTTGCTCAGCACTCTGTCCAGGTGTTCTGAAAGACAGAGACAATGCCATATCTCTGGGCAACTTGCTCTGCTGACTGGGCAGTCTCACGGCAAAAAACCTTCTCCCTAAAAGGGAAAAGTGCCCCGTTTCAAGTTATGTCTTCTGACTCTTAACCTCCCCACATGCTGTATGACTTAGTGGTTACTCAGCAGTGCCAAGTTAACTGCTGGACTTGATGGTACTAGAGGGTTTTTCTAACCCAAATGATTCTATGATTCCGTGTTGAAGGACCTAGCTTTGTTTACTTTTAGACTTCCCAATAGGCAAAGATATGCTTTTGTCAGAAGCTCTGCAGGCATCTCTTCTACAGGCTGAACAAACCCTGGTCCCACAGCCTCATCTCATAAGGTAAGTAGTTGAGTCCTGACCACCCTGGTAGCTTATCAATATCTTTCCTGTACAGAACACACTGATTAGATGCTGTGTAATCAGTTCTGAGTAAAAGCATGAATAATCACTTCCCCGGACCAGCTGACCGTGCTTCCATGAATGCTGCTGGCTGTCTTTGCTGTCAGGGCACACTGCTGGCTCACGTTCAGCTTGCTGTTCTCCAGAGTCCCCAGAGTCTCTTTGCCAGAGCTACTTCTTAGTCTTTCAATGCCCAGACTACCACTGCCAGGGGTCTTCCTTCCTTGGGATAGGTCTGTACATTTTGCTTTGTTGAACTTCTTGAGGTTTCTCTCAGCCTATTTCTCCTGACTGTAAAAGTCCCACTGCATGGCAGCCTCTGCATGACCTCCAATGTATTTACTGGTTCCAGCCCCAGACAAATTTAGTGTCATCTTTATAAAAATGAATCAAAGTTTTTCTGATTGAATTAATCTTGATTACAGAATGGAAATGTTTGTTAGGGGTGTTTGTGTGGGGAGAACATAGTAAAATGTTTAAAATAATTAATAAATTCCTACTCTAAGTATTATTCATTGACTTGCTTTCTGCATAAGATCATGCTCTCAGGCTGTTGCATTATCTGTAGTGATTGGTAAATTAATTTGAAATGAAACTGAAGAAATAGGATTTGATACAGTATAGAAAATTCTGCACATTTTATGCATCAGATTTCTTTGCAAATGCATGCCTTACAATCTGCCTTTAGGCAGCTGGAGCTGATAATGTTCCTACTAACAGGTGCCCTAGGCATAAAGAGACAGGAGGTAGACTTATACATACACTGTTCAGAAACAGAAAATCTTTAATATGATGCAATCTTCTGTAACAGAGTTTTCTATAACTAGAAGAAAATGTGACACAGAGTGACTAAATCAGCAATGACCTATCTTCTAGTTTAGCGGTGATAAGGGGCATATCTTACTTTCTTACTCTAAAGGTTTTGTAGTTTTCATGAAAAATTAGACGGTTTAGCAGTAAGAAATTTGTAATTGGCAAGTGGCAAGAATTCTTAATTAAATTTGAAGACTGAAAACACAAGTGTTTAAGACTGAGTGCTCACTTATTCACTCAGAAGACCTTCTGCTATACTAAGAACTGTAATAGTCAAAAGGAAATACTACCACTCCGCTCCTCTCCTGAAAAAAACAAAAAACAAAAACAACAACAACAAAAAAAAAACCACAAAAAAACCCCCACAACAACAACAAAAACAAAACACAAAAAAAGAAACCACAAACAAACAAGAAAACCATCTGAACAATGCACAAACAAGAAAACAAAACCAAAATTAAACAAAGAGTCTCCCACACACATACAAACATGAAAGTTCCTGCCATTCACTAGGCTACACTAAGAATTTCAGTTTTGGACACGGGAATCTGAGGTGAGAACTAGACTTCTGCTCACAGTGTCTAATGTCCTAGTAGATGTTTGACTTCCTCACTGAGGTGTGACAGAGTCTCTCAAGAAGAATATAATAAAGTGCTTAAGCTGTCAAAAATCTATCATTAAAACAACTATGTTTTGCTGAGAAAAGAGTGAAGAGAAAATGATTCAATTACTATCTTTGTAAAGTAAATTTTAATATCTCTGAAAGATACCTGCCACTTTTCCCACTACCCATACATTTATAGCAAAATAGTAAAAACTGTAGGCACTATACAAGTGTCTTTGAACAATTAACATTACATGCCTGGTCTTCAGATCTAAGACAAAGACATTGATGATAGAAAGGAAATGCAGTCATTGTGTTTTTTCAGACTGTCAATGAGTGTTCAATTAGTGCTTAGTAGAGTGTGACTATTCTGCTATTAAAAATATGCTGTTACTAGTAGCTGCTGTACAGAGACTTTAAGAGGTCATGAAGAGTTAATAAGTTTTCACCAATATACATACCAAATTAAGTTAGTAACAAATGACAATCATAATAAAACTTCTGCAGAGGGCATGAAGGATGACTTAACCTCCTGATATCAAAGTGCATTCATTGATTTGTTTTGAGAATAACCTTTTACTTAGAGACATTTGAGATCAACACCATATCTATTTCTAATCAGAATGCTTAGAAGAAAGAAAGGACTGTACTTTGTCTTGTCAAAGACAAAGTGAGTACAGTTACATATTCAAGGAGGGATGTAATATTTTCCATATTATAAATAGGACATATCAATGAAACTTGAAAATAAGAGATAAGAAAGAAAGCTTTCTTTTTCTTACCTCCTACTGAACTGTTTATTGTAATGGAAGAGTTGGTAGACTTTTTTTTTAAGGGTTGATTTGGTTTATAGACTAAAAATTCATTTACAATTCCAATTTATACTTCAAATTACTTCATTGGGCAGCTTTTCATATTGAATTAATTCCTTTTCAATAGAAATTATAGGCTTTTATTATATACATTCTTTTATCTTTTTAATGTAACCTCAAATTTCTCTCTTTTATGTCACTGATTGTCCAGCTATCATAAGGCTGCAAGGGGCAATTCTAAGGTAGTAAGTGTCAAATCATAAGTAATTCTTCTCCACTGCTGCACAACCCCTTATATTTACAGTTATGTACTGTGAAGCTACTTGACCTATTTTGAAAACGTGTTTCATCTTTCAAAATCAAAACAGTGTTATTTCCAAGATTATGAATCTTCACTGTATTCTCACTTTCTTGTCAAAATCACATTTAGTGTAAAGATTTGGAATAAAGTTTCACAAATTTTTTCAGCAATATACTTTCCAGGCTTGTAGTATGGTAGAAAAGACAGAAAAACCAAAGGTTTGACAGGGTATTAATAATCCATTTCCTTTTAAAAGGTTAACCTTTTGGCTTGCTGCGTTCTAATACAGCCACTTCAGAGGCACATCACGTACTTAAGAAACAGTGAGATTGCTTAAATTAATATCAATAATGACCATTAATTTCACCTGATGTAAGTATTTTTGCTTTGTTCTGTCATTTGCAAGGCAAATTAAGAGGGAGCAGAAATTAGATTTCTTCTTAATGCAATCTAAATTGAAAAACTGGGAAAAATAACTGTGGTAAGAAAAAAAACCCTTATTATATAAAAATAGAAGAATATGAAGCAGCAATTTTGATGAGCCCATAACTAAAGAGATTTTGACTTACATTACATATGCCTTGCCAGTAAAATATATACTTCAGTAGCTAAAATTGCAGTATATGTGGTTTCATCTCAGAGTAATTAAAGCTGTTTTGCTGATCATAATTTACATGATAGGAGATAAATGCCAGTAAAACCCGAGTGGTTATGTCAATGATCAGTTGTAAAATAAAATGTATTAAGAAAACCCAAGCTGGGCTGTGTTTTTTAGATATCACTTTACATTTGCAGATTCTCTAAATCTGCAAACAATGTCTCTCTGAGCAATAGTGTCCTTAGTAATGATACTGAGTAGATTACCAAGGATATTCCAGAAGGCAAGTTTGCAAAATCCTTTCTATACACAAAAAATTAAATATGTTCCCTCATGAAAAAAAAAAGAAAAAAGAAGTCAAATATTAATGGAATCTAAAATATGCCCTCTAGGTGAAGGTACAGTATTAGTAAAGAACATGGTAGAATTCAGCTATTTGTAGATGTGGGAAGGAAAATGCTACCCATATTAATCACATTTCTCGGGATCCTGGAGGTAAGCGATAGGAAAGACCTGTTAAAATGTCTAGACCAACCTTTCATAAATGCAGAATTACTATCTTGTACTATGTATGATATGTTTTCCAGTAATTTTGCTACAGCAGTTTTAAATCACACACAAAATTTTCCATTTCTCTCCATTCAATATTTCACAACTTCCCTGGAAGCTTATACTGCTCTGACAAGAAAATAAACCAGGAGACATCAAAGCTGCTGATCAATAAGAAAGTCCATTGCAGGCACAGTTCTGAACTTGCTGGGGCACTTGATCTCATCCTGGATCCTGACTGCAGGGCACCATGAGGTTGCTGTGGCTCACCCTTCCTGTGACACCAGACCTGGGAAGCAGGACTGCTGCATGCCTGGCTGTCACACTGATAAAAAGTCAAGACTGAGCACCCATCAGGATTTAAGAACTTGAAGCTCTTCCAGGACTGCCTATACAACATATCAGTTTTCTTCCACAAGACACTTTAAGACTCAAAAATGTTGAAGGGGTCTGGGTGGCCGGTATTCCAGATGGAAAATCTCTGCAAGACCAAACAGTCATTTGTGAGACAGGAACTCAAGTTTTTCTCGAGGACCCTTCCACAATCTTTGGTTCTTACTTCTCAGTGCCTTAAATTAGAGTTGAGTTTACTTCCCATTTAAAGGTACAAAAATACTGATTGTATAACAGTACTGATTTAATCAGACTGTCAGATGCTTATTTTCCAACGAGCAGAGTGGTGATTTTGTGTTATATTAACAATCGATGAAGCACTTGAGTTTAGTTCCTTTTTATCACCTACATGACAGAACATTACTCACAGCAATTTCCTTTATTATCACTGCTGTTTTATGGGGGCTACAGTCCTTTTACATTTCACAGTTTTAACAAATTGTTTTAAAAGCTTGAATTTATTATGAATTAAATCAATGGATAGAAATAAAAATTGCAGCAGCTGTGTAACAAAGAAGTTCTTAGAAATCTGTGGACATGAACCAACTATGCATAATTTTCTAAGGGATCTTAAATCAAGCATATCTGCAGCACTGAATTTTAATTAATAGGGCTGACTATTCTCTTCAAAATTTGCACCCACATGATATGTAGTGAGCACCTGAGGAACCGTCTACCAACTGTCTCCTTGAAAAAAAACAACAAACAACCTGAGTCTTAATGAAATTAAGGTTTCCCAGTAATGAATTATATAAGGAAACTTGTTTTGTTTTTTTTTTTATTTCATTTTCCAAGGATAAAATATGTCCTCAAAGAGCATGACACTTCTCTTAGTTGCCTCTGTAGGTTATGCATTTCACTTTATAAAACGTGTGGGTAAAATGCCTAAATAGTCATGGGAGAAGGCACCTAAAAACCTCCACCATGTGTCTCACTTTCCAGGTTATGGATAAAAAAAATATCTTCCTATGCCTGGCCACCTGAGTACCTAGGTACTTCAGCAGGGTAACTGGGGCATCCCTCTGGTCTGAATTCCCCTCCAGGCTTCTGATTATGGTGTTTTCTCTGAAAGTCATTCTTGTGGCTTTGAAACCACCCTGCTAATAAAGGACAAATTCCCCGGTTCCCTGACTTATAAGCGAGCTTTCACTTCATGGCAGTAGTTTACAAGAGTGATGAGAGAGAAGAGTGGCATCCTGAAACTTCAGGTAGTTAGGAGCTTAGGAAAAAGGCTATAAGAGTACTTAGACTCGGCCCTATTTCACAAATTCCTAGTGAAGCAGTGAATCCACCAGTCAGTGAATTAGCTAACCTTTCATTTGGGACTATGGAAGGTTTTATAGTCCTCTAATTTTTGATAACCTAATCTAATACAAGTTTCACCTAAGTCAGTGTGAGTGACTGGCTAGATGGTGTGAGAAAAATCAAGCTTTGACTTGTATAATCATGAAAGAAATCTTCTGAGAAAAGAAAACTTTCTTCAAAATAACAGTTAGTAGCTCAGATTTAGCAAAACCAAAACTTTTCATTTTTATTGGCTGAGACCATGAATCTGAGCTCTGTTGAGTTATGTGGATTTATCACATTAACTGGCACTACCAGGATTTGTTTAAGGCCGAAGAGGAACATTGGGATCTATCATGACAATAAAGCCAAATCTTAGGTCCAAATCTTTGGATCTTTCTTGGTAGAAATGAATTCTTAAGTGAATTATCCTCTGTTTGTAAAAACTGTAAGATCCTGTCAGCATTTGAGCAGACAAATTTCAAAGATCTTGGACTGTGAAAGAATGATTTCTCAGAAAATCACAATAAACAATTTTGTTCAGCTACAAAATACCCCGAAAATCACAAAAAAACCGAAATGTGGGCTACCAACATAAAAATATACAAAACTGTATTACAGAGTATTTTAATGTAGTTTCATGATTTTAAGGTGTTTGTTATTTAGTATTTTCAAGGACAATGAATTTTTTCAAGATACAATTAAATAACATTCTGAAAGATGAAATAAGCAACTGGTCCCTAACTAAAAATATCTGAGTGTTTTTGAAATCTGATCCTGTTAACTTTGAAATCAGTAGACAAGATCGTAGAACCTCTGCAATAATCACAACTGATGTATTTTACAGCTCCTGAGACACTGAATTGAGAAAATTCTGTTTCATCCATGATATAGAAAGTTTTGTGCTTGTAACTATAATGATTCAAATTAACCGCTCTTTTAGTAAGGACTGGAAAAAGTCAATAGTTTTTTTTTTAAAAAACTTCCTGTAAAGAAATATAACATTATTATCCAACAACTCTCTCTTCTAGCTCTCAGCATGGCACCTTAATAGTGAGAGAGACAAGAATAATCTACATAGTTTCATTAAAATAGTGAGAATGATTTACTTTTTTTCTCCCAATTGTTCCATTTTCTCACTGGGTTCTGCAAATCTTATTGAAGAAGAGTCCTTAAAATGCAAAGAGCAGGTTTGAATTATTACATACAGATTATTTTTAGGAGTGAGCGTCCTTGATAAAATATTGCAATTCATGTATATGCAACATAAGTATACTTTAGTGCTACAAGCTTGATTTACATTTGTAATAAATGATAATTAGTGCACTAGGAGGAAAATAAAAGGAGAGGTGATGATGTGAAGAACTTGATTAATGATAATTGTGAAGAGGATGAGACATGAGAATGAAGAGACACATCATCTTACACTTTTCTTTTATTGGACAAGGAGAAGAATATTGCTACCAAGGCTGATGAAGAGGCCTTTTTCACTTCAGTTTTTACCAGAAAGGCTGCTTATCCTCAGGCCTGGCTGGTAGCCAGGGACAGGGAGTCAAACAGATCCTCTATAAACAAGGAGGAAGTAGCTAGTGACCCACTGTACTACTTACAAGTCTATGGGGCTAAATGGAATTCACTTGAGGGTACTGAGAGAATTGGCAGAAGAACTTGCCAAGACCTTCTCCATCATTTATCATCATTCCTGGTTAATCAGGGCGGTGCCTGGTGACTGGAGGTTGGCTAATGTGATGTTCATCCACAAAAAGGGCCAGAATGAGGATTTAGGGTATTACAGGCTTGTCAGCCTAATCTCAATTCTGGGAAAGGTTGTGGAACAGATTATGTTGAGTATGATCCCAGGGCACTTACAGAAAAACCAGGGGACCAGGCCCAGTGAGCACAGATTTAGGAAAGGCAGATCCTGCTTGACCAACCTGATCTACTTTTATGACCAGGTGGCCTGCCTAGTAGATGAGGGAAAGGTTATGGATGTAGTCTTGCAGGACTTCAGTAAAGTCTTTGATACTGTCTCTCAGAGCATTCTCCTGGAGAAGCTGGCAGCCGATGGCTTGGACAGGTGCACTCTTCATTGGATTAAAAACTGTCTGTATGGCCAGGCCCAGAGAGTGATGGTGAATAGTGGTACAACCAGTTGGTGGATGCCCACTAGTGGGTTTTCCCAAGGCTCAGTTTTGGGGTCAGTCTTGTTTAATACCTTTACCAATGATCTGGACGAGGGAATGGAATGCACTCTCAGAAAGTTCAGAGATGACACCAAGTTGATCTACTGGAGGGTTACAGGACTCTATACAGGGATCTGGACAGGCTGGATCAATGGGCAGAGTCCAACAGTGTGAGGTTTAGCAAGGCCAGGTGTTGGGTCCTGCACTTGGGACACAACAAACCTGAGCACCATTACAGGCTGGGGGAGGAAAGTGGCCCAGTGGAAAAGGACCCAGGGATTCTGTTTGACAGCTGGTTGAACATGAGCCAGCAGTGTGTCCAGGTGGCCAAGTAAGCCAAGGGCATCCTGGCTTGTATCAGAAATAGTGTGGCCAGTGCAATCAGTGAAATGACTCTTCCCCTGTACTCAGCACTGGTGAGGCCACACTTTGAGTACTCTGTCCAGTTATGGGACCCTCACTTCAAGAAGGACATGGAGGTGCAGAAGCATGTCCAGAGCAATGAAACTGGTGAAGGGTCTTAGGAGAAGCAGCTGAGGGAGCTGGAGTTGTTTAGCCTGGACAAAAGGAGGCTCAGGGGAAACCTTATCAGGCTCTGGAACTAGTTGAAAGGAGATTGTAGCCAGGTAGAGGTTAGTTTCTTCTCCCAGGCAACTAAGAAGAGGACAAGAAATGGCTTCAAGGTGCACCAGGGGAGGTTCGGTTCAGACATCAGGAAGAATTTCTTCACTGAAAGAGGGGCCAGGCATTGGAATAGGCTGCCCAGGAAGGTGGTGGAGTTACCATCCCTGGAAGTGCTGAAGAAATGTCTGGACTTGGCACGTAGAGCCATGGTTTAGTTGACATGGTGGTGTTTGGTCAAAAGTTAGACCCAATGATCTTGGAAGCGTTTTCAAACCTTAATGAATCTATTCTTCCTTCCCTTCCCTTCCCTTCCCTTCCCTTCCCTTCCCTTCCCTTCCCTTCCCTTCCCTTCCCTTCCCTTCCCTT
>JAWWEE010000001.1:71216458-71236272 GCA_035221455.1 Xenops minutus
CCCCCCCCCCCCCACCCCCCCCTTCTCTTTCTTCCACAAGCTTTTTTGAGCATGATGCCATATGATATGCAATACAGTTTTGGTCATTTGGGGTTAGCTGTTTTGGCTGTGTCCCATCCCACCTTCTTGTGCCACCCTCCCCCTCCCCGCCCCCAGCCTGCTTGCTGTTAGGACACAACAAGAAGCAAAAAAGTCCTTTATGCTGTGTGAACACTGATCAGCAAAAAAAGTAACCATCTCTGTCTTATCAACAGAGTTTTCAGCACAAATCCAAAATATAGCCCCATACGAGGTACTGTGAAGAAAATTATCCCAACCAAAACCAACACAGACTATTATGATATCTGAATTCTCCCCCAAGTGAATATTAATTTTCTTGACCAAAGTCAAGAAAATTAATCAGTTTCTATTTTTGGCTCCTATACTTATTCAGCCTTAATTAGCTGGAAGTATGCTGAATCTTAAAGTACTTAACTATACTGTTGCTCAGTATTTTGCCGTGTTCCACGAGAGGAAAGGAAGGAAGGATGAGCACACTTCTTAAGGGGTGGAAAAGAAATGGTGCTTTATTGAGGGGAACATCAAGCTTTTATATGGTCCGAGGGGAAGGTTCTGGAACTAGGGAGTAAACTAGGGCAGAGTTGGGACAGAGCATGACACATATGGGAAAGAGGGGTGGCAACCTTGTCAAACAAGAGGTCTTATAGGGGGAGCTAACCATATTAGGAGATGGTGCATTGCACTAAGCTTGGACCAATAGGGAAACAGAGGGAAAACAACCAGTGGGAACATTCTAACAGTACAAATGTAATTATTCCTATTTTAATAAAACTATTTACTACCTATTCTAAAAAATTCAAACATGCTCTACAGGACTCCTTCAATGCGGGTCACTTCCATGACTGAGGTAATCTTTTCTTCTGAATTGTCTTCTCCCTTTCTGTCTCCTGAATCTTCTTAAAGTTGTTTTGTTTCCACTCTGTATAATTGTTAGCAGGTTTCCCCACAGTATTTCCTTTTACTAAACTCATGGAAGTGAGTAAATTACTTTCTTAGACAATTTGCTTTGGATATATGGCAACTTTTTATTTCTCTGGAGTGTTGGTTAGAACGCTCCAGGTTGGTTCAGCTGAGACCAGCAGTTAGGATAAAAAGAGTTATTCAGCTTTTGCTTATGACCTTTAAATGTGCACTCAATCATGGAATTCTCTGTCCTGAAATAGAAGGGAATAGATGGCAACTATAGCATATGTCACTAAATGTTGCCTATTACAAGATATGCACTACGGTTTAGGAAAGTTCATAGCAGATAAAATGTAGTGATTCTGAGGCAAAGGAACTTTATTGTAGCAGTTCTGATTCCAACTTTTTGTGTTCTCAAGGTACATATTCAGATTTTGTGATATAGTATCAGGCTGGGTAGATACCTTTTCTTTCTTTTGAAATATAAAGGATTTAATTGCTGCTGTGTGTTGACAAAATTAGGAGCAAACCCTTTTTTTCCCTCCAATATAATATATTATTTGCATTTCTGCGTGTCTCACTGAAACAGTTAAGATTTTCAGAAAACCCTCTTCTTTTTATTAGTCAGATAACCACAGAGCTGTTATTCCTTTCTGATAAAGTTAATGATCTCAGATTTTCCTAGGCTTTCTTTTAACTCTGCCACATTTTTTTTCATCTGGCATGGGAAAAGAGTCATAACATTTCTTCATTTAGGCCTATTACAAAAATAATTTACCTTTACCTATGTTTTTTACATCTTCTCTATTTAGTTAGCACTTTTTTTTTCTTTCCTTTTTTTCTTTTAAAGATATACTCTCTTCTCCTGTTTAAGTCCAATGTCTGGCAACATTAGGTCCTTCCCTTTAGTGGAAGGTTTAAAATATAACCACAATAGACATTTAAGTGTTCAACCACAAAAGAGAGTTTTGTTACATATGTATGTGTGATAAACTTTTCCTATCACCTACTTTGTTACATTATCAGCTCTTTTTCTTTCAGTATTTCTTTGCTAATTTCTAACAAGATAAAAATATAAATGTTATTTTATCCTTTAAAATATTATTATGAATATTAATAGTAATAAATTATAGATAATTCATAAGTTAGAAATAGTAAAGAATGGTAGTAATACTTTTTATGGTAGAATTTTTTGGCTAATATGATTAAAGTGCAGATTTCCGAAGGTCAAAACGTAACATGATACTGCACAGTTTCAGAACAAGGACTCCACAGCAATTCACTTCATTTAAGTACCAATCAGAGGACTAGTGTCCTAGTTACGGTGGCAGGGACCAGTTTATCACTGTGTGGGTGTCACCAAAACTGTGTATTCTACATCCTCTATGTCATTTCTGATGAACTGTTAATAATGGATCACTTGCAGCAGCTGCCCAGGACACACCTGACACCTCAGGCACAAGATGAGTGTTAAAGGACCCCGAGAAATAGGAAAGTGTTCCTGTCTTCACCACCAATGACAAACATAATAACTCCCCTCTGTGGAGTCATTAGCACCTTCACATGCAACCTGAGGATTCATGTCTGCTAATGCGCCATCAAAGACTCCAAAAATATCCCATGACTCATCCTGGGGGGAAGCATTAGACATTCCCACCCGAAAGTACTCATTTGGAGTTTGGGGACTTCTGGTACCATCCACTGGATTCAGAGAAGGACCAGAGCCTCAACAGGACTGTGACTGCTACTCTCGACCAGGCTGCAACCATCATCTTCACCAACAGATTTTCCTTTCCTTTTACTTTACGCTCAGGGGAACCACGTGGCACTCAGCACAGGGACTAATAAACTCTGTCCTGTTCGTGTCCAAGGATGATGGGTTATACATCTGTTTTATGTGAGTTAAACCCAATTTTTTCTATGTATCATTATATTGCAATCTTTTTAGTAAATTGTAACTCTGACTTCTAATCTCTCTAGAGTCAGGGTCATTGTTGCTGCTGGTTTACCTTTAAACCAGCACAGCCAGAAAGACTTTAATGCTCAGAAAACAGTTGATAGTGATTATTATTATTATTACAACTAAACTTGTATCTTAAAGTTCAGATTTTGATTAGACACAGTTATGCCTAAATCTAAGTAAGTTCAAATTTTGCTATAAATTCCAATCGGAATATAAGTACATAAACTCCAATAGTTTTTTAAATTATGAGTTGAAACAGGAAGAAAAAAACATTGAGAGTCATCTTTATGAGAGAGGCATATTAGTCACTCACATAATCTCATAATTCTGTTCTAGGTACTCTTCTTTGGTCTTAAATTTGTCCATTACTCTTCAGGGTGTGATAGTTAAATCTTAATTTTAATTGGCCATTAAGGGTCTCAAGACAGCAAACATCTTTGCTAATCTGTGCTATTTCAGTATTACAGTTAGAACTGTCAGAGTCTTAATGAATGTCAAAAATATAAGTACAATATTTTCTTATGACTAATTATTATTTCTATAATTTTCAAACAATGTTTTCTTATTTCTCCATGGAAACATGACCAAAAAAAAAATAATATTACAGTTTGAATTCGTTTTTACCATGAGAGGTAATATTTACAAATTACTAAATGCTCAACTGTAACCTTTATATTACAAAGTACTCCTTTATATAACTTCCATTACAATATGCTCACTACAATCAGATCTATTACCAAAATTCTTTCTGAGGTTTAATAATACTCCATTTGGATAGCTGCTTCAGAATGAAAACAATGTTCAGTGATTTCAGTTTCTGTTTTAAAATGCTCACACTCTGGAATCATACGTCTTTATGTTCTTTGGACTTGCACCTTTTTGTCACCTGTAGACATATAATTTGAATTCTATGTTTTAGAATCTTGGGAATTTTCAAGGCAATCTATATCTCCAAAGTTCTGACTTCTCAAAAAAGACATTGAAACTTCTGCTGATAACAGTCATATTACAGTCCAAAGAGAAACAAGTTTAAGTAAACAAATTGTATTACTGCCATTAACTTTGTCATCATGGCAATGTTCTAATGTGTGAAAATGTTAAAAAGTAACAGTTTAGAAAAATACAGAGATACACATGTGAATGTGTGCACGTAAGTATATACACATATGTGTATACATACATATAAATAGATATGAGTGTTTATGTGCATTTTTTGTATTTATGTATAATTGCTAAATAACTCAGAATTCCAGTGACTTTGAAAAATTTTGGAACCAGATCTTAAAAGAATGGCAATCTTTGCCCTTGGTTTGTTCGAATTTGAACTGGTCATCTGATATGGGATGGTCCACAAGATTTAGAAGTTATCTGTAGCTATTTTATAGATTTGCTAAACAATCATGATGAGAAGAAAAAATGAAATAACTGCTTTCCTTTGCAAAAAGAATATGTTGTTATGTTTGTAAAGGCAGAAGATGTGAGTTCAAAAGGCTGAAGTCAGTCTTTAATATACTCAACAATCTTCAGTTAGCATATTTATGAACTCAGGCCTCATCAGCACTTAATTCAGAAGCTTCAGAATGCAAAACATAAAGAAATTAGCTAAAAGGATGATAGGAAAATTAATATTAATTACATACTATTAATAATAATAATAATTAGTAGTAGCAGCAGTAGTAGTAGTGATGATCATGATGTTTAGTAGTAGAGAAAAGCATAAGAATGAAATCAAAACACCATGCTGTAATTTTATATAAATAACTAAAAATGAGTCTGCAATAAAATACAAACATCAGAAGCAAAAACATTTTAATCAAAACATATCACATCAGACACTCAGGGTTCTGGACTGGTGTGAAAGTTCCTTTTACCTTTTGTCTATAGGATATACAGTATCACACTAGGTAAGAATTTTCACTCCAAACTGGCCACAATGGTGCTTGCTGACCCCTCTAGTCACATCTCATGTTGCAGTGAATTCCTACACAATATCCCTGAAATGTGGCATAAAACTCTTCTTACTTTCATGAATGGAACGAATTGTGTCTGGAGGACATTTCAGACATGAGTTCAAAAGATTTTCTCACAGAAAGGCAGAGGGAATCCTTATTAAAACAGGGATGAATCTCAATGGCTACCATCTAAAAGTTAGTCATCTTTCTTAGTTATCCAGTCTCCTTCCATAATTAATGGAGACATGAAGATTCCACCAAAGGGCATATAATCCTACATATAAAATCAAAGAAATATTTTAAGGTATGTTGAATAATATTATGTATGTTCCTCTGTCTTACTGGTGTATTTTGGACTGACTAGACATTAATTTATTGCATGGTATTATCCTCAACTTCACCTACATGAGAGACAAACAGGGTTTTTTTTTTCAAAATTAAATGGGTTGACCTTGGCTGAATGTCAGGTGCCCACCAAAGTTGCTCTATTGCTCACCTTCCCAACTGGACAGGTGAAGAAAATATAACAAAAGGCTCTTGGGCCAAGTAAGGACATGGAAAGATCACTCACCAATAATCATCACAGGCAAAACAGACTTAGTTCTGGGAAAATAGATTAATTTTTTATCAATCAAATCACAATAGGGTAATAAGAAGCAAACCCAAATACTAAAAACACCTTTTCCCTTCATCCCACCTTCTTCCTGGGCTTAACTTTATTCCCAGTTATCTATCTCCTCCTCCATCTTGGTAGTTCGGAGGGATGAGGAATGAGGACTGTGGTCAGTTCATCACATGTTGTTTCTGCTGTTTCCTTTTTCCTCATGGGCAAGACTCCTCATACTTGGAGTCCTCCTCCTCCCTTGGTCCAACAAGGGGTCCCTCTCTCAGGAGACAGTTCTCCATGAACTTCTCAAGTATGAGTCCTTCACACAGGTGGCAGTTCCTCACAAACTGCTCCAGTTTGATCTTTGGAGTGTAGTCCTTCAGTGTAGGTCTCCACAGGGTCTCAAGTCCTGCCAGCAAACCTGCTCCAGTGTGGGCTCTTTTCTCCATGGGTCCACTTGTTCTGCCAGGAGCCTGCTGCAGCATAGGTGTCTCACAGGATCACAAACTCCTTTGGGCATCTACCTGCTCTGTAGTGGGGTCCTTCATGGGCTCAGGTGGGTCTCTGTTCCACTGTGGATCTCTGTGGGCTGTAGGGGGACAGCCTGCCTCACTATGTTTTTCACTACGGCCTGCAGGGGAATCCCTGCTCTAGTGCCTGGAGCCACTCAGTCCCCCTCCTTCTTCTCTAACCTTTATGTCTGCAGGGTTGATTCTCTAACATATTCTCTCTCTTCTTTTCTCTGGCTGCATTTACTTTTTTGCAGTGACTTTTTCCCCCTTCCTAAATATGTTTTCACAGAGGCATTACTACCATGTCTGGTTGGCTCATCCATGTCCAATGGCAGATGCATCTTGGAGATGGCTGTCATTGGCTCTACTGGACAGTGGCGAAGCTTCTAACAGCTTTTGACAATAGCTGTCCCTGTAGCTCCCCTGCTGTCAACACCTTGCCATGCAAATCCAATACAGTGTTTATTGTTGTAGAAATGTGAAGAGATCTCCTCTGTCACTGTGTTTATCTTGACTACCTATACATCTATTGCTCTGACATTTTCACTAATTGTAATTAACACTTGATTTGATGATTCAGTTCCTATGCCTGTCTTTTCTTTCAACAGGAGAAAGTACTAGTGGGTGGTGGTTAACGTCCTAACATCAAAATATTAACTTTCTGCCTTTATTCCTTCATTGAACTCTTCCACCGACAGGGTAGGCATGATTCAACTCAGCAATGGATTTTAGTGTATTTGTAACAAGCTAATCTAACTTCACATTTTTTTTAGAAGGTTTTTAAAATCTTTGATATTGTAGGTATGGTTGCTCATTTCTGAGTGTCTCCCATATCACTTCAGTAAAGTATTTTTTTTTGCCAGGGTAATGACAAAAAACTTTCAATCAGGTGCACTCTCTGGTTAATCTTTGTATGGGAGAAGGAGGATGGAACACCAATTGGAGAGACCACTGATACTTATGAAGTGTAGAAACAGCCAGCATATGCGCTCCTAGCATTGATAGCAAGAATACAGGATGTTTTGATGAGCACAATGACCTCCTTACATAGCCTGAACTTTGCTAAGACTCAGTAAAGAATAGTTGCTTAAGCCTCAGTATTAAGCATGTTTTAATAAACTGCTAGCCTTGTGTGTACTCAATATACTTATATACAAATATGCCATTTCACTAATTTAAAACACACAGCTATGTGGTCTTCTCTGCAACAAAACACCTCACATATTTTATGGACCATTTTAATTATGAATCATTGAGATTTGCCAAAAGGTTTGTAATATATAATAGAGTGGGTTTATGACAGCAGTCTGCTGGTCTATCACACAATAAATACATGTCACGGGTAGAAGACACTGGGACGTTTCCAGGGATCCTGCCAAATCACTGTTTACCATAAGAGTTTTGTGAATGCTTGGTACTGACAAAGACATACTAAAACTAAGGAATGTTGTGTCCTGAATACAACCAGGCTCTTTTCAAGGACAAGAAACCAGACAACCAGACAGAACCAGCAAACCATGGACTCAATATACAGGTACTGAAGGGCAGAGTGCTTGTTAAAAAAGGTTATTGATTGGGATTTTTGAACAGAGTACCAGATTTCTGAAACAAAGTGCTCAGTTGATGATTGGAAGGTGACAGAAGCCTATGTTGCAATGGTCAATGTCATCTCTACCTGGATAGTATGTTCCTCTTCTGTATGGATGTCTCATATGCCTTGTGAACTCCCACAGGACACTGAACTTTCTTCAATGAGAGATCTGTGAAGCTGTGTTTTGAAATCAGAAGGATACCCATAGAACTTGTGTCATCAGTGAGAAGTCTATGCACATATCATGTATTCTAGTGCATCTCAAATTGCTCTAAATGTATATGTTTAGATATTTTAATTGCTTTCCTACGTTTATACATCTAAATTAAGTTGCATGTTGATACTGAGAAATACTGTGAGGTATTCATCTAGTCTTGTCCTCCACTGGTTTCAATTCATCTGAACCTTTTTTTTGAACTGTGAAGGATGTCACGTTGCAGTGAACCCAGTTCTAAAATGCTGATTTTCTTTTGCATTTTAGCTCTAAAGATGACCACGTTTTGACAAACAGAGCATTTCATCTCAGCGGTTGTAATTACATGAACACATTGTTTATGGCAGTATACATATCTTTACAGACTCTGGAAAACATAGAAATTTCCAGACTGCCCTGAAGGAAATAATGTTCCAACACTGTAGCAGCAACATAGATCAGTGCAAAACCTCACAGGAAAGAAATACGAACAAAAGAGGTTTCAGTCTCTCACACTCTTGTATCTACAAGACACAACTCATGTATAAACAACTTGTGGGTATCCAGGTAATTTGTAGAGGGTTGCTTGCATGGAGGAATATAAGTGTTGGGTGTCAAGCTCTTCTTGGGTTCCTCCTGAGGGCATGCTGATTTTAGATGTGTCTCCTTCTACTCTTTAAGAGTTGACAGTGATCAGTGTCTCTATTCTGCCCCACTTCTGTGAGTCATCAGTATTTTGTCCCTGTCTCTTTTTCAAGACTGATTGTCCTGAGCAATTGTAGGTAGCCGTGTGCGAGGATCTTGCTGACCTGTTCCTGACTTGGAAGTGTTAGCAACATAGGACATTTTTATAAACTTTATCTCACTCATATTTTGCCCCCATGTGCTCATATTCACTCTCTAGACATACCAATCTAGAAGATTCATGGACATTGATTTTCTAACGAGTTATTGCATCCTGATACCTGCTGGCAAAAAAACTGAAAGCCACATTTTATTGTTCATAAGTTTTCTCCTCAAAAGATTACCAACCTCTTGGTATTTCCCCTCCGCAGCATAGCATGGTAAACTTCCAACTTTCTTGGCAAGAGTTATAAATGAAGATCACAGTTCAGTTCCTTCTATGCAGTCATTTCATCTCTAAATTCTAAATTGATCAAACCTTCATACTTCCTCTCTCTTTTTATAGCTTTACAATAGACCTTTCTGCATTCTCATTGTCCAACATTCACCTTACATTATCACTTTTTATCCATGATAAGCTAGAGAAAAGTTTGAGAGGAAAGGGAAACAACATTTGTCATTGATAGAACAGAAAGAAATAAACCTGTTAGTGGAAAAAAAAAAAAAAAAAAACAAACCAAAAAAACCCCAAAAAACAACAAAACAAAATAAACCAAAACATTTATTTCACTTGTAGATAGTATTCTGAATACTCTTCCAGTGACTTCCTGATCATATTTACCAAAGGCTATTGCATTGGATAATCAGAACTTTGTTGGTGTAATAGAAATGTCAGCAAGTGTTATGACCTGCTTCTGAGGCAGGATAACTGAGGATCTGGTTAATGAGTCCTTTGGGGTGGCTTAGAGTGAAACAGCACTGAACGACCAGTGTATACATGAGGAAGGTTTATTTTAAAACAATTTGGTTGCAGCAGAAAGAAGGTGTAATTTTGATTCTTTTCTATAAAAATATATAAAAAAATATCACTTAGAAAATATATAATTGTGGTGGTTTAGTTTTCTTGGGTTTGGCCTTCCCTAGTAACAGGGTCATAACTAAGGAAGTATTCCACACTATTCCTTCACAAAATCAGGTGTATATAAAGACAGGAGGAAGGTTTCCTCTCTCTCTCTCTTCCATTGATGTGCTTGGAGGGCATCAGGTCTCTGTCAGCTTAGTTCTTATCTGAGCTGAGGCCTATTGGAGAAGCTGGTGTCCCAGCTGCTTGGAGGGGAAGGACCTGCTTTCTCTTAAGGGGAGTTTGGTGAGATTTTATTGTATTAGTTACTTATTTTTTCCCTGAGTTTGCAAGTGCGTGTATCTTTTTTACTTGTTTTTACCCATTTTTGTCCCATTTCCCTTTCCCCCTTTTCCCTTTTGGAGTTGTTTTGGGATTTTTTCTGTAGATTCATAGTGTTTGATTGTATATAATTGTACTATATGTGAATATATATATATATACTTTTACTACAATTGCCTTTTTGGGTACTTTTTATCCTTCTCTCTTGGGAGGGGGGAATCTGTGTGGCTGGCAGTTGGGTTTGGCAGGGAGCCAACCCAAACTTCCACAATAACGAAAAGAAAGAGAAGGACCAGTTGGAGAGGGGCAGTATCACCACCTTGGATCTAGTGACAAGACTTAATTGTTGCAATTTCAGTATCCATGGTTGGAGTGATTGTCACAGTCTTGGTACAGTGAGGGTGGGAGCCCATCCAACAGAGTTCAATGCATCATATACATTCAGGCCTCCCTGGGAATGCCATGATATGTTCCCTGGAGGAGGATTTTTACACTGTCATATACAGTTTTGCCTTATCAGAAGTGAGGAATAACTTGAGATTTATGTGTGAATGGTTGAGTTTTACACTGTCAGCCTTACTGGGAGGGAGGAAATTGGCATGGTAAAAAGCATTACCCCACCTACACGGGATCTGCTTCTTGTCAGCCTTTTCCTTTATCTGGGCAAAACTACTTTAAGACATCAGTCCTGGGTTATCAGGAAAACTATTGATCACAGGCCTCAACCAGCCCATCCAAGCAGACTTTGGTCCATAGTAGCTGACATCAGATAGAGACCATGATCCAAGTTCTGTATGTGAGAAAAAAACTTTTAATGATAAACTGTCAATGCCTGAAGGGCAGAAACATCTTGGATCTGCCTTGGCTTGGGATCAGGAGAGGCTCAACTGCAGAGAAGTGGCACTGGAGGCAGATAGTGCTTTTGCAGCCAGTGTAATGCTGGCCAGTGCCAATAAGCTTGAGGAAGACAGCAGACAGAAGAAGCAGGATAAGTCACCAAAGTAGAAATTTACTTGCTATGGCTGAAGTTGCTCTAGTAACGGTCTGACAGATCTCTACAGTTCTTACCAGGTCTCTGGAGTTCTTGCCAGGAAGTAAAGGGATACCTCCAGGATATAAATGACAGAGGAAGTGGGGATTCCGCATGAATAGAGGAGAGGGACAGTCCTGCTAAAAATGACCAAGTGGTCCTTCAAGTAACAGTAGATGTTTCGGGGGCTCTGACCATGCTCCTTACCTCCAAGAGCACTTTGGTAGCAAGAACTCTTAGCATTCAATGCCAAGCTGGAGAGAAACTCAGCCTAGTTGTTTCAAAGACCTCTGTCAGACTCTAGCTTAGGTCCATTTGCCCTTTGTTATTTCCTCTGATGTCGCTGTCAGCCTCAGCTGCTGTAGACATGAGCCTGTTTGCTTCTCCAGGCCACAGTACCTCCTTCTTTATTCTTCGTGTGACACCCATCTGGTGTTCTGCCTTGAAGGACACTGCCACCTACAGACACCGTATAGACTACTGTGCACCAGTAGAAGGAGACCTGGGCCCACTTAGAGCCCCTCAGGCTGGAACCAGTGGCCAGGCAAAGTTTAATGATGGGTGTTCAGGGTCTTTCTGCCTATGGCAGGGCTGGAAGCACCACTCTGGCCTCCCCTGCACAGTGTGTGTGGGACTGTACTGCTGACCTTTCTGCCTCTCTTAGGAGCCCCCAGCACACAGTCAGAGCTGGCCAGGACCAGTACAGCCACTCAGGCTGCCTCCTCCCACACCTCTCCAGCTCCTAAGCAATGCAGCAAGTCAGACCAGACCAGGCCAAACAAAAGGCTAGGCCATTCCCAGATGCAATGCTGGCCACAAATCCTTACAGACGGTCCTGAAGGACCATCACCTTTTTTATCTCAGTTCCTGAATATTCTCATTTTCATTCTTCCAGCTCTCTCTCTCCCTGTCCCACTGGGGGAGAGTGAGTAAGGAATGTGTGTTTTGTTCCAAGTCGTAGCTAAACCATGATACCTATTTAAACTATGACTTTTTTTTTAATTTTTTTTAATGAGAAAAAAACAAACAAACAAACATTAAAAAGGCATTGTGAGCTTCTTTCAGTAAACTTTCAGATATTACCATCATCTTTGTTGAACAGATTAACTTAGCCAGCTATCTTGTCAGTATCTTGTGGAGAAAATAATACATAGTTTTATCTGATTTTGCTTTTGCTTGGTATGAATTTTTTGGAACAAATAAACTCTAGACACAAAAATATTTTTGCCTCTGTGTGTACTCCTGTATGTATACAAGTATGAGGTAAGTCTTTTCTGCAGAAATCTTTTTCAAATAAGATTGTGATAAAAAGGTACAATGTCAAAACTGCATCACCCATTTAAAATGCCCCTCCTTCAGATCCTTCAATAGGATACATGCCATGCTTGGCTGATTGCTTAAGTCTCCTGTCAGAGAACAAACTGGAATGGATATTTTCTGTAACACAGAGCAAATGTTGCCTCTAGGTACAACAGCATGACATTTTCTGAAAAGACTTCCCCCCGCCCCCCAAGATGTCAGATTCTCAGTGATTTATTATCTGCAATTTTTATTCCCATGTTTGTTTTCATCTGTTGGACTGACACATTTACACTCAGTACTATTTCATTTACTGAAGACAGAGAAACCTGTATTTACTAATAGTAATACTGAGAAACCTTGAAGATAAGCTACTAATAATGTCCATAATCATTTACTCATGCCTTGATATTGAGAATATTGGATCTTACCTAATCACAGTTAGCTCAACAGTTTAAAAACAAGGGTTTCAGAAATAAAATTTGCAAAGATATGGTGAAGTCTATTGAAAAATAGCTTTGACACTGTTACAGGAATTCATTCTAGGGTTCTAGAATGTTACAACAATTGCGAAAGAATCATAGAATCAAAAGCTACAGAGCAAACTATTTTCCTTGATGTAATTTTTAGGCAATGTAGTTTAGTTCGCTCCTTTTTTAAGAAGCTGGTAAGAACACTTGTGTCTTGGTTTAAAGATAAATACTGGGACAAGAACCACAATAAAATGAACTCACTCCGCTTTTTTTTTTTTTCACAAGTACAGAGAGACCAAATGCAAGGAGGTATAAGTGAAAAATAACAGTTTACTGACAAGAAAGTAGCAGTGACCACAAAAATACAAAATAAACTGCTTACCCACAAAAAGGGGAATTTGCCACTCCATGTGGTCCCCCAGGAAAAAAAGGGAAAAAAGATGGCAGAGGGTCCACCCCACCAACCACCCCTCTCTGCCCAGCCCAACAAAAGAAACAATGACAAAAACAGAGCAAAAGCAAAAACCCAGGAAAACTGTGGTGCTCACAAGGAGTTATTAAACTGCCTACTCCACATCACCTGGTTAAGTTCAGGTCTTAACCGAAGCAGCATTATTAATTCAGAGTCTCTTTGTTCCCTGCCATGTGCTGTCTGTAGCACTGGTGTTGCCTCGCTTGGCTAGGCTGAGCTGTGGAGCAGCAGCAGGGGCTGTCCTGGTGTTACACCCCAGTCTAGCTTTAGCAGGTGAACATTTGAATTTCAGACTTCAAGAGATTTCACCCACATAAACTCTTGCAAAGTCTTGGTTCTTCAATACCTTCAGTTCACATCTGGAGTAAAAGGTACACATTTTTCTCTAAGAGATTTCTTTTAATTTGGTGAGAAAATAGGCATTTTGGCAAAAAGGGTTTACAGGAGCAACATACAACTTCATAAAACATTACAACAGACTACAAGGACTAAGAGGCATCTACTATAGAGTAGGGAACCTTTGTTGTACCCAGCAAACATAAAACCTTATATAACTTAAGTGAAATACAGAAAATAGGTGTTTAAGTTATCCCCAAAAGGAAGAGAGACTAGGAGAAGAAAGAGGGAAAAATACAGCTACTACTTAAAAGTCACATGTTGACAGGTTCAAGGAGAGCAGGCCAGGGCAAGATGGAGACCTCGTGGTGCCTCTTTATCTACTGTGGCCACTCCATCCAGGCAGGACCTTTGGTTCACTGACCACTCTCTGTCCCCTTAGCCAAAGGAAGGGCTGTCACAGCCTGTCAGTGGCTCCAGGGGTGTGATGTGGTTGGCTTACCAGGCAGACCTTATTGACTGACAGGTCCTTCATGTGGCCAAACCTCAGTGGCCATCCCGGCTGACAAGGCAGACACTGTGCTGGGGGTCTGGTTCCCTCCCCTGACACACACATATCCCCACAGGGTGGTTCTGGCCCAAAAAAGTACTGATCTGGTGTCTAATTCCCAGTTACAGGCGAGAGCAGTCCATTTCACTTTTCATTCTCCACTTGGTCATTTTTTTTCTTCCCTTTTCCACCCAGCTCTGGCAGAGTGCAGGAATTTTCTTAAAGAGACAGTCCCTCCAACACAACATTGGAAAGGGAATAAATTACAAAATAACCCTCCAGTAGTTATGACATACTTGAAAAAATGGAAATAGTAAGTGGGAAAGGCAGTGTTATGCAGAACTCAAGGCAGTATCTGTGTTTCTATACAAATATCCAAAAAGAAAGCCACAAAAAGTAATAAATTATGTAACTTCACCTGGAATGGTCATAAAACTCACTTTGGAGGTATTTAGGCCAGACATTTCCCTTGTTTCTTCCTAGAACAATGTTTTTGGACATTTTGATTAAGTGTCCAGAAAGAAGTGTGATGGCAGTGAAAAGTAAAAATATTTATCAGGATAAGTTCTTTGTTTTAAAAATAGGAAGAATTATCTATTAGAACAGTTGTCCTCAAAAGGATAATTTCCTTTTGCATCAGTTTTAGCCAAGTTACAAGTTCCCAATAAACTGTGCTTTCTTGCTGTGACTGATCAATAAATCACTACAGTGGAAGAAACACAGACAAGGATAATATGCTCACAAATCTTGGAAAATTATGGGGAAAGGCTGACCACAGTTGGGAATAAAGCTGAAATTATGTCAGCACAAAGGGAACTAGGAGTGGCTTTTAATTTATATAAGTTGCTATAGCCATTGAGTGGATCAACTGGTTATATTAGCTCACCAAAGAGTAGTTATATTAGCTCACCAAAAAGTAGTTATATCAGCTCAGTGAATCAACTAGCTGTTACTGTTTGTCCTTGAGTTAACCAAAAGATGTCTTCTTGAGTTAGTCAGACCATTATGGTGGGGAATATGTATAAATGCCTTAGCTCAATGGGCAGCATAGAAAATGAATAATCAACAAATATTAAAGGAGAACGATGGACTTGAGCTGGTTTAAGCACTTATATTCTCTTTCAGATTTTGGGAACACCCAGTATTTTGATAGTGAGTAGATACACACACACACACACACACACACATATATATATACAGAATGATAATAAGAATCACTTTTATATTGTAAACCAAATATGTACTGCAATTAGTATACTCTGCTATGCACAATTTGTGCTTGGATTGTGATTTACATACATTGCTCTGGTAAATCAAAATTTATGTAATGTCAGATACCTCAAGCAAGTAAATCCTCCTCCTGAGGAATGTCTAAAAGAATCTGTTGAGAGACTGTTAGACTCTGACATTTGGTTTGTTGTTATCTTGTTGTGTAAAGAGCAACTCTGGATTCTTTTCCTTTGGAAACACCTTTATAAAAAAGATGATCTTCATGGGCCATGAAATCTCAAATTTTTTTCCAGTATTCTGGTAAAGGTCAGATGTAATGCAGAAAAAGAACACAACATTTCAAGGAGCTCAAGATAGAGCAAGTGAAAGAAAGTATGGCTATTTAACTTAATAGTTACAACATGCAACAGAAAAGGAAGGAGTCCTGGTTTGAGGATTTTTACTCAGGTATTTGCTTTTGCATTGCAGTTAATGAATTAGCATTACCTTTCTGAGGGAACAGGATAGGAAAAGTTATGAGCACAACTCTCTTACAAATAGCTATCAGCATTACCCTTTAAATTCAAAATTTTCATACTGCTTTCCTAATGAATACGGACTTCCAGGGAGAAAACCAGTTCTAGCTCCTAATGTACGATCCAGGCTCTTCAACGTGGAAAAAACTTGAGATTTCCAAACAGAATTGTCCTTGGAATATTTCCTAAGTAACTATTCACAACTTTCCATAAATAAGCATAACAACTTGTCTTTGACTCCTCTGGAGTGGTAATGCACTTACCAGAACAATGTGGATACCATTTTACGAGGCAGGGAGTTATTTCTTAATACATAGTGTTTGAGGGCCTGGTTCATTTACTGGATTTAAGTTCTAAATCTAGTTTTTACCATCATACTAAAGTTCTGTGAGGCCAAAATAATTTAGGAAAATAATACCTTAATTTTCCTTGACGATTATCTTATATGCAGGAGAACTCTTGAGGAACAGTTAAAATACATTATTTTGAACTGAAAATTTTCTTAATACCTCCTCCAACAGTATTGTCTTCATATCTTTTTGAAGCAGTATGTAGTATTTAGCATATAAACCTCAAATTACTACTAGTTTTTAGCTATGTTGTCTTTAGTTTTTCTACTCTGAAGCTTATTTTAAATGCAACACTTATTCCATGTCCACACAGTTCCCTCTTGTATTGCCTTTGTTGCACTGTAGAAGTTGAGAGGTTCTTTAAATGAGACCCTATGATTTTCTTTCTCTTTTGGGAAATTTCTCTTTGAAACAATATTTTGGCAGTCATTTATTCTTGTCATTGTGGGCAGAATAATGAACATGAAACTTATGGACTCTTAACTGGATAAAGTTTAGAAAGCATTGTATGAAGGAATTTTAATGCTTTATTAACATTTTAAATTTGAAAAAAAAGCAGTAAGACCATGCAGTTTTAAAGATTCTGAAAACTGAACAGCTGCAGCATCTTCCTTTTGAAGATGTAAAGAGCACTCTGAATAATAGATGAAAGATGGAGGAGTTTAGTAATACTGGGAAGCTTTCATCTCTCAGTTACTAATTCAAAACTAAACCTATGACAATATTGACCTTATTGACCAGTAGACTATGTAGAGTTCTTGTTTAAAATGTTATGCCCTCAATTCTCTCCTTGCCTGCTCTTACAACATAATAGTTATACTAGCTGTTTTACATTATCAGTCATTAACAATTATTTTCATGACTTTCTAAAAGCAGTCAAAATAATATAATAATAGAAAAAAAAATTAATGCCCACAGCACATCAAAACCAATGACAACAAAAGTAGTGTAAATTCAGTTAATATTTTTCAGATGGGAATTAAATACTAAAGAAAAACCTATTTCTTTGGAGAAAGCTCATTATAAAAAATTGCAAATCCTCTGGAATATGTAACTAACATTGCATTTGAGAGGAAGAAAGTCCTTCAAGTTATTAATGTAAGATCAATAGAACAGACTATTTCAGTTGGAAGGTGTTACAACCCAGTTCTGAAGCTCCAAACTTTACTGGGTGATACACTTAAAACTTCAGGTTTCAAGAGCTTTCTCCCACACAAACCCTTCTGAAGCTATTGGTTCTTTGGTACCTTGAGCTCACATCTGGAGAAAAACTACATATTTTTCTTTAAGAGATTCCTTTTAATTTAGTGAGAAAATAAGCATTTTGGCAAAAAGGGTTTTACAAAAATAACATGCACCCCCACAAAATCATTACAACAAATTACTGAGACTAGCAAGCATTGCTATAGAAGAAGGAACCTTTGCTAAACCCAGTAAACACAAACTCCATGCAACCTAAGTAAGGTACCCAGAAGAGGAAGAAAAGAATAGTGGAAGAGAAATTAAGCAAAGAAAGAATAAAGAGAGAAAAAGAGAAGAGGAAAAATATAGTTACCACTCACAAGGTCACATCCTGACAGGTCCAGGAGAGCTGGCCAAGGCCCAATGGGGACCTCGTGCTGGCTGTTTATAGACTATGGCTACTATGGCCACTCCCTCCAGGCAGGACCTTTGGTTCACTGATCAGTCCCTGTTCCCTCACCCAGAGTAAGGGGTGTCACAGCCAATCAGGGGCTCCAGGGGTGTGGTGTGGTCGGCTTACCAGGCAGACCTTATTGACTGACAGGTGCCCCTGCCCCGTGTAGCTTTCATGGCATGTGGTCAAACCTCAGCGGCCATCCTGGCTGACCATGTGGACACTGTGCTGAAGGCCTGGTCCCCTCCCCTGACATGCATACACTAAACAAAATGGTTGATTCGACCCATCAATCAGTGAGATATAAATCTGGTCTCTGACAGAAGGGACATACAATTATCTAGTTCAACTGCCTGACCTCTTCAGGGCCACCTGAAATTCAAAGCATGTTGTTAAGAGCATTGTCAAAATGCTTCCTAAACACTGACAGGCTTAGGGCATCAGCCACCTCTCTAGAAAGCCTGTTTCTGGCCACCCTCTTGATAACAAAATGCATCTATTGTGTCAGTAGTGTTTGATATGAACTTGAGGAGCTACTGTCAACTAATAAAATGATGATGTTTTATGTGACAGCAAGAAAGGTTCCTTTTTTATCCTTGTCAACTGTGCTAGGTTACCGACAAAGATAATAATGTTTCTATAATATTTGAAAGGAAGTGACAGACTAGTTGTTGAGCATAAAAACAAACTTCCTCACAACATATGGATAAAACTGTATTATACCATAACATGATACTTGTACCTGATAATATTCAGATTATTTTCTTACCAGTGTCTTACCAGTCATTTTCTTACTAGTGTCAATTTAAGTTACTCAGCAGAATAAATGAATACATTATTGACTTTAGGAATGAAAAAGTCATGTATTTGAAAAGTAGAAGAAACAGAAATGTTCTCCCTACTCTAAGCTTTTTAATTAATACGTCATCTTGATAAATAGATATTGATTGTGATTTACCCATCTGATTGTTACTTCAGACTGAAAGAATACACTCAAGACACAAATTACACATATGACAAGTTTTACTAATAAAATATCCACTGGGCAATTTTATTGGGTTTGTGTGGCCAGGTTCTGGTAGTGGGGGGAACGCAGGGGTGGCTTCTGTAAGAAGCTGCCAGAAGCTTCCCCCATGTCTGGTAGAGCAGACGCCAGCTGGCTCCAGGACAACCCCCCGCTGGCCAAGGCCAAGCCAAACCAGAATTATAGTAACATCTTTGCAATAATATATTTAAGAAGGAAAAAAAGAAAAGTTATTGTGCAGATGAAAATTGCAGCCAGAGAAGAGTGGAATGAGAAGATGTGAGAGGAACAACCCTGCAGACACCAAAGTCAGTGCAGAAGGAGGGGGAGGAGGTTCTCCAAGTGCTGGAGCTGACATCCTCCTGCAGCCTGTGGTGCAGACCATGGTGAAGCAGCTGTCCCCTTACAGCCCGTGGAGGCCCACAGGCATGCAGAGATCCACCTGCAGCCTGTGGAGGAGACCTGTGCCAAAGTAGGTGGATGTCTGAAAGAGACTGTGACCCCATAGGAGGCCTGTGCTGACCTGCAGACCTGTGGAGAGTTTGCTGCGCTAGAGCAGGTTTTCCTGGTAGGACTTGTGGCCCTGTGGGGGAGCCGTGCTGGAGCAGCCTGTTGTGGGAGAATGAGATAGCTACGAGACATGGAAAAAGAACTTTCAAAAGTGGACTTACAAGGAAGGAGAGACCAATGACAGAGCAGAGACTGTGGAGCTCCAGACATTTACGGCAGAGGTTTAAAGAAAGAACTGGATTCTAGTTGATCATGGGCACTTCTTGATCCTGTGTACGACTGCTTGTAGAAGGATCATTTTGCGAGTATATGATCAATCGTAGAAAGCTGAACCACCCCTGTTTATGGCTATTTCCCTGTGTGCACCCCTCAGGTTGATCCCCAACATGGCAGATCCCTTGTTGTTTTATCCCCAGTTCCCCTCCATGTTGTCTCCTCCCCCCTCACAGTTTCCCGCCTTTGCCCTGGACCTGCTTCCCTATTGGTCCATTTTCCTGCCTTTGGCGAGTTGCCCCCATTGGCTGTTCGGTTGCCTGGTTACACACTCCGCCCCCTGTTCCTGTCCAATCACATCCCAGTTCC
>JAWWEE010000001.1:71246050-71256050 GCA_035221455.1 Xenops minutus
ATGGATGGATGGATGGATGGATGGATGGATGGATGGATGGATGGATGGATGGATGGATGGATGGATGGATGAATGGATAAGAGAGAGGCAGATCCACATATAGAGATAGAGAATGCTTTTCTTAATAGTTGCTCAGAATATAGGTGATATAAAAACCCCTCCATCTATGTGTAGTCAATTTCACTACCTTTAGAGGAGAAATACCTCTCTTTTCTGCCCTCCCATTTCTGTTTTATTTTCACTTCCTTAGACAGGGCTTTGCAAAAAAATGGCTATGAAAGAGAACAGGTCATTGGTGTCTACTTCTGGTCTGCAGTGAACATGTAAATATTTGGATATGTACAAATAATATTTAAAAAGTAATAATAGCACAGTGCTTTTTGTTGAGACAAAATATGAAGTAATGAATAGACAAAATAGCAAAAAAAACAACAACAAAAAAAAAACGTTTACTTGCTCTCCTTTCAGTAGTTGATAGTGGAGGCAAAGAAGCAAACAAAATAAAATTGAGACTACTGCTCAAACTGCACCTTAGTTTGAAAGGTTTGTTTCCTCTAAACTGAAAAAAAAAAGTTTCTTTTTGTTTCACAGAAAACAAACAATAACTCTAGGAAGAGTTTGCACTTTAGAAAATATCTGTTCTTCATATTCTATAATATTCTCAAACATAGAGTTTCTCAGTCTGTGTACAGGGTGTCATATGAAGATCTGACTTGAATTTTACAAAATATGAACAATGATCAAAATCTATAGCTAGGCTTTTCAGTTTCCATTGTTGATCACTAGGAGAAACTAACCATGTCATGCAGACCTTTATTTACTGATATTTATTTGCCACATAAATTCAGATAAAGCTTCTGCATTTATTTGACCTGAAGAATTATACTAAAATATATTTCTTGCAGATAAAATTTCAGTAATTTAGAATATTCACCAGACTGATCTTTACAGATCAAAAGAATGCTGATGAGAGTTCAAACTGTACAATTTGAAGAGGAAAATATAAAGAACCTCTCTCTAACAGAACTTAATTGATTTCAATCCCAGAATTTTTTTATTTTCTTTTTTCATTTCCAAAGCAGCTAGATCCAAGCTGATCCATCCACTTTGCAGAAGACTAGGATATTGATATAAATTTTGCAACACTACTGTTAAAAGAATGATGTATATAGAAGCAAAAGTAGACAGGTATGGGGAACTGAATAGCCCCCCTGTCATCCAGGAGGAAGCAGTTAGTGACCTGCTGAGCTCTTAGATGCTCACAAGTGTATGGGACCAGATAGGATCCATTCTAGGATGATGAGGAAACTGAGGGAAGAGCTCACCAAGCCACTCTCTATCATTTATCATCAGTCCTGGCTTATTATGGAGCTCCCAGATGACTGGAAGTTAGTCAGTGTGATGCCCATCTATAAGAAGGAGGATCCAGAAAACTAGTTATATCAGCCTGACCTCAGTATCCAGCGAGGTTATGGAACAGATCATCCTGAGCACAATCACACAGCACCTACAGGATGAACAGGGCATCAGACCCAGCCAGCATGGATTTAGAAAGGGCAGGTCCTGCCTGACCATCCTGATATCTTTTTATGACTGACCTTGTGGATGAGGGGAAGGCTGTGCATGTGCCTACCTGGACTTCAGCAAAGCCTTTGACACCATCTCCCATAGCACTCCTAGAAAAGCTGGCAGCCCACAGCTTGGACACGTGCACTCTGTGCTGTGTTAGGAGCTGACTGATGGCTGAGCCCAGAGCGTGCTGGTGAACCGTGCTGCATTCAGTTGGCAGCCGGTCACTAGTGGTGTTTCCCAGGGCCCAGTGGGGGCCCAGTCCTGTTTAATATCTTTATTGATGATCTGGATGAGGGAATTGAGTCCACCATTAGCAAATTTGCAGATGGCACCAAGTTGGGGGGTAGTGTCAATCTGCTGAAGGGTAGGAGGGCTCTACAGAGGAACCTGGACAGATCAGATTGATGGGCCAAATCCAACAGTACGAGGTTCACCAAGGCCAAGTTCTGGGTCCTGCACTTTGGCCACAACAATCCCATGGAGCACCACAGGCTGGGGACAGAGTGGCTGGAGAGTGGCCAGGCAGAAAGGGACCTGGGGGTTTCAATTGACAGGAAACTGAACACAATCCAGCAGTGTGCCCAGGTGGCCAAAAAGGCCAATAGCCTCCTGGCCTGTATCAGGAATAGTGTGGCCAGCAGGACCAGAGAAGTGATTCTTCCCCTGTACTCGACACTGGTGAGGCCACACCTCTAGTACCGTGTCCAGCTCTGGCTGGGCTCCTCAACTTAGGAAGGATGTTGAGGTGCTAGAGTGTGTCCAAAGAAGGGTAACAAGGCTGGTGAAGAGGAGTGTCTAAGGGAGCTGGGGTTGTTTAGCTTCGAGAAAAGAAGGCTCAAGGGTGACCTTGTCACTCCATACAACTACTGGAAAGAAGGTTGTGGCCAGATAAGGGTCGGCCTCTTCCCAGGCAACCAGCAATAGGATAAGATAACACAGTCTTAAGCTGCACCAGAGAAAGTTTAGGAAGTTCTTCACTGAAAGAGTAAGGAAGGTGGTGAAGACACCGGCCTTGAAGTTGTTTAAGAAAAGACTGGATGTGGTGCTTAGCAGTGTTAGGTCAAAGGTTGGACTCAATGATCTCAGAGGCCTTTTCCAACCTAGCTGGTTCTGTGATTCTGTGAAAAGTGAAACCCTGAATAAAATGACAGTGTTATTACTCAGACAGAGGGCTCTAAAGTGTACTCAGTGAGAGAAAAAAACATCAATTTACTCAGAATTTATATGTGTTTGTGCATATTTAAGATAGTAAAGGCTAAAGTAAACTGAAGCAACTCAGAATTTAAAGAAAATATGGAGTGAAATGTAATTGAATAGGCTCTAGATTTTTTGAAACTTATTGGACAGTTGTAACATTTAAATAATTTAGTTGAGTTTAGCTACTACTGCACAAGAATAGCTTTTCAAGGAATTTATAAAGGATTTTGTTGCAAGTGCTCAGTAAGTAAGTAAGTAAATCTAATTTCTTTTCCAAAGAGACAACTGTGGGAAGAGGAAAAAAAAGCAGCTTTATGAGATAATCAGATTGATTAATGCAAGGTGTGTATGGATTTAGTCTTGTGAGAAACCACAGTTCTTTGCAGAAGACAGCGTACAGTTTGCACTGTATAAAAAGGGTCAGAATTTCATACCAAGTAACCAAACAAAAAGATGTACAGAAAGGGCAATTGATGCTGGGGGGAAATATATCCAATATAAAGAAAGTTTCCTGTACATTTAGCTTCATAATTTCATGCTTGAGATGCCAGTACATCATGGATAACAAAAGGTAAAATGATGCTGAGTCTAACTGAAATGAAAAGCCATTTGGACAAAAACTCTAGCTCCTTTTTTTTTTTCCTAAATAATGAAGAGCAATTGAAATTAGAGATATGCTTAATGGTGCAGAAATAATTTGAATTCCACCAGAGATAACATACAATGAACTCTGAGCTTGTCTACCTTATTTGTGACTAAATTTAGGAGACTTCACAAACTGTATCTTATACTTGAAGTTCCTGATAGATATGAATGTACGTGTGATTTAATGTGAGAAAGGTGTCAAGGCTGGCCTTGATAGTATCTGTCATTAAATTAAGCTGTATTATTTTAATAGATGGAATTAAGGTATGGCAGTAGGTTATACACATCTTAATAAAAAAATCATATCCAAGTAATTTGCAGCCAATGAATAGAAGTACAATAAGATCAATATTGCCCACTCTTAGAAAGCAAAAGAGAACTGAAACTGAAATTATTTACAATCATTATTTTACTTGTTAAATGTCTATTTAGATTTGCAGGAACTAGTCAGGGGGAAGAATGCAGGCTTAAACTGTGGCTCTGATGGATTGTCTTAAGAAGTATTTAATTTCTTTGTTGACCTGTTTGTATTGACTCTTAGTTGACATCAACATCAATGGCAGCAACATTAGGTCAATAACTACCTCTTTAAAAAATTTAATCTGTTAAAATATTGAAAAATATTAGTAATAAATATATTACAATGTAAATTTATGACATAAAAAGATAATTTGTTGCTTTCCATTTCAATAATAAACAATGCTGCTGCGGATTAAATATCAGAGGAAGACAATGGGAATTAAGTATCTGGAGTGGGAAAAGGCTTTGAGAAGCTTTTCTAGCTTCATGCCTTTTACGATACTAAGATATTATCATTTTAATAAATAGGGGTTCTTTTCTTGCTATTAATTTTATTATTCTTGAAGAATTAACTTGTTTTCTGAGGCTTTTTTTAATTATTTTTTTTTATGTGCAATAAATATTCAGGTAAAACACTGAAAACTTCAAAGCTTGAGGTTCCAGTGATTAAACAATAAATCATTCCAGAGATGGAAAACTGGGCTGTTAAAACAAGACAAAACTTAGCTATCTTTAAGTGAATTAAAATCAAGAAAAAAAAGTGAAAAAAAATTCTCTGGTGAAAGACAAAATGAAATCTTGGAAAACTGAGAAATTCATTTATGAGAACTTATGGACCGATTTATCAATAAATTCAAATGAATAATATGCAAAAAGTAAATTACCAATAAATTCTATACAACTCCTAAGCCCATTTTGTTCCTTTACTTTTCCTTTACTTTGTGTTTTCTTGCTTGAAAACTTTTTGGAGTAAACATGGTTGCTAGCCTTGCTAATGTATTTTTAAACAATTGAATGGTACATTAAATTTCTGATTTATATGTAACCATTGCTGAAGTGATGGATTTTTTAATATGATTTTCCTGTATTTACTCTTCAAACTGGCAAGTTAACAATAACTTATTTCAGCTAAGGTAGCTAATTTTTTTTTTTCCATTCCCTTAGTGGACTTATCTCTTTCATATTAAAAAATAAGAACATTACTATAATTATTTTAAAAATAAATTCTATAGAGCAAAATGTTAAAAGAGCAGAACGAATATGAGAAATATTTGCAATGATGAACGTTAAGACTTTTATATCTACAGAAAAATTTAATTTCAAATAAACATCTAATAACAGATATTGGGCTGAAAAAGGAAAGAAGAAATAATGGAGAGAGATAAACTAGATAAGAAACTAAATAAGAAATCAATCCCAAATATATAAAATTAAAAATTATATATATTTTAAGATGTGAAGTTTAACAAATTTTAACAATATGATGACATTCATGAATGATGAAATGTTATGGAACGCTATAATCAGATTAAATTTATGTACACTTAAAATTCAAAGAAGAAAAGTAATAGAAAAAAACCCCAAAACATCTAGCTGAAAAGGTCAATCTACTGTATTTAAAGAAAGACCTGGAAAAGAAGAAATCTCTGATGATAGTAATAATGTAATTGAAAGAGAATTGCAAAATCTGACTCCTTCTGTCCCCACTGAAAAAATATTTAATCAAAAGAGGTGAAAAAACCCATATTCTATGTTGCAAACACAGTATAGCAAGGACAATTATACTAACTTTTGTATAGTTAGTAAGCTCAGCATAGTCTGTTGTCTCCCTTTGTCTCTACATCTTTTCAATGGAAATATTACAGAAGCTTTAGCTGGTATAGAATCATTTTAAGATAGTTACATGATCCAGTACTGCCCCATTTCCCTCTTAGATTATATGCAATTTGGAAAATATAAATATTATTTCAGGATTACTAAGTAAATAAGCTGTTGCCTTCCCCTTGGAAGATTATTGTGAACATATCAAAACTCAGAATGTCTGTAACTGCTAAGAAAGAAAACTAGACAGGGCTTTGGATACTCTGGCCATGTGTGTAGCTACAACCAAACTGGCCAAGAGATAAACAGGAATGAAAGAATATGATTTCCTGCAGCATTTAATTATTGCCCGTACCACAATTTAAAGAATAAAAAGCATAAAAAATGCTCATTTTGAAGCCCATCCCTTGGTAAAAAAAAAAAAAAAAAAGGCAAACTCAAAAAAGCACAAAATCTACCCCACTAACACCATTCCAACCCTTTTGTAACACTTTCATTTTTATACAAGTCATGCTTCTCTTTGCATCATAATGATCACCTTTGCTTGCCTTTTTTTTTTTTTTCTTTTACAGTTCAACTAACGATTACATAGTGCTATCTCCACTGGTTTTTGGCTTTTTCTAATGAATGATCTGATTGATCAAAATCAAGTATGATTAATCTTTGGTTTTTCACTTTATTTTATTTTCTTTAAAATCTCCAAGTTTTGACTTCATCTGTCCTCTAATATTTACTGACAGTCTTTTATAGTAGTGAACATGCCACATAGCATTGCTGCTGGGGCCCAGCAACCTTTGCTCCTAAAACTTCAGTTGTCTGCTTAGACACTTCTCCAATACAAAATCTAAATTCCAGAAAAATATCACTGGTTTCCTATGCAGTTTACTGCCTAAGGGTATTTCTGACAGCTGCATTGTAGCTATTTGCATTTTGATTTGTTTTAGAGCCTTTTACACAGGAAAAGGTTTCTATTATATACAATTTTTTACCTGAAAAAAACCTATATAAAAAGCAATCCACTGTATCCATTTGAAAAAAAAAAAAAAAAAAAAAAAGTGAAAATTAAATGGAGTTTGTGTATTTCCATGTGTGTGATGGTACCTGCACATATTTAATTTCATTTGTATGCACATTTTAATGAGTTTCTTCATATTTTCTTTTTAAGGAATCATAGATAGAGTAAATTCTATTTTTCATTAGTTCTCATTTTGTAAGTCCTGGAGACTTTGGTGCTTTTCTATGCATGGGGGTAATTGTGACTGCCTGCCACAGGAGTCAAATGCAAACAATGTCTCAGACTTCACACTCCTTCAGTTAACAGGCTGCAAGGGATCAATGAGGCCATACTGGATGTACCAAACCCAAAGGACACCACCTTGCCTTTTTTTAAATTCCACTCTCCCACTCTCCCTGGTTGTGCAATGTAGAGGAAAAAAAGATGACGTGATTAGCACTGACTTACTGACATCTAGCCTCAAAATTCTTCAACTTCAGCTAAATTAGAATAAGACTTTACAAAGCCAGTGCTTAGTGAAATGCTTGTGTGGCCCATATAGCAAGGAAATATAAAAGCATATGCTCTTATTTAGTGTGGGTCTCAGACTACACTCAGATTCAGGCATCATAATCCGACTTACTTTCCTAATCAAACACTAATAGACTGTAACCTCATAGCTCTAAGAAAATAAAGTCTGTGGATACTTTTAAATATTTAGAGAAATTATTCCTTACTATACAGAAAATAATTTTAGATTGTTAGTACACACGAGCAGCAAAATAACTTTGTTTCTAAAATAGAGTTTTGGAATCTCTACAAATTATTTTGCAGCATAGTTGCATCAGTACTTAAAAATTTTCCCAGTTAGACTATTTTTCTGCGAGAACAAATTCTAAATAATTCAATCACAATCAGTATGTATGTTATGTACAACACATTGTTCTATTGCCAATCTTTATTTGCCTAAGTCAAAAGAGAAAGATAAATTCATACTGATAAAGAAGTGTAGCAATATAAGTAGAATGCAGTGTATCACCTGATCTAGTTAATGTCACTTTCTAAATGTTGAAAACAAAGATACATAAAGACACAACTGCTTACTAGATTAACTTGTTGTTCTTAATAATATATATGCTTTTAATATATGAGTCATGCTTCATTTGATGTAAGTTGACTTTCAGAATTCTATTTGGTACCGTATAATGGAAAAGGATACAAATGTCTCAGACTGTATAATTTAGTGTCCCAGTACATAAAAAAAACTTTCTCAGCAAATTAATGAGAGTGAAACAATGAACATGAAGGAGAACTCCTGTCAGCTTTTTGTTATGTCTCAAACATTTGCATATGATTAAATAACACTGATATTATCCAGCACATGAAGACTAAAGAATCCTTATTGCAATAAAATCACAATATGAAACAAGTCAGTTACAAAATTCCCTGGGAAAGAACTGTTTGTTTTGGGTTTTTTTCTTTACTATTTAAATGTATCTTAGCAGCTAACCATCTGGTATTATGAGTACAAAGATAATCAATTACTGTGAAGAAATCCAGGGCAAAAGAAAATTAATGGTAGCTTTAAATCAAAGTATTAATGCTATACTAAAATTTTGTGCAAGAGTGTATTATCCCTAAAATAATTTTCAAAGTAAAGCCAGTTAATACTTTAAAATACAGGGAAAATTAGGTTTATGTCCTACTAAGCAGCTTTTATTTTTAAAAAAAAGATTATAGGAATGGTTCTATTACAATATAAATTACTTGTTTCCTTGATATGAAATGCAAATGCTCCTATTAATGACACATAGCTGGGCTTTTGCTTCATCACAAATCCAGACAATTAACCTAGCAAACATTTAGCATGTACATACAGCAACTTGGAGGTTTATGTTAACATTTTGAGAAGACTTAAAAAGATAATCTTGTTCTGTGCTTTTTAACCATGAATTAAGAAAGAGAATACAGTAGCTGTTCTACATAATTTATCCTATTTTTGCATAAGAAAATCTTCCTTGGTTTAGCATAGAGAGAGATGCCTTCTTTTTTTTTTTTTTTTTTTTTTTTTTTTTTTTTAATTTTTTTTTTTTAATTTTGGTGGATGTTTTGCTTTGTTTAAAGAAATGTTCCATGCAACTATATGAATAATAAATGAACTTTTGCAACTGCATATGAAGATCAACATTAATATCTTTGCAGAAATGTAATAATTCTGTCATATTGCATGCATCTTTCCTTTTATTTATTCTTCTGTCATTTAGAGTTGGCTAATATTATCCACCAGAAACCAAAGAGTTTGCCAAACTTCAAAAGCATTGGACATTTTAACCAATACTTTTCAAGTCCTCGTTGCAACAGCAAGACTGTGTGAATGTATTTGCATTTGATGTTTCCCTCACTGTAAAGATGTCCATCTTTTTTGGATGATGACCTAGACTGTCACACCAAAAGTGTACCATGCTGTCATTCCAAAGTTCATAACCGCAATATGGAGGTAAATTAACAGATTCGATAATTCACTATCGAACTTGAAAATACATCAAGAATGTATTTCATAAATGATCCATATCAATATACTGATAAGCTTATTTAAGACAAGCTTCTCCCATGAAAACATATAGAAATAAATAAACAGGGGTTTTTTTTGCAGTATCTCTTATTTGTCAGACAACAAACAGAATTCTTCCAAGATATATATATATATAATGTCAATCTAATCATAGTTACTGCTCTTAAGCTTCAAAACACATTGAAGAAAAATACTGATAATTACTGCCTTAGGTGAACTATCAAACATCTGGAGAATATTTCAGAATTTTTTTTACTATTTTTGAGGTGTTCAGAAGTTTTCAGAGATGACTGTGGAATATTTATCAAACAACATACTTAGCAAAGTAAGGGCAAAGTGAGCTAAATTGTTTACTTTTACTTGAGGAGCTGAATGAAAAAAGTTAAATGCATATTAAAGGTATTAAAGCTGTAAAGTTCAGAATAATGCACTTGGAAAATAACTAGACATAAAATATCCAGATATACTCACTGTTCATCAGTAGGGTAATTTGGGGGAAAATACATTCCATGTGTCCTTAGCTTAAGGATCCTTGCAGCTACGAATTTTATCTCCTTTTTGGAAAGTATGGCATTTATAAAGTATGTAATAGAAATATCTTCCACTGTAATTCAATGTGTATTTTCCAAGAAATGAGCACAACTGTTCCTTGGATTTATTGCCAAGGTCATCTGTTATTCTAGTTTCCCTCTCCAAAACTGTAAGAGACTCTCACAAATCAGAACATTTTTTCATATTATACATTATGACTTTCACTGTGGATTAGACTTAAAAAGAACCACCAGAAAAGTACTGTGGAACTTTTTTCTTAACTGAGCAAGGTTTTACTTGTTACAATACTGCATACTGGGTATAAAAATTTCTGATTTTGTGACCTATTTTCAAGTTTTCTAACTAAA
>JAWWEE010000001.1:71257370-71305856 GCA_035221455.1 Xenops minutus
TGGGACACATGCACCAGGACGAGAATGAATAGACACCATATATTCAAAACAAGATAGAAGACACAGAACCCTTGGAGGTGTTCCAATGGGGGAATGCTGGGGGTGGGGTACCAGGGGCAAAAGGTTTTCAGGTTGGATGTACACATTAGATATAATTAAGTAGTCTTACAAATATGTAAGAACCCTTTGGATGTACACATTAGATATAATTAAGTAGTCTTACAAATATGTAAGAACCCTTTACTGGGTGTGGGCCGATATACTCTGTGCACCTGAAAGCTTTCATTAAAGAACTGCTCTCTGCTTTACCCATTCTTATATTGTCTTGAAAGTTTTTTTTTCCTTGATTTTAGGCAACAGTATGGGCTCTGCTGGATGCTGGGGAAGTTTCTGGCAGCTTCTCACAGAAGACACCCCTGTAGCCCCCTGCTCTAGCAAAACTTGTCCTTGTAAACCCAATACACACCCCTTCAAAGTCCTGCTGAGACTCCTGGAATGGTCAAGGGATGTAGAGGCTCAAAGAACAAAATATGCCTTTCCAGAAGAAATGTCATAGTAACAACACATCTATTTTTTTTACTAGATAGTTGTTTTTTTGTTTTGTTATATATTGTATTTATCAATTATAGGATCATAGAATCCATGTCAGTTTTCTACTTGGTTCAGTGAAGATGGCTTTCAGAAGAAAAAGGATACCAGAATATCTGAAACACTAAAATGACACTGTGTCAGAAAAAGAATGCTTAAACCCAAGGTCATCTGAACCACTGGCTCTAATCCATGTCCATGTTTGAACCCTGCAGTCAGAAGAGCTTTGCAGCTCCTAGATTTGAAGTGATCGCAGCCACAAGCTGGCCAGAGGTCAGAGTCATACCTGGGCAAATTCAGGACCTCAATTTGTTTGCAGGGACAGTGCAGAACAGCCTGCAAGGAAAATCTAGCTCATCTAAATTATAGTAGCTTCTGAAGTTAAATGCAAGGGAATAAGCAACATAGCTTTCATAATGTCTTCTGTCTCCAGTTCTGTTTGCTTATGATGTTGTTTATCAACATCAAGCTACTTTAGCTTAGCAATAATAAAGAAAACTTGCATGCAGTAAAAATACTGTATAGGAAAAAGACCTCAGTATAATTAATGGAATCATAAAATGGTAGTGCAAGAATTCACTTTGGAGAAAGTAGGGCTGACTATCATGCAGTAATCTATTTCCCTTCTAGGCAAAGAAACATGAGATAAACAGAAAAAAAAAAAAATAAAAAAAATTGCACTTGACAGTCAGCATAGCTGTCCTTATCTCTGTGCAGCAAGGGATCCAAAGAGTTATGGCAAGTAGAATCTCTTGTCTCTTCTAAAATTGGCAGCCTGTACATTATTTTGACAGAATCTAGGGCAGACTCAGCCTCAGGAAGCTGGCTGGAAAGGAAGTTGGCTCATGTCTTGAGAGGGCATAGAAGGGGTATTTGTGGACTTGTCTTCCGTGCTAAGAATTAGGAAGGCTCCAACATGCAAACTTCACACCCTGGAGAAACTCAGGGAATAAGCAATTGCACTGGGATTGGATAAAATATGAACACTCCAGGTATTGGAGGAGGAGGGAAATTATATGGAGCCTGGGTTCTTAATAAAAGTGCTTGTCCAGTACTCCTTGAGCTCTGCTTTTAGCCATTCCAGGAGGCTAGACAAAGTGATAAAAAATAATAGTTGAATTAAAGAAACAACATCAAATGAAACATCTAAGTCATTTTGTCAGCCCTCATTTGACCTTTTTCACAGTTGGATTTTTAATAGACTGAGAGACAGTACTAAAGTAATGTGCTGTGCTTTCAGCCAAAGAGCATAGATTCCATGACCCTGAAGAACTCAGAGATGTATCTAGCACTCAGATGTAAATCTCTCTTTGTCCTTTTAACTTGATTTTTTTATTGTTGCCATACAGCTTTACCTCTTTCTTTTCTCATCAGTCAAAACATCTTGTTTAAAACCAAAAGGAAACTTATCCTCACTTCATTTTTATGATAGTCTGCTAAATCAGAGACAGAAATGTAGAATATTTAATCTGAGGAATTTATTTTAATTCTGCAAGTTGTTTTGCATGCATACATGCATGTATAAGTCTATTATCATGAATTGCATTGATGATGTCTCTAACTTTAAATATTTATTTGAAAAGTAAGATTTTTCTTGCAGTGACAGCACAGTAAACCACAGTGTACATGCAGGTATGCTGGAGTTAAAAAACTGTGATACAGTGGCATAATACCTCAAGAATACTTATCTCTTCCTAAGAAGATGATACTGTGTAAATAGCTATGTGACATTCCTGCCTCTATTTGGGGATCATACGCAGATGATTTGTACAGATACTTTAAAAAACCTTAGAAATTTGATGTCTGGTATAGAATTGCAACCTGGTAAGCCCTAGAGTCATCACAAAACAAGACAGAAAGATACCCTGAATAACTATTTCTGAATAGTAAAACAGCCCAAAGGAAAGCAAAGATAATAAATATTTTACTCTTTTCAGATAAGCAGAATATAATTATAAACAGAAAGAAATTACTGCTGTTTTCCTTCCTCAGCTCCATATATGGATTGCAAATATTTTATGTAAAAAATAATAATATATACTAATTCTTGGAAAAATAATTTAGATAGATGTACAATTTCATAAGCCTGAGAAACCTTAGCCTGACACATATCTTCTCTTCCCTTGTGAAGCAGTATGCAGTTAGATCAATACACAATGCAATATGATCAGACATGTACTTTACTAATTGTTTGATGATGGTTCTTTGTAGGTATTTTTTTAAATTTTCTTTTGGCTGTTTAAAATCCCTCTCATCTTCCATTTAAACATTTGTTTCTATTTGTTTCTCCTTCAGAGAAAATTTAATAGAAATTTTTTTGATTGTATGTGCTTGCAGACATCTGCTTCTCTCCATAGCTATTCAATACGCAGGAGACCTGTACTAGTAAGTTTTTCTTAAAAACATCGTGGATTTGGGGACTTTTTATTTGGTTTGGGTGTTTTACTTATTGAAAGACCTTCAAAATGTAACAATGTACTTATCAATGCACACTTAGGCTTTGAGTGGGCTGGTTGCAGTACTCTGAGACTGATCCAACTTGCGTACTTTTATACACGGGCTCCTTTTCAGTAGTAATCAGAGTGCAGATTTGTTAAGATCCAATTATTGAGAGGTGCCTCTACCTGAATTAAGGTGCAAATGAGACCGTATGTTGAAGTCAGTCATAGGAATTTTATTTAACAGTAAATGTGAGGTAGAGAGAGGTAGAAAGAAATAGGGAAGCGGAGCAGGATGCGGGGAGAGGAAGAGAGTGAGAGAGAGATAAGTAGAAAGATATCACCACCCATAGATCCAGTGACATCCCAATAGTCCTCTTCACCCTGGTTTCTCAGTGCTGGGGGTCTTGAGGTCACTCAAAACTTCCCACCGTTTATACATTTTAGCAAACAAAGGAATCAATGCTCCAAATCTGAAGCCAGTATGAGAAAATAAAAACAGGTGAAAATGAACACTTGACAATTGATACTTGGAATAATGTTCTTCCTGTTTTGTCAAGGAATAAGTATGCTTGTCTTTATAGACCACAAACACAACTGCAGTATGAACAGCACAAACAGACTCATGGACAGTCAAACCTTGAACTGAAATATTATTATCAGTAAAATAATGAAGAGCAAACATTAGGAAAATAAAAATCAATACCAGTGGCAGACCCAGAAAAATGATTCCTTTTAGGACACATTCATAAGAGAAACTGGAGAGTATCCTTCATCTTTAGTTGTCTCCCTAAATACATATGAGACTCTTACAGCATTGCCTCTGGATGATGGTGTACTGATATTGATTGTTGTTTATCAATTTTTTTATTTTTTTTTTTTTTTTTATTATCACTAGGAAATATCTTCTGTTAGATCTTTCTTGGAGCAAGGGATTTCACATGTTGCTGAATTCCCTTGCTCCAAATCTATGTATGCTACCATCTAAATTAAGTTTTAATATTAACTTTATAATTAACCAGTCAAAGTACAAAAAGAAGAAATTGAGCCATTGGCTTACTGGACTGGAAACAGCACTGTGTCTACTTTAGTCAACCAGCTGCACCCATTCAAACATCAGTCCTACAGGGATGTGCAACATGGACACTGTTCCATATATTCCCCCGAGACAAAAAATTTGTAGGAACAGAAAAGTTAAAACCTCATCTACTCTGCTTCAGGGTCAGAAACTGAGTAGACTGCATTTTTTCATGGACTGCATTTTTTTGGCCCTGACCTTTCTAACCCTAAGTTATGGAGGAAGAAAGAAAATTGCAACTAAGCAAGAATTCCTTACAGTGCATATGTTCAATTAAAATGTTGTAGTAAATTCACAGTAATTCGAGGTGTATTTAAATATTCCATGGATTTTGACCTGTTGCTTATGTAGCACATTGCCCTAATAACAACTGGGATTATTTATGGAGTACCATATCAGTAAGGAAAGGTTTCTCTCAAAGTCTACAGAATAGCAGCCATATTTTCCCTGTTATAGAATGTATTTTCTCTCTAATTGGCGAATAATAGCCAATCTTTCATAAATAGTAATTATTTCCCCTTGAGCAATCAGAGCAAATGCACACAGATTACTACACGCAAAACATAGACTATTCAAAGCAGTTAAGTACACATTGCTCTGACTTCCAGCTGGCCATGAATTCTTTGTAATTATCAAAACACTGAAGGTTCTTTTTTGTAGTGTCTAATTTGGCTTCCAGCTTTCATAAATGCTTTGCAAAAATTAGAAACTGCAACATAAAAAGATCTTGCTTATGCAAAATTTTTGGGCCTACAGAAATACAATTGTTTTAGTTTACACAGTTTAAAATTTCCATAACTATACAACTCAACTTTTTTCCTGCATGCTTCTTCAAGCCATTTTTGTTATGCGTAGAATATACCACATATGCTTCAGCAATTATATTATCTACTAAAACCATTGTACTAACTATCACAGAGCTGTTAATCACAGATACACAAGTTTTGTGATGGGGCTGCAATTCACATAGGTCTTTCCTCTGGATATGTCTGCTTCTCTGTCTTAAGTAAGCACATAGGGGGAAAGTGCTTCTAATCTCATGATTTATAAGAAAATGAAACAAATCCCTCCTTCCTCACAGGGATAGAAACAATGTTTAACATGAAATGACCTTTTAACACGGCAAATTAGATATAGTCAAGATAGACTGTAGTATGAAGGACATACTGAAAATTCCAAAGGACCCTTGCAAAATGACATGTCTCTTTTTCTTAAGATAGAAGCTTTTAGGATCTCTAAAGGAGAGCGCCCAAAGTCTTTAATAGGCCTCCATGCGTACCTAGTCTAAAGAATTATTTCTTCTGTGCCTCTGAAAAACTGAATGCTTGTTTTCCAGCTGGGCTATTCAGTTGTTCTCAGAGTTTGTTCTTTCTTATTCTGGAGGTTTCTACTTGATTTTGATTAGATAGAAGAAGACAGGCTTCCTCTCTATGACCTGATGAATTCTTTTAATAGAACATGCCATAATAACAGTGGACAAATAATAATAATAAAAAGATGCACCATTCTTCAAAACCCAAAACATAAAATTTATACAAAATTCTATTCTTAAAAAGCTCTCTTGAAAACCTATATATTTATCAAACACATTTATTGTTTCCACTAACTAACTTTATAAATGGAAAAATTCAATTTCAGAAATAATTATTGTCTCTCACTATTTTTGTTACATAACATAATCCAAAAATAAATATAAGCCTAATAAGAGCATAGAATAATTTCTTCTTTTTTAAGGAATTTTGGAGTTCAGCTGACATATTTGCTGAGGAATATTAGCAAATATTCCATAATTAATGTAATACATTTCCCTTAGCATGTGTCTCTTCCTACCTTATGGCCTAGCTTGTGTCGTATTACTTTGAAAAACTTAACTAAATTTGATAACAGTTTTGTATGAATGCAGATTGAAGACGTCAAACCATATGCATTGTCATTTGTCATTTTAAATATTCATTAAATGTAGCTTTTTTTTTTTTTTTTTTTTCACTAGAAGGGTATTCTAATTGTTTGGGACTTTTTAATGGTAGATCATTAAAGAACATGTATGCATAATTTCTTTTTCCTTATTTTCTTTTCTTTCTCTTTTTAAAAATTCTGCCAGGATATGCTGCATTTTAATAATGGATAAATGATTCTTTCCATACAATACAGAAAAGGCAATTTCTTGACACTTGTTTCCCTCTAAATTAACAGAACTGAAGATACTAGAATGTCTAATAAAAATTCAGCATCTACTTTCACTGTCATATTCCTTACATGCTAATGTGGAGGTCAAGGTAGCTGGATAAAAGGTTTAATATTTTTAGCTGAAGAAAGTTCTATTATGCATTAAGTAGTCAGTTGAGCCTTATTGGAAACAGTGTTGGAAAAATTTCAAAGAGGCTTTGGACTTGCATAAAGTTAAGATAGTAGGGAAGAGATTATTTTAAAGAAACAGATATATTTCTTGTGTAATTCCTGGTTCACAGGAGAGGGTTCAGATTTTATAACTGATTTTGTCCTTTAAGAATGTATACATCTTGTGGACATATTTAACGGTACTAATGTGCATCTACATGATGTTTCATTCTCTGCCACCTATTTCACTAGTTGAGAGTTGATTTAAAATTTAGAATAATGGCGACTCTTTTCTATCCTCATCTCACCTAACTTTGAAAGTAATCTAACACTTGGGACTAGTGAAGGTTCAAATCCCAGCCTGAAATTAAGCTTCGTTTAAGAAAATTTCGTGCACTGCATTGTATTTCATGCTGCCAGATTTTTTTCCCCCTTTCTACCCTGATAACTTAGAATAAACAATACTATTTTAAATGTTTGAAACACTGACCTTAGTTTTATGAATATGTTGCTAACTGTTATTGACATAGAAGTGAGTGTTTGACCAAAATAATAACAAAAAAGAAATCAGAATGCACACAAAAGTAACAGAATTTTTGTCATTTTGGCTGTGTCTTTCTCTATAGTCAATGCACCACTGCTTCACAGACATTTCATGACTATGTTGCTTGACCCATGAAATTGCTTTTCTGCTTAAGCGTATGTTAACAAACATTGATTTATTGTGTCCTCCCTACACTAAATAGATCAGTGGTAATGCACTATAGATTAAATCCTGGGGTGTGAAGGTGGGGGAGTAGTGGTGGTGTCTGGTTTTTGACTTTTTTTTCCCCCCAACATAATGATTATATTAATTCAAAGTTTTGCTGTTTATATTAAGGTATTACATAATTTCTGTATAAATAGCATGATCATTTTTCATATTAACTAAAAAGCATGATGGATTTTTAATAGTTTACATGGAGATAAAAAAATCCTATATTTCTAATAAAAATTACATGAATTAAGGAAGTAATTGTAGTGATATGGTCTTTAGGTTGATAAACTGTTGTCCAGCTTTGCTTACAAGTTATTTGCTTCATATTGTATGAAAAATCTTTGAATTCTATAATAAGTTGTACATTATTCATAGTCTAGATAGATGAGCTGAGATTGTTAGCAACTTAAGGACTTAAGAAAGAAAGAAAGGTTATATTATGTTATATATATTATATTATATTATATTATATTATATTATATTATATTATATTATATTGAGCTCAGATTTCCACTAACTATAAAGAGAGCTTGGACATCTAATCACCAATATCGTCACCAAATGCAAGTGTATTAAAATTTAGCTAGATTCCATTTCAAAGTCTGATGTTGAATCCCATCACAACTATACTTTTTGGTGGTCACTGGTGAAAAGAATCACAAATTTGTTTCAATCCCATATACTGTTGTACTGGATTCAGATTGGATAGAATTAATTTTCATCATAGTAGCTTGTATGGTAGAATGATTTGGATTTCTGATGAAAACAGTGAAAATAGCACACCAATATTACAGTTTTTGCTGAGCAGTGCTTACACAGAATCAAGGACGTTTCTGTTTCTCACTGCAATCTCTTAGCAAGGAGGCTGGGTGTGCACATATACCTTGGAGGTGACACATTAAGGACTCCTGACTCCAGCTGGCCAAGAGGATATTCCATACAATCTGGCATCATGCTTAGCACATAAATCTGGGTGAATAAGAAATAAGCAGGATGTTCAGAGTGATGCCATTTGTCTTCCCAGGTCACTGTCATGCATGATGGAACTCTGCTTTCCTGGAGGTGTCTGAACACCTGCCTGCCAATGGGAAGTAGTGAATGAATTCCTTGTTTCTCTTTACTTGTCTCTGCTGCTTTTGCTTTACCTATTGGACTGTCTTTATCTCAACCTACAAGTTTTCTCAGTTTCACTCTTGCATTTTTCTCCTATGTCCCACTTGGGGACAGAGAGTGAGCAGCTGTGTGGTGCTTAGTTCCCACCTGGGATAAACCTGTCACTGGTCACCAGAGGAAAGAAATCAGTGCCTGGACATCCTCTTCCCCTCATGAGGAAGTTGTAACTGCAATGAACTTTCCCTTCAGTCTCCTCTTCTCCATGCTGAGCAGATCAAGTGCCCTCAGACGCTCCTCATACGGCTTCCCCTCAAGACCCTTCACCATTTTCATTGCCCTCCTTTTGGTGCTCTCTAAGAACTTAATACCTTTCTTATTTTGTGGTGTCCAAAACTGCACACAATATTCAAGGTGAGGCTACCCCAGTGCAGAGCAGAGTGGCACAATCATCTTCTCTCTTCCAAAGTATCTGTTGATCTTTTCAGACGCAGAGGTGAGACTGCATGGTCATTATTTCCCAGGGTGGTCCCTATTACCATTTTAAAAAAATGTGTGCAATATTCCCTTTTTCCAGTCTCTGGGGACTTCTACTGACTGCCTACTGACTTTGCAAAAGTGATGGTGAGTGATGTAGTGACACAGCAAATTCCTTCAAGACTCTGAGATGTATCTCATTTTGTCCCATGGACTTGTGTATATTCAGGTTTCTCATGTGCTCTTTCTTGTTTCAGTCCTTGCCTTGAGAGATGTGGGAAGAGAGGTTTTCATTGAAAATTCATGCAAAATAATTGTTGTGGACCACTGGTCTCTCCATTGGTGGTCACTAGTTCTCCTGTCTTACTTATTGGGGGGATAAATACTCATTTATCTTCCCTTCCTGACCAATGTATCTGTAGAAGCCCTTCTTACTATTCTTCACATCCCTTGGCAAATTCATCTCCAGCTGTGCCTTAAATTTCCTCACCTTATGCCTACCTAGCATTTCTATATACTTCTCAGGATATATGTCCCTGATTCCACTCTCTGTGCACTTCCTTCTTGCGCTTTATTTTGACCAGGAGATGAGGCAATCTGTTTATTTTATAATGAGGTGGCAGTTTCACCATATCTTAAACAAAGGATAGACTCTACCTAGAAAAATTGTAAAACCAGCGTAACCTTATCTTCAAATGCAACATGTTTCTTTACCTCAAAATAGAAGCATAACCTGTCATGAGTAAGTTTGTGTTGAGATAATGACACCACGTTGGGCCTTCAAGTTAACTCCACCTGGCAACCAAGCACCACAGCCACTCACTCTCCCCAGGTGGAATGGGGGAGAAAGTTGGAAGTGTAAAAGTGACAAAACTCGTGGGCTGAGATAAAGACAGTTTAATAGGTAAAGCAAAAACAGCAGAGACAAGCAAAACAAAGCAAGGAATTTGTTTACCACTTCCCATTTGCAGGCAGGTATTCAGCCATCTCCAGGAAAGCAGGGCTCTGTCATAGTTAACAGTTACTTAGGAAGGCAAAGAGTATCACTCTGAATTCCAACCCCCCTCTTTTTCTTCCTCCAGTTTTATATGCTGAGCATGATGCCACATGGTATGGAATATCCCTTTGGTCAATTGGGGTCACCTGTCCTTGCTGGGTCCTTTCTCAAATTCTTGTGCACCCCCAGCCTGGTGGGGTGACGTGAAGACCAGTAAAGGCCTTGACTCTGTACAAACACTTCTCAGCAAGATCCCTGTATTACCAACCTTGTTTTTATCACAAATCCCGAATGTAGCTCAATACTGGCTACTATGAAGAAAACCAACTCTATCCCAGCCCAAACCAGGACACACAGCCATGCTCTTCTCTGGTCTCCCTTGCCTGATTTCTTATATGTGAGGGTCGAGAGATCTGGCAATCTCAGAATAAAAGATCTTAAAAGAGCTGTCACCACTCTATTGATTATCTCTAAGTTGTTAGAGTCTTCACTAAAAATATGTTAGCACTTTCCTTTAATCCAGTTATAGCACTTTTCAAGAGCTATGTGGTATTCTGAGTGCTGGTTGCAGGCTCTAAGCAACAGCATGTGATTCTTGTTTCTTTTCAGGCAAAATCACAAATGAGTCATGATTATTTATGCAGTTACAAGGTTGTGACATTTGTTTTGGAAAAGTTTTGAAGCTACTTGTAATGGCTATGTGTATTAACAACATTGTGTAAGGAGAAAAATTAGCTGAGAACTCAAAAAACAAACACCAAAGCATTCTTAAGTGACTTTTGTATCAAGAAGGTTTGCAGAGAGGACTTCTACATTCATCAAAACCTTCACAAAATTCCTCCAAAAATAGCTGTCCTTGTATTAAGTGCTACTAAAAATGGGTTGGTTTAGTCTTTCATATTCTATCTCTTTAGGGGTGCAGGCGGTGGAATTGGAAAGACAGTAGAAATTCTATGGGTTGCCTGCTTTTGTAAGCACGTTCACTGCTAAAAGACACTGACCATTGCTGAGGTCAGCCACTGTTCATGCTGCGATTAAGATTTGAAAATCCTCCTGAGCTGAGGGTGGTTGTGGTGACAGCATGAAAAGGATTCCTCTCAAAATTAAGAAGGCTGTGTGCAGGTGGCTCTAGAAGATAGTCCAAACCTTTCGAGCATGCATAAGCCTTTTGAACTCATGGCCTGAGTGGAAACTGCCTCAAGTCTTATGTTACACTTGCGTAAATTTTGAGTCAAAGACGGGATTCTGCCCAGCTGCTTCTCTTTTAATTTTTTTTTGTATTGCAATAACACCCATAACTATGAAAAGGGACTCTTTACCAAACTTATTACTTAACAGGCACTTTACAAGTCCAAGAAAAATAGAGATTAATGATTTGAATGTTTTCTTTTTTTTTGAATGAATATTTTTTTTATATAGTAAATCCCTTTAGAATTTAAAATAGTTACCTATTCACCTGAGGGGCAATAACAGACTTAAGATGTCCAACTGTGTTTATCTAAAATGAAAAAAAGAAAAAGCAAACTCAACATATTTTAAAAATGAAAACAAATTAAAATTATTTTTAACCAAATCTAGCATTTATTTTGCATAATGGAAATTGGAGTCAGCTGCTATGAATGGAATTAAGCATCTCAAAATAGGTCATGTAATATAAACTTATTATGTAGGCTTTTGTAATAGCAAACTTAATACCACAGACATTTCTAGGAAATGTTTGATTCTGAATTGTAAAATATGCGGAATGCAAATATGGTGGATCCTCTCTAGAAATAATTGTCCCTTTGCTCTTGAGATATCCTAAATGATTAGTTTAGATCAAATGTTAGGTAATTAAGATTATATGAGATGAATTGTGTTCTGAATTTTGAATCCAAACCCAGAAAAAAAGTACCAGTCAAATAAGATTTAAATGTTGGAATCTCCAGAGTCTCTTTGAGCCTTTGATCCTGATATACCAGGACCCTTTTTAGCAACATTTTAATATCTTGCGTCTAAATATAACAGTATTTGCTGCTGTCTCCTGAAATACCGTTTTCAAACTTCTTTTGCAAAGTGGTTTGGAGTTTTCAGGAACTGCTTATGCCTAAGAATCAAGTTGGCTCCATGCCTTTTCACTTCAGTGAGAGTGGCCACTTTTGACTTGTTGCCAAGAGGTGTGTGCTTTTCATAAAGATTACTGGGTGTTATGCTAATGGCTACCTATGAACAAGCATTGGACCAGCTTTTAGGTTGCCATGAAATAAGTCTGAAAGATGCACTGAAGTATATTCATATTATGCAAACTTTAATAGTTTGGTGTTTAAGACAGGATAGAACTATTGGTAAAAGTCATAGAGGTCTCAGTCACCTTGCAAGCTGTTTTTCAAGTAAACGTTTAGGAAAATGGAAGTTGAACTTTAGAGCCTCCTCAGAGTATTGTCACTGTAAAAATAAAGAATCAATTTAATGGATGAATGATAACTAATTAAGCATATAAGCCCAAGTCCTTTATTAAAAATCAGTTAAAAAAAAAAAAGAATTTAAAGTTATAATTTTCTAAATGTAATTGCTGCACAAATGCTATCCCACAGAAAAGAAAAGAAAAAAAAAACAAAATACTGAAAGTGTTATTTGTTAGGAGAACTACTTCATTTAAATTCATTTAAATTGAAAAAAGTTAACAAGAAAAAACATCAATCTATAACATATTTATGTAAGAAAATGTAACTACTGTAACTAAAGGGCCAAACTATTCCCAAATATTTTTTTTTTCCCAGTATTCCATTCCATTCATTATGCAATTGTATCATTATTAGAAAACTGAAAATTTTGCTGTGCCCTCTTTTTACTATCATTTTAGAAGTTACCAAAATGATTTTTTTTTTGTCCAGCTTTAATATTAGCAACTCTCATTGTTTGCAGACATCACTTGATACTGATTTCATGAGATGAACAGTCCTATAAAGTGGAAACAACATTCATCCTTTCAGAGAATTGTGCAGTCATCATCAATATATTTTCAGGGAAACTTCTGGCTATAAATATGTTTGTCCATCTGTTTAGATTATCTACAGAAGATGCTTTTGTTCATTGTTCTTTATGCAATACACTTTAATTCAAATTGATCCCTGTGCAAATACTGAAGTCAGAAATTACAATTTTTAAAGAAATTATTAACAAGATTGATAAAACCAATCCTAATCTGCTTTTTTCTTTTTTTTTTTTTTAATCATTATTATTTTTATTATTATTTGTAATAGCAACCATAAAGGAAACTCTACGAATAGAAAAAGTGATATTTTTATGTTACTATTTGGACAATGGCTACTCTAGTATCAAAAAACATATTAAAGCTTACTTTACTTTAAAATTACTAAAGTACTGCTGATTATCACAGTAAAATACTGTGTGCAGAATACTGATTCATCTGCACTGTGAATTATATCACAGTGAAATCAATGTATTATGAAACGGATAATAACACTTAAGGAAGATCAAGAGCTGGTGTAAAGTGTACCCATAATTAATGAAATGAGAGTTTTAATTCATGTTTGGTCCTGGCCTTGTAAATACTAAGACGTTTAAGACACTAAGGAAATGTCCCCACTGTTTAGTGGACTACAGTGCAGAGAATCATTCATGCTTACATACAGAAGCAGAAATATTTTCAAGTTCCTGAGGCATCACTGGATAGGACTTAGTAGCTTTGCTAATGTGCAGTCTTGCTTCAGTACCTCAGCCGACATATCTGTGCAGCATATTTATTTTGGAATGTCTGATCTCTCTACCTCTCTTAAATATATAGTAAGAATATGACTTACCCCCTCTGACTTTTCACTGTTTTGACATGGATGTCTTTTAATGTTCTAGTTTTAAATCACAAACTTAAACTCCACCCCCCCCCCGGCCCCAACCCTAAAACCCAAAACTGTAGAGTAGCAAACAATTGCATTTGGGTTTTTTTGTTTGTTTGTTTGTTTTGTTGTTTGTTTGTTTGTTTTTTAATTTATTTAGTTTTATAAAGAGTCTGTGACAATGAAGCCATTAGGATTTTTTTTCTTTATGCCAATCAAAAAAACATTCAATTAAAATATCTTCCTGCACATCAGGTTCTATTCATAAGCTAATATTTTTAGATTAATGAAAACATGGGTAGGTTACTTATTTCTTATTCTTCAGTGTATTCTTTCCAGAGGGTTTTTAAAGGAGATAGGTGGTGAGATGGAGAAAAATATGAATGACTCATATGTTTATAAGACTACATACTTTACTGTGTGATAAAATAATCATTGACAAGAACCTCTACCTGTGCTGAGTTCCTGACATCAGCCTCAATCTTACATGTTGAGTCTTGAAATACTATTGAATTACAAGTCATGAAAGTCCTTTATTTGACAATCAGCTTCTATACAAATTATTTGGAGCATTTTTTCTCATTTAGCAATTCAGATATCTATTTTTTTTTCTGATACATACAGTGATATTGTTTATTTCTTATTTCCATAATGGCTGTTTTTGTGGTCTCTTCTGCTATTGACGTTAAATATATTGTTTACCTCTTTAAGAAATTATTGTCCTCAAAATTGTCTTCATTTAACAGTAGGAAAAAATAAAAGACTGTTAAATCTTACCTCAGATCTGGTTCATAGTCTTTATTGTCTTCCAAAGTCAGAAGAATGTGACATTTGGGTAATTCAATGGAAAGTGTAAAAATAGCTCTTGTACATAAATTCTTAAAGAGGTACCAAAGGTAGTACAGTATCCAAAGCAATAATTTTTACCTCAGTATATTTCAAACTGGTTTTTTTTTTATTTTTATTTAGATAACAATTATTTTCAGTAATATTTAGATATCAGCAAGGTGCAGTTGCAAGTGCTTGAGTACACTATGCTTTTGGAGAGGTGGGGAGAACATACTGTAAGCAACATCCCATATGTCTCATTTGAGTAAAACGAAAATATCATCTAACCAATGCCCTTGAGATTAATTTCTCAAGACCATGCTTTTGAATAACACAGTGGCATGATAAGATTTCTAATTAGCATTGCAATTATACAATTATGCATATACATTTCATAAATTCAAGGAATGTGGTATTAGTGACTTTTGAATAGTTACAATAACCTGAAAATGAAATCACTATCACAACATTCATTTGGGAAAAAAAAAAAAAAAAGGTCTCTGATTTCTTTCTATAGATAAAATTGAGTTTAATCACTTGAAGTGATACTTACCAGCCTTGTAGAGGCAAAGGAAAGTTAAATATATCTTCTGTCAGTTTAGGATTTATTTAGCCTTGCATTAAGGCATACTAAAAGATTGAGAGTGTCAGGTGATATTTTCTCCAATATTATAAGCAAATATAGAAATTGAGAACTTTATTTTAGTTTAGGTCTGGTTTGTTTTCCCATAAATACTGAGAAAACTAGACATATATGTTGTGCCTGGCTGTGATGGCCTACTTTCAGATGCATTTGATCTTGATTCCATCAGCATTACATGAAAAGTAATAATCAGAATGAAAGGGTATCAGTTTTCTGTGAAAGTTTCCTATAGCCATTTACTCCAGTTTTCTGTCTCTAGAAAATGCCTGCATGTTGTAAACAGAAAGATAAACAGAATTTTCACCAAATAGCATTTACAATATGCCATCTGATCTACTAGCACACTCTCCTTAAATAAGGAACACAGGCAGTAGTTTGTGATACAAAGTACAATAGGGAATCTTTTTAATCAAAGCAAAGGTAAGAATTTAACTATGACTGTGAAATGAAACATGACTGCCCCTACATGGAAGAATTAAACTAATTTTAATTTTGGGCTTTGGATGTATACATTATGGGGTCATATCAAATGTACTCTGGACAGTACTTCTCTATGCAATTTAGCATATGACAACTATATGGTTAATATTTGTATACTGTATATACTGTTTTTACATCTTAATAATATTTGAGTATGGTCTTTAATGCACTATTATATGGTGTACTGAAAAATGCCACCATTCTCACATACTAACTGTTTGCCTGGTGGAACTCTGTGGCTGCAAGAAAGAGACTCTCCCTCTCAGTCAAAGTTGTTCATACAGTAATGATTTCTGCAAGCAGAAAAAAAATGTTCAGACCTGTGATGGAGTCCATAATAGTAACAGAACTGACAATTAGTGGATAAAAACTGTAGCTGGTGAGCTATCACCCAATCAATTGTTTTTGTTTGTTTGTTTTGTTTGTGTTTTTTTAAATTTATTATTATTTTTACTCCTTTTTTATTATTATTTCAAAGGAGTTGTATTCTTATTGAATATACTCCAGGTCTCCATTAGAATATTAAGGGACAATTTAGTATAATGCATGAGAATAATGTTTGGGGTATTTTTATATTGTGGTGTTTGGAATGAATTTCAACACAATTCTTTAAGAACTATGTATAAATATTAAAATGAAAAACAATCTGAGAACCTGACAGGCAAATAATGGTTAATGATCTGTGAAGGTCTTTTGTAAAGAAGCTAAAGTTTATGGTTTGTAACACACAAAAGTGCATTCATTAGAAAATTAAAATGCAAGAGTCTAGATTTATGAAATTGAGAATATGACCTGTCAGAGAAAGAATTACATGTGCCTCACGTGAACGAGTGAGTGGGGTGTCTGTTGCTACATAGGTACTGAATAGATATATTACTGGTTGCTGAAGTTTATTCACAGATTTTCCATGAATATAGCTTTGATACTTGTTCAGTTTGTTTACAGAATACACTCTAATCTTATATTTAAACATATTCTATACTGCTTAAATGTAATCAGAATATATATCCCCAGAAATAAGAACTTCAAAGCAACCAGCATAAGCAGGTGAAGGAACTGTTATCCTACTGAAATTTTAATTGTTTCTGTAATTCCCTTCTCACCATGACAATATTTGAAGGACTTTACAGACTTCCTAATGTCTAGACAACAAAATTTACTGACATTTTTGACATGAAATTCTGAGACAGTTTCCACAGGTCTTCTATTTCAGTTAAGATATGCAAAATCAAGATAAGTTGTTCTAAGTACCTTACACTTTTTTCTTCAGGTGTAAGCTCATACCTATACAAGATTAATACACAATATCTGAGCATATAGATATCTTGATATCAAAATCAAACCAAGATAAACCCACCCTACTGTGTTTACTAAAGATAATCAAACTTTTCAACTCTAAGATGGAAATTTCATGAGCAGATGAAGCATTATCTTTATGTGTTGGTGACTGGTTCAGGGAAAATGAGTTTTTCTCTTTTTTCTGAATATTTCAGAACACAGGATTAAGTAATACCAGAACAGTTCTCAGAGTATCTATTTCTGTTGTGTAGTCCAGCTAGGGAGGGAAAAAAATAAAAAAGTCCTTTACCTTGGTTGGATTCCTCTTGGTCTACTTTTTATTCTAAAAGACAGATTTAGTATTTTTTTTTCTATCTCTATAAAAGAGCCTTATTTCCACCAAATTTTAGACACTTAGTGTGACCGCTAATGATTAAGTGAAATGGTACTTATTCTTCCCACTCTAGTTAGTTTGGAGTGTCATTCATCGTAATATAAGGATTTTATTTTTTGTCTTTCTCTCCTTTGGAAATAACAGTACAAGTTAAAAATCCAAGTCAACAACAATTGTATTGTCATACTAAAGTACTGATATTGTGAAAATAGTATGTGAAGCAAAAATATAATTGAATGAACGGTTACTATACTTCATGTAAGTTAACTGAGGAAAATATCTCTTTTAGTATGCATATCACAAAAAAACTTGAAGGAAAATAATAATTAGAAACATTATTACAAAAAATATATATATTTTTTCAAAGACATCATGTCCTGCTTATGTCATGTGATACACCATAAACACTTTTTCAGATGGTTGGTAGCTATAAGCTCCAGACTTTTAATGCAAACATTAAAAAATTATTTTGCTTTCAAATAGAAGCAAGGTTCCAGTATGCTAATACAAAAAGAGAAAAAAAAAAATAAAAATTCAATTTCCACTTTCAGTTGGTGGTTGTTCTTTTTTTTTTTTTTTTTTTTTTCCATAAACCAGACAGTGTACAGATTCCTCAAAGTGGTATTCCTTTTCTGTTTCCCTGACACTGTGTCTTAAAGCTATTCTTTTACATAAGCTGTTCTCTTTTCTGATAGTAATCTTTTCTTTGTTCAACTTGAGAGAGATAAACCCTAGGCAATGTTAAAAAGCATTGCCTCTTATCTTTCCACATTTCATTCTGGATCTAGAAATGAAACTACTTCATTAAGCCAATGATGTAGTATGGAATGCATATCAATTTCTTACAACAGCAGTAACAACAACAAAACTTTAATCCTTATAGGAAGAGTAATAATCAAATATTTTCACAAAATTCAGTTATTTATTGCTAGCATAGATCGTGATCGTGCAAACACCCTAAGATACTATAAATGTATCTATGTGTAGTTAACACTAATTATAGGTAAAATATATAGTTGTGTACTGAGTGTATTGAATTCAACAAAACACTTACTGCCACCCCTTTTACTAGGGTTTCAGTCATAGTGCTTGTTCTGATTGCCACTGCTGAAAGTGGAGTTTCAGTCTATTCAAACACAGAGTCCTGCTGGGAGCATAGAGGTAATTTAAAATCAGTGCCTCCAACTCACTCTTCTTACCAGAGGCATCAAACTCAGCAAGCCTCTATCCAGAAATCTCTTTCTCTCTTTCTTTCCTTATGGTACATCAGCCTTCACTTTTTGCAGTATAGCCCTCATTTTGTGTGTAACTGTTTAGGCAACTTTAACCATTTACAAAGACATTCTGCAGGTAGAATAAACACAGCTTCAAAGTACAAAGTAATTTCTTATGGGCTGATACACACAGAGATAACTGAGAACAATGATCCTCTATGCTAAGCATTAGTATGCTCCCTATTCTCAATAATTCATGCAATGAATCTTTGCCAGCTTGGTAGCCATTGCTCAGGTAGTAGAAATGCAGTGTATTCCTGAAATGTTGAAATGGAGATAATCTCTGATGCTGCTGTTCAAAAATAATTCTCTTCTCCATTAAAATTATATGCATTTTCATTTCAGCTTTTTTATTTCAGCAACCTTACCTTAGATTTTTTTTTTTTTTTTTTTTTTGGGTATTGCATAATCTATGCATTTTCTCATAATTTACAGGTGTCTAGCATAACCTTAGAGGTCCTTCAGGAGTATTTCTTATAAGCAGAATTTCTAGGCCAAAGAACTACTCAAAAATACAAATAATTTTTATACACTACGACAAGAAATAAATTATTTCTTTCCTTCTTCTATTTCCTCCATTTGCAAAAAAATAATGATAGAGCCATACCTTTTCAATATAGCAGGAGTATGTTAATTACATTTTCATTCTTGTTTTAGCAAGCTAAGCATAACGTGTTTGCTTGGAGTGCATTTTAAAAAATTGCTTAGTGAAATTACTGAAGGAAATGAAGATGGGAAGCAGTATTGGAAAAAAAGTGGTGTCAGCAATATAATAGCTTCTGATATTTATCTTCTCTTGTAAGGTTATGCTGGTATTAAAATAACAAAATTATTCTCTGCTGTATCTTTCAAGAGTGGAGTGTACCAAAATCTGAACTATGAAAGCATGAGGTAGGGGGACTCTCCATCAACTCCATTGTAAGTGGAAGACTAGCTAAACTTTATTTCATGAACCAACGGCCAATGAAATTACTGAGAACGTTGCTAGTAGTAGCAAACAGGAACATATGATAACATCAGTTCTTGTATATGGCCAAATGCATGATTGTTTTAAGCAGTGCAGTTTAAAGCAAAAGCATTTAAAATCCTAATTAAAAGAAAAAAGTAAATGGTGGGAGAATATCTCTTGAGAAAAAATAATTTCAATTAAAATATTTTTAAGACTTTAAATCATCAGAGCACATAAGTTAATCACTATAAACTTATTCATGTGCTTCAACTTGCCCTGTAAAATTCGTGCGTTAGGATCTAAGCTTCATAGGGATAGAGCTGCTTTCTGTGCCTTCAACACATAACTGTGAACAAGACTGCTATTTACTTCTTTTATAAGATCCCTATGATCTTATGATTTTTTTCAATATGAACTGAAAGTATACATTGTTTGCTCCTCCTACAATATTGAAAGTAAGTTTGCTACTGCTATTTCTATTTTGCAATCAGCCACTGTAACCGTAAGGCCTAAGTTGTAAATAAGTTAATGTTCTGTGGGTTTTTTGGGGGGTGGTGGTCTTGTTTTTTAATTTTTTGAGATATAACTTCATGAGTTCTATCAAGACGAGAAAAAAAGCTAGAGAGAAAGGCTATAATCTCTGATATATGAAAAATTCTAAGTCTAAATATTACAAACTCAAATGAAACTGCGTAAGTAAGATAAAAGTAAGCAATATAGGAATAAACTTATAAACACAGAAATATTTACATTTCTTTATTAAAAAAAAAAAAAGAAATCTATAAGAAATCCAGATTTTAGATAAAAAAATGAGATCATAATCTTGACTAGAGGCCTAATGGCAGTTGTGCAGTAAAGGCCAAAATAAACAAGTTAAAAAATCAGTAGTGTATAAACATAATATATATACATTTTGGTAAGAGACATGCTTATCTCTACCTTAATATAAAAAAAACTCAACAAAACAAAACCACTACTAAATTGTAGCTAAGATATCTTTTAAGTCATTATTGTTGTCTTCCAACTAATGACGAAAACAAGCAAAACCAAATTACTGTGCAATAATTTGGTTTGAAAATAATAAAAAAAAACCCAATACATTTAATATTTCCTACCTCACTCCATTGTAGCAATTTGCAGTACTACAGAGTACTGTAATACAATTTATTAGATATTTGGTTTTATTTTATTCTCCATTTATGGAGATTAGACTCTAAAAAATTTACTGCATGTTAAACCCTCCGCTAGTTTTTACTTTTCTTTTATTCAGTTGCATTACATCTATTCTTTGAAAAACTTTGCATATGAATATCCACAATACAAGCATGCTTTAGGTTAAGTTAAATGTAGTGAACTTCATTTACTGTTTTCTGTTTATATGTTTTGCTTTTATTGTATTTGTAATAGGACACTTTTAACAAATCAAATTAAGTGAGAAGTATTCACTTTTCCCTTTTCTTGTACAACAAATACTTTTCCAGCAGTTCATAAAAAGTACATTTACTTATCTTTGAAGATAATAACATGTTGCATAATTCACACAGTAGATATTTAATTAAATGGTTTTCAATTATTATAAATTATTGTTTTGTTCTTAAATATTCAATTAAATTGCATTCATTATAATTAATCTGTGTTATTTTTTATAAATAGAAAAAATCAAATAATTCTGGAGAGGTTTACTTAGTAAGAATTCAGAAAACAATCAGATGTCAAATTCAGTCTTTGGCAGAAACACTTAGGAATGGAAGAATAAATTAAAAGAAATTACAAATTGCACTAACTTCACAAACTCAAAGTTTGCTCTGAAATTTGGAAATTTAAGCATACTTTCAGAAAGGCTTCTTTTGGGATTTTTCTTTTCTGTGAAAACACTGTCTTAGCTTTCCCTTTAGGGCAGTATCATCAACAAGTCAGGAGAGCAGAGGACAAAGTTTCAAGATAGGGAGATTAATGAATTGCTATGGGCAAACAGGCTAGGTGGAGCTGGAGCTTTATAGTCTATGAACATTGCAAGAATACACAAAATGTATTACAAAATTTATTTCAACAATTCTGTTTCCAGATTTTCTGTATGCAAATCTGGAAATTACCTATTCTCCTAATACAATTTGGTGATAAAATAGAAATAAAGTACTTGCTACTATTACTAGGATCTTACACAAGTAAGTAATCTTCCTCCTTGAGTTTGTCTGCTCACATTTCTATCCACTGTGTCTTGCATCAACAAATTCTCAGTCCTGATTGTCACATTATCTATTTTTTGTGTAATTATTACTTAGTCCTCTTCAGTATGTAATACTATACAGTGATATAGAGATGGGATTTTCAAGATGGATTGCCAAAGAGCAGCATCAGAACTTTTCATTTCAGTAAATCATATTTGATCAAAAAGAAATTTTAGTATCCCCTCTCCCCTGCAGCATGTTTGAAAACAAAACAACTGTAAACCTTTAAAATTATTTTTTGTAACCCAAGTTAAGCTGAAGGCAGACTGCTTTACATGTAAATATTTCAATTCCTATTGCTATCAAAGCAAAAAAAAAAAAAAAAAAAGGCAAAAAAAAAGCAAAAAAAAAAAAGAAAGATTGACCTCTTATATAAAATTTCAGCCTGAAACCCAAATAGTTTTATTTTATGGCAAAAAAAAAGACTATTTTTTATATTTTTTAAAATCATTTTTATAATTTAGTCTTATGGGCATCATAGAGAAATGCAATTCCTTCAGCCACAAAATTTAAATACAATATGTGTTCAACTGGTCTAAATGCATTAGAGTCACTCCAAAAAGTTTCATTTTGTTGCAAGGAGCTAGAACAGAAGAGGCATCTGCTACCTTAAATTTAGAAGATCTAGTAGGAGCTCACAAAGCTGATCTCTCCCTTTAAGTGCTTTTGGCACTTGTTGTTATGGGAATGGTTCAGGAATCTGTCTGGCAAGAATAGATGCAGGAGAAAAAATTGCTTTAAATCCACTGATTTGTTTAAGCCTTTAGGTCCTTGCATTTAAACATGTTTAAACCCATTAAAATAAATGGGTAACAAATGTTTTTGAATTTTTTGCAAAAGGGAAAGATTGATGTACTGGGGATGTGCATACTTCTTTTTCTTTGCAAAATATTTTTTTTTTTTTTAATGTAGACTAAAATTTCAGTTCTTCAGAATAGAAGAATAGGAAATTAGACATAATAAACTTTAACCGTTCTTATGATAATTCCCTTTTGGAAAACCATATTGCAAAAACATTCCACATTTCATATAAATAAAAAGTGTATTAATAAATAATTAAATATGACTAATGTAGAATTGGCTCTGTCTTCCCTGGCTTATTGTGAGCTGTGGGCAATGAAATAAATCCATTCCCATCTGTTAATGAGAAGTTCAGTATGCTTAACAAAGCGTCAAAATTCAGGAGAAAGGTAAACCAAACATGAAAATAGTTGTTTACCTAAACTTTGCATTTAGGTAAGTAAAACTGTGGGCAACTGGAGAACTGGAACCAAATCAAAAATATAATATTCTCTCTATGAACAATTTCTAACACCAGTACACACTGTGTGTTCCTCCCCAAATGACAAAAGCTGGATGCAGAAGGAACAGAGGAAGTTGTTCATTCCTGTTCTATAGATGTAGATCACAAACACTGAATTTATAGGTAGAGAAGAAATGGATAATTCTGTTTAGTGACTTTAGTTTATTCTTTCAACAGCTAAATTGAAAGTTTAATGTATATTTTCTCTGGTTCTTATGGGACCTGATTGTAAGGCTATCCTCAGCTTCTGATTTTCTCGTCAGAATTCAGAAAGATTTACTACCTTACAGGACAGCATTCCTGTTTTCATTATGGAGTGAGGTAACATGATTTTAACTCTCTTTTCTTTGATACTGAGAAATACTGTTTTTAAATGAAAATTACTGGAAGATTATTTGACATCCATAGGGTGCTGTAGATGGAAGAAAGGGTTGAGCCTTCATGATAAATTACGTCACTACAACCATTTCGTTTGATTATGTAAATACAGTTATCTGGTAGAATTTTTCTATTATGAGATAGCTGAAAATATTGAATCAACATGGAGGTATGTAGGGGTTGAGGAATACTACTGTTTCAATATTCCCATATTAATCTCCTGAGAATAAGTGTTTACTGGAGAAAACCTGAAATGGAGGTATGGAGGTATATGTTTCACTGCCTCTTTAGATTGTATCAAACCCCTTGAAAATCTGTATATTCAGAACGCTGAATATTCGAACAAACGAACATTCAAACAAATAAGTATTCAAAACAAATAAGTATATAAATAAGTATTCAATACAAATAAGTATTTCAAATTGATGCAGAAGGAAAAAAAGAAAAGAAATTCCTAGTGATGAGAAACTCCTCAACTTATTTAGAAGGCTTTAATAAAGTGTCATTGTATGCTCTCTCCCTTACACATGTATGTTTGCACAGGAAAACAACCAACAAACAAAACAAAACTGAGAGGATAAATGAGAATGGCCTTTGGGGTTCTGGTACAGACTTTTTGGAAAACATACATTGACTCCAGACCAAATGTCATTAACATCTGTTGCCCTCTGTGAATCAGTATTAGACTCCAGGACTTTTTCAAGTGCATGTAACAATTCTGTTTGAAGTGGAATTACTGGCATCCTCAGGATAGACAGAAAACCTAATGTGGAGGCTAGGACATATCATCATTATCATCAAGAGAGAGTCGAGTTCCTTGCATTATGATAATATATAATTTAATGATAATAAAACAAGTGTAACTGCAGTGGGCCTGCTGTTGGTGGGTTCTTGATAGACCTGCTCAAAGCAAAGTATTTCGACAGGGTTTATCAGTAGCCCTTTTAAGTTTAAGGAGTCTAGGAGTTTTTCATGCTTGGCAACTGCGTAAAGATTCATGAAAAGATATTTTCTTTACCTAGAGAGTTTATTGGATAAATAAAAAATTGAATATATTTTTCATAAAAATTCTAGTTCTTTATCAAATTTCCTAGAAGTCGTAGTCAATTTATGAGTAACATTAAACTGTATATTTTAAAACTGTAACATGCATAGTATTTGTCACATGGAGATTTATAACGTAATAAAAACATAGAAAAGCAAGTTATCCTTAAAAACAGAATAACATAACACTGAAGGAAGATTAATCTGGGTAAAACAGAAAACAGTGGGGAAATCATTTGTACTCCTTTGTACCAGTGAATGACAGAACTAACATTTATATATTTATTTGTTTATTTGTTTATTTTTGTGTCAAATAATGTTGACCCCCTTTCTGAATATGGAAGAGGTGTGGGTTGGTTTTGGTTTTTGTTTTATTTTGTTGTTTGTTGTTGTTGTTGTTTTAAATGCTATCTTGTAATCATGTTAAATTAAAGCATGAGAGGATTTAAACTTCAGAAAACATGTTTTAGAGATTCACAGTTCAAAGATGTTTAGATACTTTGAGTCTGTAGAAAACTCCAGCAGTTTGAGAGCTTTGTCAAAGTTGTTTTCTTGGTCTTTACATTCAGTTAAGGTTTTAAAAAGTGATTTGTGTTTATTAAGTCTTCTGTTTTGATGCTCAGCTTCGCACAGCTTTTGAACAGGCCCAGACATGTTCAATAACTGGACACCTGGGCTTTCTTCAGCAGTTTAAATACAGGCATCAATTAGCCTCTGTGATGATCACATACAAACAGTAATATTTAGGAAAGCTGGATCTTCTTTTTTTTTGTTTGTTTTGTTTTATTTTTTATTTTTCAAAATGAAAGCTCAAGTTATTTGGGTTAACACTAGTTTCTAGACTAGTAAATATGTTATTGACATCAAAATAAAATATGTACTTCATGAGATGTGAAGACAGACTGATCGTCATCATACTACATTTAAAGAATAGAAATTCTAAAATTTCCTAGAACATCCAGAGTTAATGTGTAACTTCCTGGCTGAAGGGAAAAGGGAATAGTCAAGATGACCTTACCATATTTGGGACTTCAGCATGCATTCCTGGGTGGCAAGTTCAGCAGTACAGAGAGAACATATAATCACGTAATTAAGCTTTAAACCAGAAGATCACATCCGATTTTTTTCCCTGCTTGATACAAATGACTAGATTTTGGGTAAATTTATCGAGCTATATTTTCCTCTATTTATTCCCCTTACTTAGAAGGTTTTGGTGAGTAAAGACACAAGTGGTCTTTTTATTCAAATAAATGTATGTTTTAGTAGATGTAAATACCAGTATAGGAAACCTGAATATTAAACTGGGGATTTTTTGCTTTCATCAAAACACTGACATCAGAATTTGGTTTCTTATTCTCCAGTTGCATCCGAATGGTCCTTGTAACTTTAAAATTAAGCAAATTAAAAACACTGTTCTGTAATATGAGGCACAATAGCAACAAGTGATTAGGAAGGGATAATACATTCTTGTATGAATGTATTTTATGTACATATATACATAAAAATCATGGAATAATTTAGATTGGAAAAGACCTATACCATCATTGGATATACATAGACACATTCACACATGGATCTGTCATTATGACTCAGATTTCTGGGAGCTCTGAGTAATAATAAGAATATATTAAGAGTCTTATGAACCATAAGAAGAAAAGCATCCTCCAGTTTTAAGATGGTGCATCCTAATGCTATTTTAAAGATAGTTAGCTATGCTACCATAGTGGTTCAGGCTAACTGGGAAAGTGTACTTTGATGGATGATCCACACAATGAATGTATTAACACGCTGAAGAAAAAAAACCACAAAATCCCAAACTTCAGTGAAAAAAACAATTAACCATTACATAAGGATCACAACATTGAATGATGTGAAGAATACAGCAAGTGAGTTGCCTGTAAATTATTTATATAAAACTAACTCTCACAACCAAGCTGCCCAAGCACTTTTTTTCATAATCCAGTATGTAAAATCAACCACTCTTGTTTTCTGTATAAATACAAAGCTTAGTATTTACTTCATTATCATTAAAGAAAAAAGATATATTTTATTCTTTTTATTCAGTCTGATAGGCTGCCCTTAAGGCTGGGTTGCATCCTTTTGGGTACATTAGTAGGACTTAAGCTATGCCATTCCCATGTGTCCAAGTTCTTTCTCTGCTTCCTTGGTCATGTCCTGGTCACACTGTAGTTCTCATCTGATCTCTGTGTCTGGGCTTACTGGGTGCTGTCCCCTTGGCCCAGCCCAGCAATCCTGGGACTGTGTTTGACCCTGCTATAGTGACAAAACAATGTACTCTGAGATGAATCAGGTCCTTAGAAAGCAAAATCATTTATCAATATTTGTTAAATTTAATATTTAAATGGAAATTTACAAATAAAATTCAATAAATGTTAAAAATACTTAACAAAGTCAGCACTTTTTTCATAGTAATTCACCAGTTATAATATAGTTTACAATATGCAAGTAATAATAACTCAATACTTAGTAATAAAATTCATATAGTAATCATTTTAAAAGAATTAAACTAGTGAAAGTGTTTTATGTGTGACACAAACTTTTGCTGGTTATTCCATATTACTTTTTTCATCCATCTTCAAAAAAACCCAAAAAAACAACCAACAAACAAAAAAAAAAACAAAATCCCAACAAACAAATAAAACCAAAAAAACAAAACAAAACAAGCAAACAAAATAACAAAACCCAAACCAAACCAAAACAAACAACAAAACCAGCTTTCTGTAACATCTCTTGGGTTTAGTTCACCTGAGATCTAGTTTTTTGGGTTTTGTTTTGTTTGTTTGTTTGTTTGTTTGTTTGTTTTTTAAATTCAAGGTCAAGTAAAATATTATTTCTTTGCAAGAAATAAGAAAACAGAACTGTATTACCCCAAATGCTCCAGATTCAGGAAAAAAAAAAAAAAAAAAAGACTCATGCTCATAGCTGCAGGTATCTTTTAGCTCAATGTTTAGTTCAATCAATTTTTTTTCAGCACAACGATATTACTGTGTTGCATTTTGAAAGCATCTTAAATTATGCACAATCAACAAAGCTATTTTGTGACACTGCAAAATGTACAACTAATGAAAATGTAATCATCAGACCTTATAATTTTAGTTGAAGTTTTAATTTAATAATACAGTTTCACATTCCCAAGAGCTAACATTTATTTATCATGCCAATTTCCATTATCTAATCCAAAACAATTGTGTTGACTCTTGTAAATTACACTAACAGCATCCAGAAAAGGTCCTCAGTTTCATAAGGTTTATGACAATGTATATGCATACATCACATTAATATGTACATTCTGTAGTTTTCCCTATTAACCAAGATTTTTAGAATTTATAATTTAGCCTTGCAGATGTACTCTTCTGTGACCAGGCCAAAGATTGAATTGCTTTCTTAGATCCATAAAATAAAGACTGCATCGAGAATGCTGTATTATCTTCTATTCTCTTCACATCAAGTAGTTGCTCATTTACAATATGATTTTCACTCTTTTGATACCCCAGTTTTGAAGCTCAGTTCAGTTTGGAACTCAAGATTTTATTTTACAATCATAAAATCAATGGCAAGGATCTATAATTATTAGGAAAATATTTAATAAATATTGGAAGATTTGACCTTAACTGCAGAAATTACTTGGTGACAGTCTCCTCATTCACCTCACACCACTTGCTGGAGCAGGGAGAGAGGTGAAAGTGAGTGGTTAGTGAGAATGGTTGAATGCAGTTTGGCCTGAAGACACAGAGAACTCTGGTTTGAGACCCTTAACCCTCCATGTATCTCTTGAATACTGAGAAATTCGAACATCTCTTAGCTCTCTTGATACTGCTTTCCATTGTAACTTGGAAAATTCCTAGCCAGACAGCAACCAAGTACCACATAGCCACTCGCTTACTCCCCACCACCAGGCTCAGGGAGACAATTTGGAAGCATAAGAGGCAGAAAACTTGTGGGTTGAGACAAAGACAGTTTAATAGCTAAAGCAAAAGCTGTGCAAAAAAGCAAAACAAAACAAGGAATGAACTATCATTTTCCCTTGGGCAAGCAGGTGTTTAGCCATCTCCAGGAGACCAAGGCCTCATCAGGGGTAATGGTTACTTAGGAAAAAAAAATATCATCACTTCAAACAACCCCCACTTCTTCCTTCTTCCCCCCAGCTTTATATACTGAGCATGATGTCATATGGGAAGGAATATTGATCTGTTTGGGTCACTGTTACACATCACATCAGTGATTATTGGGTTAGAACCACCTTGTAGGGGTGCATGTGTGTGTGTGGAGGGAGAAGGGATGGGTCAAACCTCATGGAGGTGGGGTGGTGTCCTATACCTCATGGCAGCTCCTGGAGCTCACACAGGGAAGCCCCGGAGCAGCTGCCAGTCACAAACAGCCCAGGAAAACTGTTAACACCCCACAGCTCCTGGAGCCCCTGACCCAGCTTGGATTGGCAGGGACAGTGAGAACACACCTCCTCAGCCTGGCCTGGGACCCCGGAGTGGCCAGGGGGTCAGAGGCCCCACTTGGGGGGTTTGGGTGTAGAATCCAGGGTAGATAAAACCACAGGCACAGATGTGGCACACATCATCACCCTTACATTTGGAGGTGTGAGAGCTGGCCTTCCACAAAGTTTTAGGGGTAGCTATCTCTTCCTCTTTCTCCTTCTTGCTTTTCTTACTCCTTTTCTTTTTCTTTACTCTTTTTCTTGATGCTTTAACCCTAATGGTCTGGAACTGCAGGGATTGGATTTGACTTAAGTGTGGTGAATTGGTTGAATAATGCCTTGGGTGTTGTTGATTAATATGTGCTGAGTTGGTATTGTGGTAGCACATTTTATCCGGTTTATGTATTGCCCTTTTTTGAACCTTTGCCAAGTTCCTTTATTTTCTTCCCTAAATTAATAATTAAAAAAAAAACAAACAAAACAAAACAAACAAAAAAAAAAAAAACACAAAAAAAACAAAACAAAAAAAAAAAAAAAAAACCTCTTTGGAAGCAAGTCTGTGGCTTATTTTCTGTACATTTTAATAAGGTATTAAAGAACCCTATATATATTTATACCTATATATTTATATTTATATATATTTATATATTTATAAATATTATAGTATTATTCTTAGCAGAGCCTGTAAGCCTGTAGCTCCAGGGCTGGAGTGTTACAGTCATCTCTCTTGCTTGTGTCTCCTACCAACTTCCCATGCACTCCCAAATTCTTTGTCAACATGGCAATATGAAGATCAGAAAAGGCCTTGGCTCTCTGTAAGCCCTGCTCAGCAAAAAAAAATTCTATATTTTCAACACTGTGATCAGCACAAAGGCAAAACATATACCCATAGTAGCTCCTGTGAATAAAATTAACTGTACTGCATCCACAACCAGCAAGGAAGGAAATTCACAGCCAGTGGATGCAGGGACAGGGAACCTAGGAAGAGTAAAGGGATACTGATTGGATGTGTAGAGATGGGGTCATGAAAATTAAGCATGGATGTAATGGGACTTGGCAAGGGATGTGAAAAATTGAAGGATGGGATTCTATGAGTACATAGGTCAGGAAAGAAAGGCTAAGGAGACTGTTCCCCATCAATAAATAAAAAGGGATAATTAGTGACAATAGATTTGGAGAAGGTTGAGGTCCTCAATGAGTTCGTCATCTCAGTCCTCACTGACAGTCAGACTTTCCATGTCTTTCAAGTCCTTGAACCTACAGGGGGAGGTTGAGGGAGTGGAGTCCCTCCCACTGTAAACAGAGAGCAGGCTTGAGACCACTTGATGGAACTGAGCATCAACAAGTCTATTTGGCCTGATGACATGCATCCTAGGGTTCTGAGGGAACTGGCTGATGTTGTTGTGAAGCTACTTTCCATCCTATTTGAAAAGTCATGGCAATGAGAAGTCCTCAGTGAATTAATTGCAAAAGAGAAGTGTCACTCCTGTTTTTAAAAAGGGGAGAAAGGAAAGAGGAATTACAAACTTGTGAGCCTCACCTCCATGTCTGGGAAAATCATGGAAAAAATCCTTATGGAAACACTGCTAAGACACATCCAAGACAAAGTGATCCAAGACAGCCAGCATGGTTTCACTAAGAGCAAATCCTGCCTGACCAGTCTGGTGGTTTTCTATGATGGAGTGGCTGAAATTGTTGGAAAGAGAAGATCAAATGATGTAATATACTTAGATTTCTGTAAAATCTTTGACATAGTCCCTCATTACAACCTTATCTCTAAATCAGAGAGACATGGATTTGAAGGGTAGACTATTCAGTGGATAAGGAGTTGGCTACATTGACACTGCCAGAGAGCTGGGTTCAATGACTGGTCAATGGCCAGGCGGAGGCCCTGGTGTCCCTCAGGGCTCTGTCTTGGGACTGATACTCTTTAATATCTCTATCAATGACATCATAAGATTGACTGCACCTTGAGTGCAATCAAGTTTGCAGATAACACCAAACTGAGTGGTGCAGTTGTCACAACAGAAGGATGGGATGGCATCCAGAGGGACATGAAAAAGCTCAAGAAGTGGGACCATGAAAGCCTCATGAAGTTCAACAAGTTCAAGTGTAAGGTGCTGCCCATGTGTCAGAGCAATCCCAGACGTGAGTACAGACCAGGAGAAGAACTCAGAGAGAGCAATCCTGTGAAGAAGGACTTGGGCGATCTCATGGATGAAAAGCTGGACATGAGCCAACAGTGTGCTCTCACAGACCAGAAACCAAGTAGATCCTGTGCTGCAACAAAAGAAGAGAGATCAGCAGGTTCAGGGAGGTGATTGTCCCCCTCTATTCTGCCATTAGGAGACCTAACTTGGAGTACAACATCCAGGTCTGGGGTCCTCAGCAGTTCCAGAGGAAGCCAAAAAGATGATCTGTAGGCTGGAGCACCTCTCCAACAGAGACAGACTGAGAGAGCTGGGGTTGTTCAGCCTGAAAAAAATATTGCAGCCTTCCAGTACTTAAAGGACGTTTATGAAAAAGAGGGAGAGCAACTTTTTACATGGGCAGATAGTGATGGGACAATGGGGGACAAGGTTTTAAATTTAGAGAAATTTAGATTAAGTGTTAGGAAGAAGGTCTTTACTCAGTGAGGCCCTCTCAGAGAAGTTGTGAATGCTCCATCCCTGGAAGTGTTCAAGGTAAGGTTGCATGGGGCCCTGGGCAACCTCAGTGGCATCCCTGTCCATGCCAGGAAAGTTAGAAGATGATCTTTAAGGTCTCTTCTGAACCAAAGTTTTCTATGATTCTGTGATTAATACACAAAACAAAAGTTCATTTTTCTAAAGAAATAGGTGCAGAGAATAAACACAAAACATGCCATAGTCATAAATTAATAATATTTATTTGAGTTTTCTTTCTAGTTCTAAGCAATGTTTTGTTCTTGATGTAACTTATGTTGGTAGGCCGTTTTACCCATGCTGAAAAATCCTTATTCCTTCTCTTAAATGGAGATCAAAAATCCAAATAATCCATCACATCCTTCCTCAGCTTCTAAGGGAACTTTCTTACCATCTACCTTTGGTTATACACTAGTTAGAAACTTCAGTGTATCACAAGAAGATTTTCACAGATATTCTCTGTAGCTTGAAGAGGACACCTAACCACCTCCTCAAGCTGCACCATGTATAGTTCACCACCCCCACAGTATCTATTAAGTAACCAGGATGACAAGAGCTTTTTAGAGCTCTAGTCTAAGCAAAGCAACCAGATTATTTTGTCCTTATTTCACTTCAACTGTCTTAATAGGCTTCTCTGTTTAAGTGTTAGTACAGTTACTTTTCGCAGGACATTGATAAAAAGGACATCTCCTTTTTATGATCAGTGAGTGACAATGATATTTAAGCTGTCCAAAATTCAGACCACAGAATAGCTTTGCTCAGATCTTTCTCCTAGTTAAATCTAATTAATAGTTGAAGTGCAAATGATGGCCGTATTTTCCAAAGTAAGATATCTGAAAGAATGCTCCTTGTTAATGATACATTTTTCTGTTCACCAAGCAAGTTGCCAAAAAGTATTATAATGGTTTTCAGCTTACATCTGTAAAATGAAATTCTTTTCAATGTGGTCAGCTACATCTCCAGACCAGTCTATTCACATAAATGCATTAGTTCAATGACAGCATAGACATGCATTTTAAGAACAGATAAAAATGCCTTTCAGAAATGGAAACAGTGGATGCACTTTTCAGTACTGGGATCATAAAAATATTTCAGATAATACCAGTGCACAACTCCTTTAAAAAAAAACAAAAAAAAAAAAAAAAAAGAAAAAAAAAGAAAAAAAAAAAGGATTCTTACATGAGCAGGAGCTAAGTTTAGTTTAATATTATATCAATAATTTCAGTTACATTCTATCTCCTTCTATCTTTTGTAATCATTGTTCTGCCTTTTGCCTGATTCATTCATAAAACATGGTTACACAAAACATAGAGAACAATAAGATAAAAATAAAAAAATACATTGCCTCAGCTGCCTGTTTGCTTGAATTTCAAGCTATTCAGAGGAATAAAATACTAGAGATCATACAATAGAAAACATTTCAATATCTGTTTTATTTATATTATTTTGCTCATCTAGTACTGCACTGTTCTGCTGAATAATTCAGCTCTTTATTATCTTTTCTTCTTGATAGTTCTAGCTGATCTCAAGTTCAAGAGAAAGAGAATTTAAGCACATGATATTCAGACATAACTTCACCTAACTTTTTTATTTCTGTCAGGAATTCTAGAGACTAGACTAAATATATTTATATATACTAAAACAGGTCTAGACTGTAAGCCAGAGAATGATGGCAAATTGTACTACTTTTACCTACTCTGGACATAATCTTTTCTCACATAAAAAGGTGAAATTCAGCAGACACAGCTGGGGAAAATCTCACCATTAGATTTTGCAGAATTTTTTTTTTAAATTTCTTTAGAAACAAGTAATCATGACATAGCTATGTATTCAAATAAACTGTTTATAAAGGAATAGTTCATGCATAATTTTTTTTCTCAAATTCTCTTTCTGCATGTGCTTTTGCTGCCCACACAGGCACTGGTAGTAATCTATACAAAATGCTTTTCTCAATGGCAGGCATGAAAGAAATTACCAAACCTAACATTATTTTCATGAATGCAAATTCATGTGGAGTAGAATACATAACTTTATATTGCTCTTACCAAACAGAGTAAACTTAGTTCTATAGAATAATCTAAGAAATTGATACTGGATTTTTTAGAATTATAAAAACGAAAAACATATATAAGCAAGAAAGATTTTGGGAAAACAGACAAATAAAAACCACCAACCAACCAATCAAAACACCCCAACTGAAAAAAGAAACAACTAGGTGAAATTTTTGATTATTAAGGCCCAAGATTCTCAGAATTTATCTAAATTCAGCATTTAAGTCCTGCTGGTTGTAAGGTAAGTTCTTAAGAAGGTAACACAAGGCAATACCAATACAGTGTATTATGTGTGGCACAGATATTAAATAATTGCTCTGCTTCTGTTATGCACTTCCACACTGCTTGCCTATATGATTCACCTGCAGCCTGTGCAGACGACTACACCTGAGCAGACAACCCCATTTCAGTCTGTGTATTTTCCTGTGATGGAGTAGGTAGATATTTCCTGAAGGGACTCTGTCCCTCAGAGAATCCGTGCTGGAGCATACTTCCCTGAGAAGCAACACAGCACATGTGGAGGAAGAAGCTGCAGGGAGGGACTGTTATTGACCACTACCCCTCCCCTATTGTCCCTTTCCTTCTGCTCCTTGAGAATCAGTAGAGGAGTTAGGAAGGAAACAATAAAGTTGAGCCTGAGACAAAAGGAGGATGGGGAGGCAGTATTTCAGTTTATGTCTTTGTTTCTTACCATCCTAATCTATTTTAACTGGCAATAAAAAAAATAATTTCCACCATTTCCAATCTGTTTTGCCCATGACAGTAAATGATAAGTGATCTCCTTGCCTTTATCTCAACCCATGAGCTTTTACATCTTATTTTCTCCCCTGTTTCCTGTCAGGAGGAGGGAGTGAGAAAGCAGGTAAGTGAAGGTCTGGCAGCTGGCCAACCCACCACAGCAATATCTCAAAGTTTGTTCCAGTTGAAGTCGTAGCAATAACTAAGTGTCTATAGAACTCTTAACTACTGAGCAACTCTACTGCTATTATTTTGGAAAAGGTTCATTTCCTAAAGTGATTTTCTCATATTCTGATTCCCTGTTATTCTCCTGAGCTTTCTCTGTATTTTACTGCTTGAAATCAGTTAAAGAAGTTGCCCATATAAAATCTAGTGTTCTCATTGAAACATAAACTAGGTTTTGGAAAAGACTGCAACTCTTTCAATGGATCAAAGAATAAACAAGCAGACCACAGAATTATTTAATAGATAGGGCAGTGAGGCAACATGGAGATTCATAAAGTACATTCAGCCCATGGAATCCACCTGACAGGCAAAGAGGCAGAAAATATTCAAAATATTTAAGAACTTTATATAAATACTGAAGCCTTCTACAGATAAATTAACTGGAACAAAACCTGACTGATGGATAGAACAAAAGCAATCTGCAGAGGGAAATTTTACTGTTTTGACAGGCTATTCCATAATTTTCTAGTATTCGAGTCCCTGAACAGCTTATGTTGCTGTTACATGGTTCTGATGAGAAATAAAATACTTGTAAACACAAAGACCAGATATATTAAAGACACATTGCTGTTACAAGACAGCTTTATTTAGGACTTGTTAATAAAGGAAGATATCAAACATTAGATGAAAAAGCTCATGAAGGAGGAAAATAGATCTATGGATACATCCATACAAATAAACTTTAAACACAAACAGACCTTCTTTGTCTGATGACTGTTAACATTGGATGGTTCCTGTCTTTACAGCAAAACTCTTCTTTCTCCCTTCAACCAGAGTGGATAAAAACATGTTGTGTACCAGGATCTGTTTTCTGCTAGTTCCTGACCAGTTTTTGAGGTTTGTTTAGGAGAATACTATCTCGTGCAGGCTGAAACCATAATGTTCATGCCTATACATGAATAGTAGGGGCAGTTGTAAGCCAGCGCTCAAGTTTGCATCTTGACAAAGTTTTATTTACTAACATAGGCACAGCATATAATTCTTAAAACCAAATTCTCTTCCCCAGGCCAAACACACCCTGATCCCTCAGTCACTCTTCACAGATCAAGATCTGTAGCCCTTTAATTGATTCAATACTGAGAGTACTTCTGCAGCTTTTGTTTGTATAAAGAAAACAAACAAAAAAACTAGCTGAAGATCAGTCTGATATTTGTAAGTATTCATAAAAGACTGTCTTAGCTAAGATTATGCCCCTTTGGGTTAACTACTTCAGCAGCTTTTCAGGAAATGAAATTAAACTAATGCCATTACAGAACTATGAGTTAAAATAATGAATTTTTTTTTCCTCTCTAATTCTCCCTGGGAAAAATTTGGTTTTGTTTGGCTTGGGGTTTATTTTTGGTTGTGGCTTTGGGCATTTTTGTTGTGATTTGCTGAAAGATGTCCTTGGAGATAAGGCAAGTAATTGCAAATGCAAAAACATGAAAACTGGAAGAACATATGGTGTCTAAGAGAAGATTTTTTAGTCTTCCTTTGCTAACCTAGATAAGATGTTGAGTCTGTCAATTAGTAATTTCTTATGCCAACAACTCCAATATTGTTCTTCATTTAACAAAATCACCTTGTCACACATAAGTGATCTGAGCAATGAAAGACCACTGTTAGGGGCTGAAATATAAATACTCTGTATCTCTATATTACAACATTACACCTATATAAAGTTATCCAGAACTGGAGAAATTAGATCGAGTTTTTGTGAATAAAAGCAAATCTGCATCACTTGCAGCTCTTTTTTTTTTTTTCTTTTTCTCTTTTTCCCACTCACTTGACCTGGCAGCCTGTCAGTCAGATGCTTTCCTCTTGATGTATCTTAGATTTCCCATAGTCCTTACATTCCAGTTTTTTAGAATCTGAAGCCATTTCTGAACTAAATGATGCAAAAGAATTAGTTACCATGCCAATCACAAAAGCATATGCTTGTGATTGGCAAGCATCAATCAAGATTTTGCCAATGGTAAACTGTCTGAGGAGGAGGAGGAGAAAATTCTCAACTTCATAAAATGCCTGCTGAGATTTATTTTCTTTCAGTGTAAGGTGGCTTTCTTGTTTGTTTTGCTTATTTGTTTTGGGTGGGTTTTAATGTGTTCACATTCCCATTATTTCCCTAATTTTGGATAGATTTTCCAATTTCCTTTCTTGCAAACCAGTATTTCAGTATGTCAAATCTGCTTACCTATCCTATTTGTTCTTTAGTAAGCCAATAGATCTAGGTTGCATTATTGACTGCAGTTGATGTCTTAAATTAATCTATCTTAAAAGTAATGAATATTAAATTTATTGAATTGCTTTTAGTTATCACTATTCTATAATGATCATAAATAACCATTATCTTACTACTTCTTTAAAAGACAATTAAAAAGGTTTTATAAATGCATAAGCAACAAAAGGAGGGCTAAGGAGGATCTCCATCTGTTATTGGATGCAGGGGTAACATATTGACAAAGGATGAGGAAAAGGCTGAAGTGTTAAATGCCTTCTTTACCTCAGTAGTTAATAGCAAAATCAGTCATTCTCTGAGTAACCAGCCCCTTGAGCTGGAAGACAGGGAGAGGGAGGAGAATAAAGGTGCTGTAATTCAAGGACAAATGGTCAATGACCTGCCATGCCACTTAGATGCATACAAATTGAAGGGGTTGGATGGGATCCACCCAAGAGTGCTGAGGAAGGAGCTGCTGGAAGTGCTCATTGAGCTGATTTCACAGAATGGTTCAGGTGGGAATGGACCACAGTGGGTCATCTGGTCCAACCTCCCTGCTCAAACAGAACCATCCTAGAGCACATTGCACAGGATTGCATCTAGATCCTTCTTGAGTAGCTCTAGTGAGGGAGACTCCATAACTTCTCTGGGTAATCAGTTCCAGTATTCACTCACACAGTAAGGAAGTTGTTTCTCATGTTCAGATGGGACTTCCTGAGCATCAGTTTCTGCCCATTGCCTCTTGTCCTGTTGCTTGGCACCATTGAGGAGAGTCTGGCTCCATCCTGTTGACACCCTTCTTTCAGATATTACACCCTTACAGACATTGATGACGTCCCCTCTCAATCGTCTCTTCTTGAGGTTGAATGGACCCAGCTGCCTCAGCCTTTCCTCATAAGAGAGATGCTCCAGTCCCTTAACCACCTTTGTTGCCCTCTGCTGGACTGCCTCCAAGAACCCCCTGTCTGTCTTGTACTGAAGAGCCGAGAACTGGACACAGCACTCCAGATGTGGTCTTATTAGGGTTCAGCAGAGGGACAACATCACCTCCCAAAACGTGCTGGCAGTGCTCTTCCTAATGTACAACAGGAAGAGCATTGTGGCCCTTCTTGGCCACAAGGGCACACTGCTCATTCGTGGTCAGCTTATTGTCCACCAGGACCCCAGGTCCTTCAATGCAGATCTATTTTCCAGCATATCAGCCCCCAGTCTGTACTGCTGCATGGATTTATCCCTCACCAGGTTCGGGACCCTGCATTTGTCTTTGTTGAACTACAGATGAGTTTTCTCTGCCCAACTCTCTAATCTGCCAAAGTCCTTCTGAAGGGCTGCACAGCACTCTGGGGCATTGACCACTCCTCATGGCTTTGTGTCATCATCAAACTTGACTGAGGAGATATCTACCCCTTCTTCCAAGTCATTAAACAATGGTGGCAGTAACACTGATTATAAACCTCTGGGATATGCCATTCAACCTCTTCACAACCACTCTCCACTCAGTTAGTCCATGCTTCCAAAGTGAATTATATCAATAATATACTAGCAGTCTGGTCTAAATGGGGAGGTCCAGTTAAATAGAAGTTAGCAAATGTGATGCACATCAACAAGAAGAGCCATAATCAGGATCTAAGACACTGCAGACCTGATGCGTGACCTTGGTGCCAGGAAGGTCATGAAGTATATTATCTTGAGTGCCATTGTGGTTGTTTAGTTTTCTTAGTTTTGTTCTAGGTCTTCCCTGGTAACGAGGGTAACATAAGTATGTCTGTTAAGGAACTTGTCACAAGAACTTTACTGTTCTAAGAATCTTCCAAATGTGAGGGTTTTTTGTAGGTTTTTGTTGTTGTTGTTGTTGTTTTTGTTTTTGTTTGGTTGGGTTTTGTTTTGGTTTTTAAATTGTTATTCTATTTAGTTGAAATACATAAAATAATCTGTAGTGATGGAAGTTAAAGGGAGTCACAAATGCGTGTGGTAGCTGAGACAGGACTTTCATACCTATGATATGGAAACTGATAACAGAGATGAACTTATGATCTAAAGGTAACCACATCCACTGTACTCTTTTAACACTAAAATTTTGCAAATAAGTCATGACATTGTGTAAGTATAAAATCATATGACATCCATAGTACATATTAAGTAGATCATACATTATTACTTAGTTGAGTTTATTAAAATGTCAGTAAAAGAAATCATTAGGATAATGTTAATAATTAACCCCCCCCCCCCAAAAAAAAAAAATAGCCCAACAGGTGACTAGTTCATCTGTCGAAAATCAGCTTAATTTCTGCCTTAAAGTCTTTCATGCTATTAGACTATAAATAGAATTTTAGCTTAGTATAGCAAAATTTTTAAACTTCATTATGGCCTTGTAGTAGCTATAGTCTATATTTGATCTCCATACAAAATAAAAGGAAATCTATGCGTAAAATTGTAATGACCTGTGCTGACTGCGAGTATAATAAAGTGCAAGTTGAGATTTCATATTTAGGAGAGAAGAACAAAACTAAATTAAACAAAATTAATCTACAAAACCTTCTGGCCTATATAAAATAACTATAAATATAATTTAAATATTAATTTTGAGGAATGAAGCAAAGCAAACAAATAACTTTCCTCAAATTGCTGTTCTTGTAGCAGAAGCTTCTTTCACTCCTTCTCTACAAGAGCATTAAACACCTGTGAAACACCATCAAGAACTGTGGGCATAACTCACGGTACTTAGTGAGTTGTTGAAGTTTTTTTACCCCTTTTCTCACCAGTCCTGAAAACTGACTTAATAGGAGACAAGAGTATGGAAAATTTGCAAATACAGCAATCAAAATCATCTTTGTTCAAGCTTGCTACTGTCATTAGCATCTGTTGCAGTTTTTAGATGCTGATGGGTGCTGTTTCAGGAAAAGCTCTTAAGAGCTGTGTTTTGTTGCAGGGTATAGATTACTGAGGAGTGCTTATTCACCTAGAGAGACAGATGGTAAAGGGCAATTGCTATTTCTCACATATATAGAGTTCACAGTAAATTGTTCCTCCAAAACAAGCCTTTCAGAGAGGCAGAGCTGATGTTTTTTTACATGCTTATGTAACATCAACTGTGTGTGTAAAGAAGATGTAGTTCCTCCTTAAAGGAGAATGAACACTGCAGAAATAATGAGAACAGTTCTCTACTTCAGTTTCAAAAGCCAAACAATTTTTTAACTGTTGATTGAGATGCTTCTTAGATTAAGAGACTGATTTATTTTGATTTAGAGTTCTATCATATTTAAATAGAATACAAAGTGTAATACGTTTGTAGATATGTGCTAACATGTATATTTTTCTTTATGATTCGTGGATGTAGGTATAATGTGGTATATACAGGTTCTCCTTAAGAGAATCATCTGAGGTAACTTTTCTAGAAGCCTAGAGAAGAGGACACTGAGGAGAGACCTCATTGTGGTCTTCAAAAACTTCATGACAGGAAGTAGAAGGGAAAGTACCAATCTCTTCACTCTTGTGACCAGTGACCGGACTCAAGGAAATGGCATGAAGCTGAAGCAAGAGAGGTTTAGGTTGGATATCAGGAAAATCTCCTTCATCCAGAGAGTGGCTGAACAGTGGAACAGGCTCCCCAAGGAAGTGGTCACAGCACCAAGCCTGTCTGAGTGAAAGAAGTGTTTGGACAATGCTCTCAGGCATATGATGTGATTCTTGGGATGTCCTGTGCAGGGCCACCAATTGAACTTGATGATCCCGATGTGTCCTTTCCAACTCAGTATGTTCCATGAGTCTATGGTTCTATGATTTTCTCCAAACACCTGTTCAAGGTATCATAAGGTATGATGCACCAAAGAAAAACAAAACAAAAAAGTAAAAAACCCCAAACAAACAACAACAACAATACAAAACAAACCAACAAACAACAACAACAACAAAACAAAAACAAAAACAAAAAAAAACCACCCCACACCAGCGGTCACATGCTTCTTTAACAAACTGGATTTCTACCTAGTGGAAGCCACAGTTGATCCAAAATATTTTGCCTTTGAAGGGAACAAAAGCAAATTAGAATATACTTGGAAGATTTAGAGTCACAGCAGAGATATCTGTAAGACAGAGGCAAAACTAGTTTCTTCTCTATACACAGATAAAACTATAGGGCTGTAAATTTTCCTTTCATGGTGTTCTGTGAGGTCCTTTAAGGTTTGAGTAGCATATAAAATTGTTATGGAAATAAAATAAGAAGTGAAAATAATAAGGAAAAATCTCAAGGCTAAACCTTGGAACAAGGACTCCTTAAATATCTTTGTTTTGTTGACTGGAATTTTTGGCATTCAAAACCTAAGATACAAATTAGGATTGAGCCTGTGGATACCGTGATGACAAAAGAAATTTCTGTGAGTCCATTATCCATGGCACGTTCATTTAAGAGTCAGAAAAAGACTCATATTTATTTCTACATCTAGAGAGATCATTATTACTGTCTCATCTGGTATTTTGTAGAGCAAAAGCCTAGAACTTCCAGGACATGTAATCTATAAGGTAACTCATTTATAAACAGCCTATTTCTGACAGCTCTACTTGGATATAACACAAAAATAGCAACTGAACTACAGCTGTAACTAGTATCAATGGTTTGGGTTGTTTGTGACTGAGGTTTTTTGTGTGTTTCAACAGCTTGGGAACTGATTGTTTAATTTCTGTAGCAATCTTACAGATATCCCAGTTTCTTAGCTGTTCACATATCCAAGTGAGTTATGATCTATCAGTCAGCTGTGGCAGTACTTTCAGGTTCATAAATGTGCTCATGATAGGAAATAAATTCCAAATTGTCAGTAAGGAGTAGATTCACAATTAGTTGTAGTTTTCAGAGAATCCTTGTTTTCTGTATTTATGCAATAAATGGATATTCAAAATGCCCTACAATTAGTTCTTATTTTTCCTACATTTGCTCTCCTCTTGCCTTCATGATCTACCAGTGATCTATAGTTCCAGAGACCACTTGGACTGATTGTACTACTTCTATTCTTTTCCCTTTTTCCCTCTTTCCAAAAAGAACAAGAGAATTCATAACTAATTTTTTAATGCTTGCTAGTAGAGTAAAAGCTGCATTCAGCTATATTCTTTAATCTTTAATCAACATTTTTACATGTCATGCTTTGTTAAAAATTATCTAAATGTCCCTCACATTTATTTGTACCTTTAACTGGTAGGAACAAAAAGATACTGCTCAAAATATGTACAGGATTTGTGAATACCAGGAAAAGGGGTTTTCAGGTCACAAAGTAACCTGAAACAAGTTCACAATTCCTTGGTTTTAGGAAAATACATTTAATTTCCACCTCAGAATATCTGGAAAGAGATCATATTTCTCCTCAGGATAATATTGTTCCTCTCTAACTAGAGCAAGTTATTCTGTGTCGTGAATGTACTCTGGTGCACCCATGCAAAAGTCAAAGTACTGCAAATTCTTCTGTGTTCAATTATTTGGTGTGCCTCAGTTATCTTTAGCAGGCAGTTCTCTCTATGCACAGTTGCTTTTTCACTGCCGGTAGAGGGAGCACAAACCATTGGATTTTACCAGATAAAATAAATGAAAATAACAACTGGTTTTTTTTTTTTTTTTTTTTAATATTCTAAACACATTTTTATTTAATTAATTAGCAAAGAGTAATTAATTTATACTAAATAATCAAGATTTTAAAAATATTTAGTTATTATAGTCATGCTGAAAATACTAGTGTGCCACTTTTATGAGATTTTAGGATGAGGTGCCTGCAAGTAATTATTTTTTCAAGGAAAAAAAGTATTTCTTGACATTAGTAATCCAATGGAGTTCTTATAAGAAGTCCTTTAAAATCAATTTTTACATAATCTAGAATCACTCTTTACCTACTTAACCTTTAAAATATGCAATAATTTTACTCAAAGAGGATAATCAGAATGAAGATAACTTTAGTATTGCAATTAATATTTCACACAGTGTTTTTCTTATTATTTTTCAGCAAAAATATATTTTTGTTTTGAGCATGATAAATTTACATTTCTGTAGGAACAACTATGTTTGAGTAACTTAGAGATTAATTCTTAAAATATGCCTGAAAATAACATTGTATATCCTTTTTCCCCATGTATTTTCATAGATTGTATTGCAATGAAGTTTTATCACTCATTTAGACTACAAGCTGTCAAACTGCAAAATGTCTTTTTTCATAGATTTCTTCTAGAGCTTCATTTTACATTTTAATTTTTGTTGTACATTCTTACTTTATTAAGCTTCAATCTTTAAATCAGCCAAACACTCCAAACGCAATAGTTTCTGTAGGAGTTAGAGTTATTTGGCAGTTCTTAAGACATACAATTTCTGTAATATTTAATATTTTCTAGCATTATAGCAACAGACCAATTCAGATTATTTTATTGCAGTTGGATCTTTTTTTGACTAGCAATTAATCCCTAAAGAGTCAATAAAAGCTATACTAGATATGCTTCCTACTCTCAAGTCAAACACTCCCTGTTAAAAGTTAATCACAATTAATCATTTATTATGGTTTAATATCACATAAAGGATCTTTTGGCTATTGTTGTTGTTGATTGGGGTTTTTTGGTTGTTTGTTGTTATGTTTGTAGATATGGGCTATAAAGAACATAGATATATTAATTTCAAGGTAATTTGCTTATCAACATACATTTAATGAACAATAATTCTATTATTTTGAATTTAAATAATTTGAACATTGATTTTCTGGGAGATTGTGAGCATACTCTAATACTGTTTAGTCCTAGCATATTTCTTTTAAAGAATCTCTGCTTTTGCTGTTGTACAAGAAGACCAGCCCAAACCAATGCAACCACCACATGCATTAGTACCTATTGACACAGATAAGTACTTTTATATATGCCTCTATATGTTTTTTTCTTTATAACACACTAGAAAGTAGCACACTGTGACTTCTGGGTCAAACTTTAAATTAAGATGTAAAACTTAATTTAAATCCAAAAAAACTTAGTTTAAATCCAGAGGAAGTTGTTGTCATTGTTGAACCTTTTAACTCTCAATACTGTCATTGCTCCTGCTGCCCAAAAACTCACCTCTTATGTCTAGCTGCTACTCTTTCATTTGTGTCTTGTTTCTTTTGACGATAAAATAAGGAAACATCTAAGCAGACACCAACATTCAACTTCTCCTATTTCTGTCCCAGCTTACTGTTTTTCAGAAAAGTGCACTGAAAGATCCTAAAGCATTTTAAAAGCATTTGCATTCATTTCTAACAAAGGCTGAACATTCACATATCTCTGAAGATATGTGTACATTTTTAAGTTTTAGAAACTAAGCTCTGAAAATCTAAATTATTTTAAAAGTTCTTTTATTTTCTTTAAAAATATTTTTATGTATGTTCAAGTAATAATTATAAGGACTTACAGTTTCTAGAAAACTTCCATCAAAGATACTTGAACAACAAAAGTCATTAATGATTAAAAACTATATATCATAATCTTTGAATGGACTTAAAAAATGTTTCATTTAAAACAGCCATGGAAAATTGGTGTCTAATTTATATATTCCAAATAAAATTATTTAATAGATTTAACTTTTATTCAATTTATTTTTTATTATTATTTTAGAACAATAAAAATATCTGAGCTTTTTTTCTATCAAAAGTAAAAGATTTTTCCTACTGTAGGCAGTTATTAGAAAAGCCAAAACTGGCTAGTTCACATATCTTTAATGATAAGAGATAATCTTTTCCCCTCAAAGCTGAAGATTAGGCAAAAAACAGGAAAAAAAAAAAGAAAAGAAAAATTTGAGTGGGAAGACATCATCCCCATATTTCAGATGAAGAACTGGAGAATGGTTTTCAATTGGTTTGTCTACTGAGAGGTCTAGAGGGTGAAATGAGCTTGACGTTTGAGAAACAGAGGGAAATTTCTTTATGTAGTCTTCTGTAGTGGAAAAAAATACTCTGAGGATACATACAAATGTTTGTGAAAATGCAGTAGTGGATTTCTTACTCTGTTTTCCTGTAAGGAAAACAGAAGAAACAGAAGAAAAAAAAATTTCAAATGTCCCTTTTAAAATGGATTTATTAATGTATTATCATGTATTTCTTCAGAAATATAAACAAAATCCCAGAACAAATCACCACTGTTCCTTAGCAGGAACAATACTTTATAATACATAGCATATTTTAGAGGGCTTTTTTAAATTTTATCTTTATTTTTTTCTCCAATATTCTCTTTTTTTTCCTGTACTAATGTGTTTCATGCAATGATTCCCAAACTCTGATTTTGTCATCCTAAGATTTCTTGTTAAATATCTGTCTTCCAGTTCTATATTTCTGTTGTTTTTATCTACCACTGCTTCACTTTATTCCCCCTTATTTTTCTGTTATTTTTAATGTTATTGTCTAACAATTTTTGCCTATTTCAACTGAAAAGTTTCTTCCTCACCTGTCACCCTAATATCTCCATATAAACAAGAAACAGTCAAAGAATCCTAAACAAAATTTTTGTTCTAGTGCTTTTTGGTTAAAAAAAAGAAAAAAAAAATCTTCCCTTTCTGCAAAAAGAATTAAAATTAACTTCAGTAGAAGAGCCTTCATTGTCAGAGACCAAGTACAAGAGTCAGAAACACCTCAGCATCACACTGAGGAATTTTGTGTGTATCTTAAGATGACTGATAAACTCCTCACCCATTATTTCATATTTCTCCTAATTTTTCCCACTTTTGGTTTTCTGGAATGGCAAATATAAATCTCGGAAGTCAAAATGAACCTGAGGTCTGTAGAAATCAAACTATTTTGAAGTAATTTCAGATAAATTTCCTCAGAGAAAGGCAATCAATAGAGCTCTAAAAGTAGTTTAATATAGAAGAAATTGGTAACTTCAGCTCTATATTAATCTTCATTATGAATGAGCTTTAAAATGCTTATCCTGTTCTTTTCCCTGACTGAGAGTCTGACAATTCATCTTAGTAAACCCAGAATCATAAAATGGTTCCAATGGCTTGGAAGGGACTTTCAAGGTCATTTAACTCCATATACCCCACCCTGACATGAAGAGGAACATATGCCTGGGCTTTTTCTCTGTTGGTTCTTCACCTGTCAGGATAACTAAAGAGTTGATGTGTTTTTTCACAGTTTTCCTTTTTGTTTTGAGAGCCAGAGAAAAACTGAAAAAGAACAATTCTAGTCATGGTGATCTCTCTTCCTCTCTATCTTTTCTAAAATAGTATTTTTGCAAGGTGGCCTTTTTTATTTTTTTTTTTTTTACTGAAATCAAAACAAGCTTTTTCACACCAGCTCATTAACTTCAGAATACTTTTGACTCTAAATTTCAGTTTCTCTTTAACTGAGATTTGAATTGTACAGGCAGAGAAACCTCTATTTCCTCTAGAACACTAAACTAAAGTCTAATTAAAGATTTCCCTACTCTTTTTTTTTTTTTTTTTTTTTACTCTTTTACTAAAATCTTGTGATTTTTTTTTTTTGCAGATTTGTAAAGCCTGCTATAAAATTGCAAGTGGTTCAGCAAGGTCATTACCTTACTCCCTAAACATAATGGGTTTCATACCATACTGACCTGCTGACTTACATATGCAAAAAATTTTCCCAATGTTTTCTTATCTACTATTATCAACAGCAATAGTGAGCTGGTGTTCATTGTTAATTATCCTGATTTTTTTCATCTTTTCTTAAGAAGACTTTAAAAAAAATAGTGTAGAAGTTTAGTTATTTTAGAATTATGATTGATTTGCTTACACTTATAAATGTTACACTTAAGTTATCTCTATTGCCTTCCTGTCTCCCTAAACATATCTTCTGATTTGCTGGTGAGCACTGCCTTGTTTTTTTGGTTTACTAAATTTCCTTAGCAAGTATTAATTTACGAATTGTGTTATCATAGAATATGATCTCCAGAAATAAGAACATAAATTTAGTAAAAATGATAAAAAAATCCTTGATAAAACATTTGTTTTGTGGATATGGGCTTTGCAGATACATAAAAATGAGGAAAAAACATCAGTAGTAATAGTGTTACAAAGGCAAACTGAAAATCTGTTACTTTATTTACTGTTTTTTTAGTTTCTTCAGTTTTACTGCATTGCAAGTTTTGGGAAGAATGATTCATATGCCAGACTGATGCTCACCTTGCCTGATGTAATCAGCTCTATTGGTGTTTTTCAAGACAGGATTTTTTATTTAGTTCTCATCCACCCTTTTACCCTTGCAGTGACAAGATACAGTGGTTCTATTTTGATTGCTTCCTGTGCAATGATCTGTGCCTGTAGCTAACATTATTTCTTCAGTCTTCTCTATGTGCTACTGTCTGATCTCCATGGATGAAAAAGATGATTACTCAAAGAGTTTTTCTGTCAGTAGAACACTGATGCAGTTGTCACTTTCCTATATCTTACATATATCTTACACTGATTTTGTATGCAATCATAACAAACCTTAATTTTCACCGTCTTTAACTGTTTGGAGTCTGTTCCAAAATGGAAATCCCTATCAGTCTTAGCAAATCATACTTATTTTCTAAGATAATTCTTACAATCAGCAAATACAGATTTTAAGCTTTCAGGAACATATGTGTGTATTTGTACATTTTTGCTCTACGGAGTGAATGTTGTTGGCAGATCTGACAGCACTTTCTGAGAGATGTAGTAGTAGAAGTAGCAAGCAAGATGGCTGTATTTTGTATATTGTGCATCAGTTATTTATTGTGGGTTTGAGTTGCAACTATCATAATAAAGTATGTCTCCTTATTTTTATATAATCTTTATGTGAAACAATGAGTTATTCTAAGTAAATGCCCATACTATCTAGTCTGTTTGCCCTACAGTGTGCAGGGACATCTTCAACTAGATCAAAGATCACTAGATGCTCAAAGATCCATCCAATCTGCCTTGAACAGTTCCAGTCATGGGGCATCCACAGCTTCTCCAGGCAACCTTTTTAAGGGTCCCACTACTGTCAAAGTGAAGAATTGCTACTTAATATCTAATCTAAACCTACCCTCTTTTGGTATAAAACTGTGCTATCACTACAGATCTTGGTAAAAAGTCTTTCCACCCACTTTATAAGTCTCTTTTAAGTACTGAAAGGCCCAATAAGGTCTTCTACAAGCCTTCTCTTTTCCAGACTGAGCAATCCTAAGTCTTTCTTTGTTGGTTCTTCAGTCCTTTGCTCATTTTTGTGGCTCTCCTCTTCACCCACTCTCACAGCTTCATGTCTTTCTTGTGCTGAGGGCTCCAGAGTTGGATGTAGTACTGTAGTTGGGGTCTTATGGCAGGGGAGTAAAGGGGCAGAACCCCTTCCCTCAACTTGATGGTGTACTTCCTGTTATGCATCCCAGGATACAATTTGTTTGCTGGGCTTCTAGTGCTCATTGTTGGCTCCCATCCAGTTTCTAATCCACCAGTATCTCCAAGTCTTTCTGCACAGTATTACTCTCAATTAGTTCATCCTCCAATTTGCCCTGATATCAGGGATTGCTGTCACCCAGATGTACAATCTTGCATATGGCCATGCTGAACTTCATGGGGTTTGCTTGGGCCCACTTCTCAAGACTGTTAGGGTTCCTCTGGATGGCATCTCTTCCCCCCAGCAAATCAACTGCACTACTCAGTTTGGTGCCATCTTTAAACATGCTAAGTGTGCACTCAATCCCACTGTCCATGTGTGGTGGTTTTAGTTTTCTTGGTTTTGGTTTAGGCCTTCCTTGGTAACAATGTCATAACTAAGGAAGTATTCCACACCATTCCTT
>JAWWEE010000001.1:71306297-71329785 GCA_035221455.1 Xenops minutus
CCCCCCCCCCCCCCCCCCCCCCCCCCCCCCCCCCCCCCCCCCCCCCCCCCCCCCCCCCCCCCCCCCCCCCCGCCGGGTGGCCAGCAGTTGGAGTTGGCAGGGTGCCAACTCAAACCTCCACACCATGTTATTGATGAAGATATTAAACAGTATTGATCCCAGCACAGACCTTTGAGGGATATAATAATATTGATGATGATGATGATGGTATTAATAATAAAATAATGTATAAAAGATTCTAGAAAGCTACTTCATAGGTAACAAAACATAAGTAAGATATTAGCTCATACATGGAAGAAAAATTAAATGCTGGACAATGAGATAGAATATTAGCAGTCCACTCAAAACTGAACTATTGATTTAAAAAAAAAAATCTGAAAGTAGTAGGGGAAAAGTAAGTCAACCAATTACAGGTACTCTGTACCAAAAAACACCAAACCCCTTTCCTCCCCAAAACAAGCAAAAAACAAAAAAGACAACCCCCCCCAAAAAAAAAAAAGAAAAGGGGAAACAAACAAAAAACCCCTCTCACAACACAGAAACATAAGAACTTTATTTAAGTTTTACCAAAATGACCTGCAGTACAAGAGTGAAAGAAAAAAAAAATGGCATTAATGATATTTTCAGTGTCACAGAATAGAAAAGCTGTCAAAATGAAAGTCACTAATGCAGAAGAAAATCTCTAACGATCTGATGTTGCTTTCACATCTATGGGACTTCCTGTTTTCATTTGAGCTTAAGAGCTGTGAAAAATTTGTAACAATAATTAGTTTTAGAAATAAATAAATTAGCCTACTTTCTAAAATTAATTCTATATAACTTTTCCCCTTCCTTACATGAGCCTCAAAAGAAAACTTAGAGTTTTCTTATCTAATATATTGTAGAACTTTATTCCAGAGATTTATAGACTGAGCTACTAAGCTATACATCCTAACTTGTAATCTCTCTCAAACACACAAAAAAGCAAATAAATCAATAAAAAAATGTCTTCTGTCTAACCTAAAAACTTTAAGACTAGCTCCTAACAGACTCTGATGACATTGCTTATTTTGAAGTCTTAATGCACGTATATCATAGGCTGCTTAAATATTCTTTGTATGCTATGTCTAGCATTTGGTAATTTTATTAAGTCAAAGTGGAATTTGCATTCAGAATGGAGTTGGTTAAACCTATCAGTGTGCCCCATAATAAGGGAAGAGTGAGATCAGTTTGACTTTTGAACTCTTTCCTTATTATCTTTTCTTTAGAACAATAGTGAAATAGATGTGACACGATTTTATTTTGCATGACAGGAGAAAAAAAAAATTAAGGCAAAATGAAAAACTTCCCTTGAAAAGATTCCTAGGAGAAGAATGTATTTGTAGTACTTTGTTTGAACTAGACTATACTGGTATATGTCTATTACACATTGCATAGGAAATTATTATGAGACTATGTAATTATAGTTCCAACTAACAGACACTGTAATCAAATTACTCACAAGATTAGTTTTCAATTTGATTGTTTAAGTCAAGTCTACTTCATGTAAATAAAAAGGAATTTTATAGTAAGCAAACCAATGAACGAGAGTGAGGAAATGAAATCACTTTTTTTTTATTATTATTTTATTTTTTTCCCACTTCATACAATACGTTATGGAGACCTATTAAATTTAGTCACTTATTAAATTGGATAACATAGTTAATGTCAGGTCCTGCAATTTGGTGGCAATAATGTTCAATAATTTATAGTTATGTAATTATCTAAATACACACAGAAACACACATTGACACACATACAAGACTGTACTAAAAAACAAAACAGAACAAAATAACAAAATATTTAGTGGTGAGTTGTCCCCACAGAGCATATAACTTCCCACCCAGTTGCTCACTCCCATACCTCCACTGGGATGTGGGACAGAATCAGAAAGACAAAAGTGAAAATAACTCGTGCTTGATATAAATAAAGTTTAATAAGTGAAGGGGAAAAATAGAAAAACTGGCAAGTGATTCAAAGGCAATCTCTCACCACCTCCCATCAGCAGATTGATGCCCAGCAAGTCTCCATGCAAAAGCTACCTTGAATAACAATACCCATTGCACACCCAGTTTTACTACTCAGGATGATGTCATGTAGTACAGAACATCTCTTTGGTCAGTTGGTCTGCTCTCCCAGCTGTGTTCCCTCCTTACACCGTGCACACGCTCACTGTGGGCAGAGTGGGAAAAAGAAGACCTTCATGCTGTGTAAGCACTGCTCAGCAGCAGTCCTAACAATGGTGTATGAACCCCGTCGTAGTCACAAACCCAAAACACACCCCAGTAGGGGCTCCCATAGACAAAATTAATTTAATTCCACTTGGATCTAGTAGAAAGTGCCTACTGTTAATGATATGCGCTCAACTTTAGATGGCTAATATTTCAAGATGTCTGACTTTAGGTACTTCTTGTTTGAAGAGGAGAGACATTTAATCTTGGTTATGATTACAAATACTACTGAAAATCATGTATCTTACTTTCTTGTTTTAAAAATGTCCTCTAATCATTTTATGTCTTCCTGCTAACACATTGGTATTAACTGAGTGCTTAGAGTTGACAGACAGATCAATCATATTAAAACTATAGCATTTATACAGTCTTGACAGTACAGGATTGTCAGCTGAGCTGCCTATGACTTCAGGATAAAGTGTGGTATGGAAGAATGCAAATATAGAGAAAACAGAAGTCCCAGGCTAAAGCAGTGCAGCCTGATGTTGTTTGGGTAAAACCAGTTTTAGAGATAGTAAAGTAGAAAAATTGAATTAATTGGAAACAATTAAATGATGTCTACATTTTTCAGATAACATTAAAATAAACTCCTGCAGTCCCAAAACTGGGAAGGAAGAGACCAACATCTCTCTGTTTCTGACAGAGAGGAGAAAAAAACTCCTAACATGAGCATCACCTGTCAAAGTCTACGGGATTCTGATGACTGACTTTATCACTCTCTGACTGAAATCAACAACCTTATGGCTCAAAGAAAAACTAGAAACATGAGTATAACACCAGGAAAGTGGTAGGTGGTATGAAGGTTTACTTCTACAGAAGAGTTTTAACTTTGTTATTAATGAACAAATCATTTGGAGAATCAAACTACTAAAATTTCAATCAAATAAAATCTTGCCTTCCCTAATCAAGTGTATTCCACTTTTATACATGAAATTATTTTGAGCATAACAAATTACATAAGTGTCCGTGGTAGAAAATCAGCTGAAATTCAGCTCTTTACTGGAGCATTGAGCTGCCTCAATTAAAATAATACACTGTATTTTTTTTTGCATTTATTTTTCAGTCATTTCTTTTATTGGAAAACTTCATTTTATGTAGTTTATTTGTTTTGTTTGGGCTTTTTTTGTTTGTTTTGTGTTTTTTTCTGGGTCTTTTGGGGATTTTTGCGTGTGTTTTGGGGGTTTTGCTTTTTTATTTTATTTTAATTTTTTTAAGTGACTTTCAGAAACATCATCATGGACTCAGGTTCTAGAAACTTCACAGCAATTTTTTTTTTTTTTTTCCTTGTGAAGAATCTCTTTTGAGCACTAAATTAAAGCAAGGGTTTATTTTGGGTTCATGTTCTTGAGATGATTGAATTATCAGGTTTATACTGAGAATACTATCAGCATGAAGAAAATATCTCCTTGCACTGAGAATTTTGGTGATGACAGACAAACCTTTTACATTTGACAGAATAAATCAATCCCTGATAATGTCTGTTCTTTACCTGGCCATCTACTTGCATAAATATATAGAAATGCATTTATTTTTGAAAGCTCTGTATGTTCATTAGTTTTCTTGGAATGATAACGTGTTTTCTAGGGCATGTTTATATGCTTACTGACATGTTATTTAGATGTAAACATATATATCCAAGCTAGTTCTCCGAGGCTCCTGTAAGACTATTGTAGGTAGAGAGGCATGATTACTTTTGTTCAGTTCAGTTTATCTTAATGTCTTAATCTGAAAAGGTCAAATAGAAACCTGATAAGGTGTACAGTCTGATACTATCCATGCTACTGCTTTAACTGCTAAAGATTACATCATTCTCCACCTGAGTCAGGTACTGGTAAAAGAAGTTTAAAATCTTTCTGGGGCCTTCACAGAAATTTGCCAAGAAATTGTAATACTATAGGACTGTAGAATGACTTAGGTGGAGGAAGCTCAGAAGTTTTCTAATTCTGCTCTAAAGAGGGACAATCGTAAGGTCGGACTAGATTGTTCAGGGCTTTGTCCAGTCAGGTCATGAAAACCTCCAAAGACAAAGACAGCACAACCTCTCCAGTCACCATCTTCCACTAGACACTCCTCAGGGTGGAAAAAGCTTTTCATTAAATTCAATCCAAGTCTTTCTTGTGACAATTTGGGCCCATTATCTCTAATCCTCCAACTACACACTGCTGTGAAGGACCTGTCTTCATCTCCTTGATGAGCTCCCCATAGGCACTGGGGAGCTGCTGTTAGGTCTCCCCAAATTTGTCTCTTCTCCCTTCTAGTCAAGTCCTATTCCCTCAGACTTTTCTAACATAGCAAGTGCTATAGTCCCAAGCATACCAGCATCCTTCTGCTGAACTTGCCCCAGCATGTATCAATGTCCTTCTTGTCTTGGGGGTACATTAAGATCCAACACAACTCTAAGGTCAGGCTTCATCTACTTTCACATAACTATTACACGACATGGAAATGCTTTGTAACACTTCTAAGTTTTAAACAGTTTTACCTGTGTAAAAATTCATTTATTCAAGCTCACTTGTCTTGAATTAATTTTATTTTGAGATTTATGTTCATCTCTGAATCTCAAAGTAAAATTTTGGACATGTAAGCCTCAGCATTATAAACCCCTCTCCATAAAAAGTCTGATTTTTCAACAGTTGTAGACAGCAACGGAGATTTTTTTTTGTTTCTTCATTAAAGTCTACCAGTTGCATTTCAAATATTTTACTTTTAGATTTCCAAATACCATCATTTTCTCCCCCAAATTTCCCTTGCTAAGACAAGATTTATTTTTTTTTTAATTATACCTGACATCTTATATTGGAATATTTACCAACACAGACAGCTCCTTTTAGCATATGTTTCATTTATTTGGTGTTATTAGCTCATTGAAAAAGTATTAACTACCCATGGTCAGTAGTCATTTGAATATCTCATATTTCACTTATTCAGTCACTTTTTAGTCAAACAATTTTGCCACTGTTCTTTAAACAGAAAACCTGAATATTTTTTTTCTCCCCCCTCTCCCTGCCTGCAGTCTGCAGTTTATGTGTATTATGCTATTATAAGACAGGGAATGCTATAGGAATGCTGTAGAGAAAATATTTGTCTATATGTACACCCTTTGGCAAGACAAGTGTTTGAAAAAGTCTTTGATAGGAGAACACAGTACTGTAAATGGACATTTCACAGAACTTCTCCTTCTCAAAGAGAATCTTGATAAATCAGATTTATTGCCTCCAGAACATTTCAGTCATGGTTAAATAAAAGAGATGAGTCAGGAAAAAAAATACAGTTAAGCATATATATGTATTTGCTGCATCCGTTTATAGCAACAACAAAGTCCTTTTAGAAATGCAATAGGGATGTAGTGGTTGATGAATATGGACCTATGCCTTTCACTGAAAGCTCAACACTGAAGGCAGGGGCAACTGGCCCTCTTTATGGTTTGAGTTTTCAGAATTTAAATAAATGCATCATGGCTTCAAATGCTTTATTAGATCTAGGCATGAGAAAGTTTGGGGGTTTTATTTGTTTGGTTGGGGTTTTTTGCCTTTTTTTAAAAAAAGAATTTATTTTTTTCTGAGTGTTTCATCTGTTCTTAACAGAAACAGAGTTATATACTTGGAGGTGAATATAAAGCTGCCATTCAAATTAATGCTTGTCCTAAAATTAATGGTATATGCATCCTACAATATTTTAAATCTTGTATCTTCTGTCAGAGAGAATTCTAGAGCAGGGTTATAATTCCTGATGTTTTCAGTTACTGACTTATAGGTCAGGGACTTTGAGAACACGTAGAGAAGACCACAAACACAGCTTTACTGAAAATATTTTTCAGTGAATTATTGCTAACAGTTATGAAGTATCATTATGTAACCCTCTAGGGCTATGCAATACAGCAAGCTTAGTCCAGCTTGGCTTGATTTCTTCAGGGAAATGAATGTTATAGTTGTCTTTGATCTCTGGACACTCCACAGAGATCATGACTTTCATTGTCTATTCTTAGCTTTCAGATACATATAGAGCTCAGCTTAATGTAATTGCAGATTTTTCACAAATCCATCATTTGTTTTCAAACATAAGTTACACCTATGCAAACATTACCAATCTTTAAATCTGTTACTTACTGTTATGCAATCTACCTATTTTCATAGCTTACTGTTCAAGGTTTTTCTTTCACACAGATTGACCAGTTACATTAAAATACAAACTTGCATTTGTTTGCTCTATATTGAACAATTTTGATCACTGACTCTAAACAAATTTTTATATTCACAGTATTTTAGTTTAGAAAACAAAAATGTGACTAATTCTGATTTTTGACAGCACTTGCATATAATTTTCTCTGGAAATCATAAAGCTAAATAGGACTTCTGCACAAGACTTCTGCTGAAGTCCAAGTGAGATTTCCTCAGTATCTAGGAGTTAAATTTTCTGAGTAAGCACAACTGTGTATTGGTTGTGTAGTGAAAGAGAGACTCAAAACAGTGTACCTCTGAGCCTCGGTAATGATGCAGGCATCCAATATAAAAATGAAGATGGGAATAATGAGGTAACCTGAGAATCAGTAGAAATATATGAAAAAATCCTCTTCTTGGAGAGATATATTGGTGCTGAAATGTTCTGCTACCAAAACAATGGCTACTGTAGGGAAATTAGGTATGCGAGAAATGTTAGACTACGTTTAAATTAGTTTTTGGAGGCAAAAATTTTCTGACATATCTCATTAAAGACAAATGTGACTAGATTTTCTCTCAAGTTTGGACCTACTTGAAACAGTATTGAGGAAAAATAGACAACCTTCTCTTTCTTGGATAATAAAGAAGTTTTCTGTCAGAGTCCTGAGTGCATCAAGAGGCTTTAGCTGACCTGACCAGCCCATAACTGTCTTTTTCAATAATTCTTTGCAACCTTTTCCCCTAGGTGGAGCTCCTTGTGTTGAAAGCCAGTTATGACATAGTACAGCTGTGTGACCTTGGACTTGACCTCTCTGAAAAATTTCCAAAAAGAGTAGTGAGCAATAAAAAGCTGTATACTGCTGGAGAGCTGTCAAATGCCTCCCCTGAGACCCTGTATGCGCAAATTCTGCCTATTGCATTTAGGCTCAGTCTTTGCCTGAACTACATCAGAAGTATGCTGTGCTGGACCTTATTTCTTGCTGATCTCAGCACTGCCATGATGACTTGAATTCCCACGTTGTCCTCAGGTCTCCTTGGTCACTGCGGATTTATTTGGTGGTTGCTGGGCATTTAGCTGACCCCAGTCACTATTGTCATTCCTGCCCTGGTACCAAGGCTTCATAACTTCAAAACAGTTTGAATCCTAAACCAAACAAGCATTGTAGAGTATCTCAGTCTGTTCAGGAAATACCTGGGAGTTTTGGTGGGAGGTGGTTTGTTTTGCTTTCTTTTTCTTTTTTTTTTTTTTTTTTTTGCTTGCTTTTTAAAACTTTATTTTACTTATAAATATGAACACAAGAAGAAAATTAGCAGGCATAACCAGCCAACATATGATGCATAAAAATATGTATCACCCTAAGTTCTGCTAATTCTATTGGCTATTTTATGTAAATGAAATTAAAAGAATATTAATAAAATATAATCATTACATCATGACAGATGATGGATGGATGCTTTCAATTGATCTCTAATCCCAGTTCTATTTAGTCTTTTAAATCTTGACTTCTTGGGTAACTTGACCTAACCCTTTACACAATTTTTTGTCACAATTTTTATACTTTTTTCCCCCCATTTTAGCTCTAGTTTTTATTACTTTCAATTATTTTTTTCCCACCAGACTGCTGGTAAGACGTCTTGGGCTTCTAATACTGAACTCATTTCCAAAGTATGCTCTGCCAGTGTTCCTTCTGCCCTCCAGAAAACATTACTACCAAAATTTGCATTTTCATACCTCAGCTCACTAATTTTAAGTAGTTCATGAATACATGCAGGAACTTGACAGATGTAAAATTGGTCTGCACAGCATGCATGAGTGCTGATGTTTTATTAAATGTTAAGAGTATAAAATCTAGAATTAGAGGATATTGCTGTTCTAACCCTCGTTTTCTGTTTCAGATTCTTCTTCAAATCTATTCCAGTCTGGAATTTATTCTGAAAACAGTTACTAGTTATAGTTTCTGGCTTTTGATCTACACTGATATTATTGTGCATGTGGTTTCAGCAGATGTACTCCATTCAATAATAGATAAAAAATTAGGATGAATTGTTTTCACTTTCTCACTTTTTCCTCAAACACCCATGTAGAACTACAACCAGTTACATGAACTTCTTTCTTTCTTTACTTGAAAATATTTCCTTTTCTCTTTCTTCATATTCTCTAATTTACCATTTATAAAATATGAGAAACAAGAAATGAAAGCAGACAGGTCTCACAGATCTTTAAGCATTATTGCTCATGTTTAATAAGGACAAAACAAACCTATAACTCTTTTTACATTTTTTTTTCATTCTTGGAAATAGAGAACAATTAGAGGTATGAGCATTTGCCAAGAATACAACTGTGCTGCCAATACTTAAACAAACAAAGGAAAGGATACAGACAAGATTGATTTACTTTTGAAATTGGTTCCTAAGGCTATCAGCCTTCAGATGGTCTTTCTTATTTTTGTATGACATTTAAAAAGCTGAGGAGTCTTTGGAATTGCTATAAGTCAAATGTAGACAACAATACTGCAGTATGATTTGAAGTTTACAGTAAAGATGGAGAGAACTGCTTTCAAGAAATTATCTGCAAGATTACAGAAATGGAAAACCAATGAGATTTAGTTGGACTTTTTTTAATACCTTAATATTCAAAATCAGTTTAAACTCTGTGAATAAAAACATATAGAATTGTGCTTTTTTCTTTTTTTCCTAATTGCAAGAGCCACAGTGTAAAAAGTGATCACTACGTAAATAAGTGGAAATTTCTGAAATAACAACTGCAGAAGGAATATATCAAAAGCTGATGTGATAGCTGAGAACGAAATGGAAGAATGGGAAAATAATTGTTGTCAATTAGATCTAGTAAATATCTCATATTTTTTTTCACCATTTATTCAGCCTGATTTATGTTGTCTTCAAAAACTGTTCAATGCCTGGTTTAGTGGATGATCTGAATCCTTGAAAACAGTAAAATAAAATTGCATGTTTGTCATTTATAGAAAGCATGTTCTGAGTGAATTGACCTGGGAGTTAGGGTGGGAATGTAACTGAGGAAACATGATCTCAGAAAAAGTAATTCCAAATATGGACAATAAACTTCATTTTTAAAAGATCTTCTGGTCTCTTTTATATTTTAGTGTTAGATATGGATATAATAAAAACTTTGGCTGGTCTCAAAATAAGACTGTCAACACTATGTGATATCTTCTGCCAGTTAAGGTACCTAATGGTAAACTCACTTAATTTGACTTTTCATCTCTAGAAAAATTTAAATATCTCCTGCCCCCCACCCAAACATTTTTTATTCTTTATGTGTAGTTTCATTCAATATTCATGCAAATATGTGACTCATATACATTAGGCTGTAGTAAACTTCTATTAGTTGCTACAACTGGACTTGAAACAGAATAAAGTTCTTCTGTGCATCTGATCAAAGGTATTTTGGTGCATGAGCACACATGCTTGTGAACTGACACTTTCCCTATTTGAGCAGGGAAGAAAATGTCATTATACATCACAGAATCACAGAATCATAGAAAGGTTTTGGTTTGAAAGGACATTAAAGATCACCTAGTTCCAACTCCTTTGTCACAGGCAGGGACACTTTCCCTTAAACAAGGTTGCTCCAAGCCCCATCCAGTCTGACTTGATACTGGTTTCCATAAATGTATATTTGACTTCAGAATTCTGGAACAGCTTTCCAGGTGGTTGGAAATGCTAAGATGCTGTGATTTCACAATTATATATATAGTTTATCTTGCAAGTATTGTAGTAAGGCTGGTTTGTCAGCAAGCTAAGGGCATACACCGAATCAAGTAGAAAGCAAATGACTAAATGCTTTAAAATTAAAATTAAAGATACTGTTAACAGCCTTTCCAAAAGTCAGTCTCAAAGATTTAGAACTGAAAGTAAATTTCTTCCTATTGAAGATATATAAAAATGTTGCATAAAAAAAGCCAAACCAAGACATGCAACCAAAATAATTTAATTTCTTTTAAGTCAAAAGGGCTAACCCATAACAAAAATGTGTTATTGGAACATTAATGTTACTTGTCTGCAGCCTGTTTTTACTTGACACTTAATTACAATGTTAAAAAGCTGGCGTACCGCACTAATAAATATTTGAGTATCGACACAGAACAAATTTTTTCACATCCATTTTGTTACTTTGGTTGCTTATTCAGCAGCTTTGTCAATGATGTTGCAGTCTTGTGCTAATGTATTTGCTTAACATTATAGCAAATCCAACCCTAAACCAGAAATAATACCTTAACAGTATAGTGTGCCACTATCTTCTTTAAATATCAGACTTCCATGTCCTTCAGCTACTGTCCTGGTAACACTATTGATTTTACTCTACGTCATTGCTGCTAACAAAAAATTCCCCCAAAACTAAACAAAAACAAAACAACAACAACAAAAAGAACCCAAAACTCAAAAACACCGTAAAGCCCACAACAAATGAAAGACAGAGAACATTCTGTTTCTTGTACAAATGAGTTAAGACATATTAAGGTTACACTCAAACCTAAGGATAACAGGTAAGTGTGGAATTTGTTTGGATAAAAGGAGACATCAACTAGTCACTTATGCTACATTTATAGACAGATACAGGGACTTCTAGAATACTTCATCTTATCCTAATATAAATATTTAACATGGGGCAGCCAATCAGTTATAACCCAAGTTCTCTTTCTCGGCTATAAAGGGAACTTAGTGTTAATTATATTTTAGATGTCTAAAGTTAGGTAACAAAAATTGCATGCTAATTTGTCTGTGTAACCAGTAGTTTCAAAGAACCTTCAAAGTCACATAACATCTTTGAATTGGGAAATGACAAACAAAAGTTTGTTGATAAGAACACTGCTGTGACATAGAGTCAGCTATGAGAAAAACAAATAACTAAGAACCAGAATAATACAATGACAAATATAAATTAAATTAGCACTGAAGGTATTAAATTAGCACTGAAGGTATTAAATTGAAAATTCAAAGGATATTAACAGCTCCTGGTAATTGTGAGTCTAATGAGTAACGCTTGACAACATAAGGGTTTATCAAGCAGAAAATGTTCAATTACTTAAGCATAGATGCTTAGTCAAATGTAAGACACACAACCATATTCCACCTGTGGTGCTCAAAAAAGAGGAAATTACATAAATCTTGTGTCAGCTGTTGCACTCAAATTATTGCTGTGCACCATGAGAACCATAGCTTATTTACCAAATTAGGAATTTACCGCTAATATAATTAAAATCTTAATTAGAATACACTCTAACCAAATGCATATTATTAGTTTAGTTATAATAATAGTAGCAATTGTTAAAATAATATACAGGTTAAACCAATACAAGCTTTCTACTATCTATTTCTTGGTGTTATGCTTTCCTATGTTTTTCATGTCCAAAGGTCTTTGGATTCATTTTGGGAGGGGATTTACAGTGTGTTATTGATATCCCAAGTTCTTTGCTAAGAAAAGTATTGTATTTCTCATAGGCTCTCTTATTCTTTGCCAAGAAATATGTTATTTACTTTATGTTTTCTTTCTCCTTAATCTAGATTTCTTGTCTTCACTTTTTGCGTTTGCTAACAAAATTTATGCCTTGTTTTTATCTTCTGTGGTTCATACCACGTCTGAATTTATCATGTATTCAGTGACTTACATAAACTGCACGCCTTCATTTCTTCTAGTATCAGTAATTGATGTTTGGTGACTTTTTTATTCTGTAACCTAAAATTTTCTGTATACTACATGTTACATTTCTTATCACATTATATCTGTATTTGGTGCCCCTACTTTCAAGAACTCTGCCTTTCTCTACACTATATAGTTATGATGAGTCATATATATTTCATTCCACTCAGAATAGCTAGTTACCTGTAACTACTATCTGTGTGAAATCATGGTTATACCACACAATTATAACCGTCTAAGTTATGATAATAGTAGTAGTAATTTAATTTATTAGTAAATAGAACATTTGTTTGATAATATAATTAATTATGGGGAAAAAAAGGAGATAACATGGAATCATGGAACACTTATTTTCTGCATCCAGTCACCTTTCATATGATCTGGACTGGACTGAAGGTAAACATGATCCATACACATGGGCAAGTTAATATTTGTTTTGTTTTGGTTTGGGGTTTTGTTTGTTTGTTTGTTTTGTTTTGTTTTTTACTCCAGATACAAAACTGACTATTAGGTAAGGCTGAAAACCTTGTTTCTTATAACTAAATATCTCTGAACAGTGTCGGGTTCTTGGATTAGTCCTGTCATTTCCCAAACAGCTTTTATTTCATGATTCAGATCTCAAAACCCCTCTAATTTTTACTTCATTGGTAAAAAAAACCCCATGCCTGTAGACCACTTTCTTGATTAGCTGATATCTCTATATTATATTTTTCAAACGAATTTCTATTACTATAAAAAAGTATTCTTATTATTGTGATAGGAGATTCCTTCATCATAGTATTTCTCTGTGGATTTTTTACCTGTTCGTCATATTAGCATTTTCACAAGAGATAATTATTTCCATTATTAAAAGTTTTCTCCTTTTAGCTGTAGTTTTATTTCCCACAGGTGTTCTTACAAGCAGCATGTATTTTTAATATAGTTGTTGATTAAAACAATAAATCAAATAATCTGTGGAAGATTAATATATGGACTGAGTGGATTTTTAAGGGGTTTGTGTGGGATTTTTTAATCTGTTGAAACTCTTATAGAAACTCAAACCAAACCTAAGTGTGAACTACTTTTTTTCTCTTTTTTTTTTTTTAGTAACATAAAATGTAAAGTCTATTTCTAACTCAAACAAGAATTGTGAGAGAAAAAAAAAAATCCTTATGCTTATTTTCTAAACTGTTCTTCAAATAAAAGCTGTTTTCTTTACTCATCCAATAACTCCTGATTTCAATCAGGGTTAACATAGGTTTAACTGCAAATAATTTGTGGAGGAACATCACATCAGTTTTCTTATTCCATTCCCTATTCATTTTAGGGAAGAAAACAAAACAAAACAGAACAAAACAAACAAAAAAACACCAAAACCAAAACCAAAGAACCCAGTTATTTTGTAATGAAGGAGAAAAAAAAAAACCAAAAAAACTGGGGGAGGCTTACAGGTGACGATTTTAGCAGCAGCCACAGCTGCTCACTTACTCCTGGTCCTCATGAAAAAACTTGAGAGACTCTTGCCAGTTACCATCATGGCCAGAGCTATAGACGAAAGCTACAAGCAAAAAGTCTGAGGAGATAAGGAAACAACATGGTGATTGAACACCAGTGGCAATTATCTGCTGTAAGAAATCCAGCATAATAATGATTCGCACTGTGTCACTGCCGGGCCATGAGGTTAAGAGTACTTGGGACACCAGGGTAATGGTACTGTAGAGCAGCCTTAGGCTGATGAGATGCCGAATGAATGGCAGGCTACAGAGTTGTAGGTGGAGGGTCCTTCATACTGCCAGTTAGAGAACCTTAAGTGTGATGCCACTCATACAAAAACCTTCCTTTTTCCATCACGTGGTTACACTCAGTTACTCTTCCTTGCAGGTCCTGAGGTCTGTTCAGTAGTATATTTTTGTTTGTTTCATCAATAATTAGATATTATTTAGTCATTATTTAATTACTTTAATTCTTGAAGTAGAAATTGCTCACTAATTATTTGAAACACTGATTAAAAAAAATTACTTTTCCATCTGTTTTATCTCTCTCTTCTTTATATCTTTTTTTGTCCTAACACAGATTAAGATAACGTGATTTTCTTCCATATTCCCAGGTAAGTGAAATATGAAGCTGAAAGACAGAGGCAAAGTCAGAAAAATGTGAAAACTGTTTTGCCCTCAGAATAAATGTAGTCACTTTCTGTAGACACAGATACTTTAGGAACTTTTAATGAGACTGCAGTCGTGTGTATGCATTTGCTCTCAATTTATTTTGGGAGTAGTTGTGTTTTGATGCTAGTTTTTACTGCATGCTGTGAGGAAGATGAAAGGTTTTTACAAACTTTTATACAAGTAACAGTTAGTTATTCTCTGCTCAAAGTAATTTGTGCATTTTGGTCTAGAGTCTTTGAAAGTACAAGGGTAGCAGAACATTCTGCATGCATGTAATAAATACAAACAAGAAAATATTTAATGTAACCTTTGTGGAGAGATGCTTTATGAGCTTTAGACCATTTCAAGTGCCAATTCTCATGGTTTTTTAATTTTTGGTGCTTTACTTTATTGAAATAATAAGGAGCTATCAATGGCTGGCAGATGGATCAGTGTTTTGAATCCTTTTTCCTTCACTTCTCATAATAATATTACAGAGATTAAGGCATTTCAAACTTCAAACCTCTTGTAGAGTGGGTATGTGTAACACCCTGGGTTTAAGCCATATGCTGCCCAGGCATTTTATTTATATTTAAGGATCTAAAATAATTCATCACTGAATTTTTTGCAAAACCTTTTACTTCTTTAATAACTTGAGGTCACACAAAGAGAAAAAGCCACACACCCCAAAAGATTTCTTTTAATTTAGTGAGAAAATATGTATTTTGGCTAAAGGTTAAAAGGGGCAACATATAACCAAGGCTGACATCCTTTGTCAAGCTTTGATGGCAACACATGCTGCTTTGACTGTTGCTATCTGTGCTAAGGTCAGTTTGTATCACTCCTGATGACACACCTTCACTTTCCACCACAAAACAAAAAACAGGACCTCTGATCTTTGCTCCTGTTTTGTTTCACTGAATTTTTCTTCAGAAACCTGAAACTTATGTTCTGTGATGCCAGTTCCTCTGACTAGAAGCTGCCTGCAACCACTGAATAAATGTTACTTCATTCAAAAAAAGTTTCTGGGCTGGTTGACAGGATAAGTTTTAATGAACCACTTGAAAATAATTTCCAATTTTTAGTTTGAGAATGGTTATATTACCGTATCTGTGGCTAGACAGTTTTACTTCTGTGTTTCTCGTTCATATGTACGAAAAATACAGTGCAGATTTATTCATCACTGTATTTCAAAGTCTTTTTTAATTTGGGTCTCTCTTTTTTCTTCTACACCTAAAAAATTCAGACAAAAAGCTAAAGAAAAAAAACAAACAAACATTATTTCAAACTTGATTTAATTTATCAATATATGCTATAGACTTATGTTTTTGAATGCAATATTTTTCTCCTCAGAAGATAAAATGTTTTATTGGGAGTTAATTGTGTTCAGGAAGACTGACAGCTTAGGACAAAATGATACTTCAAAAGGCACACAATAAATAAGGTTAAGATTCTCTTGGTACAGTATCTATTTATATGGGAATAGATGCCTGGAGCAAAATGACACCTGGACTGTGTGGAAAAACAAGGGTTAAGCAGATAAGTAATAGCTAGAAAATTACAACTTGAAAGTCAGTTAAAGGTGAGTTCAAGGCTGGAGTGCATCTGAAAAAAATAGAATGTGAGTGTGGAGCATGTTAAGATAATGAGTTAGCCTGGTAGATTGAGGAGCTACCTGGAAGCTGTGTGAGGTCATAAGGCCAGAATACAGCTCCTTGAGGACAGACACATTGATTTTCACATCCTAATTTGTGTGCAGTAAGAAGTGCAGAGAGTTTTTGCAATCATGTTCCTGGAAGAACCATTATTTGAAGAACAGGCTGAAGTAGGGAAAGAAGGTTAAATAATTGGGTGTCAGTGTTAGAAGAGCTTATGTATTTTGGGGTCAGTCTAGAGATTTTATCGGTTTAGGATGTGTGTATTGTAGCTTGAGCACTGTAATATTTGTGTAAGTGTCAAGAGGTGAGTACTGCCATTTTTGACTTTTTTTTTTTTTCCTGATCTGTCCTGCCTGTGCTTACAGTGATAAAACCAAATTCAATAGAAGACAAAGCATCTTTGAGTTGCTTTTACATGTAAAGTTCAAACACTAGACATAAACTTTACATCTCTTGTCTATACTAAAAAAACCCCAAACAAACAACTTAAAAATGGAACTATTGCTTTAAGTAAAAAATAATTGACATAAAATAGTTTCTTAAATTGTAAATGTGATACATCTGATTTTCTTTCCTCCTATTAGTCAACTGAGACACAGTGTTAACATCTAAGTATTAAACATTTCCAAATAAATATGAGAATGTTTAAAAAGTCTGTTTTTCTTACTAGAGCTGGGAGTGGAAGAAATGTAGGTATTAGATAAAATTAGAGTAGCTTCATTTAGAGGAAATGTCAATTTCCTTGAATGCAAGGATGCCCTGCAGAGAGACCTCAGCAAATGAAAGGACTGGGCAATCACCAGTTGAACAAGTGAAAGTGCTGGATTCTGCACCTAGGATGGGACAACCCTGGTTGTGCATACAGACCAGGGAATGAGAAGCTGAAGAGAAGCACTGAGAAAGGGACCTGGGGGTCCTGGTCAATGGCAAGTTGAATCTGAGTCAGCAGTGCCCTGGCAGCCAGGAGGACCAACCCTGTCCTGGGAGCATCATGCAAAGCATCATCAGCTGGTCAAGGCAGGGGATTGTTCCTCTCTGCTCTGCACTGGGGCGGCCTCACCTTGAATATTGTGTGCAGGTTTGGGCACTGCAAAAAAAAAAGAAAGATATTAAGCAATTAGAGAGTGTCCAAAGGAGAGCAATGAAGATGGTGAAGGGCCTTGAGGGGAAGCCGTATGAGGAGTAGCTGAGTTCACTTGGTCTGTTCAGCCTGGAAAAGGGGAGACTGAAGGGAGACCTCATTGCAGTCTACAATTTCCTTGTGAGTAGTTTCAGCAGGGTTTGTAATAAGTTATGCCTAACTAATATTTTATGGTTAAAACTATTAAAATAAAAATGAGCAAAGGCTGGTTAAAATGTATAGCTGTTTAATAACAACAAATGTTTCCCAGATCATTCATGTTTATGGTAGCGTTGTCATAGGAGAAAGATTGGGCAATTTCCTCAAAGTTTGTTGGTGAACTCTGGCAGTTTGTTTTGCATCTTAATCAGGAAGGGAGCAGTATATGATGCAATGTGGAAGAAAAGACTGTGAGAAAGCCATCCCAGGATGAAATCTTCCTGAGCATACTAGAGACTGGGCAGAAGGTAACTCCTACAAAGCTCCCTCCTGTTCTTTCTCCTACTGTCGCGGTCCACCGGGGATGGAAGGAAACAGTCCACACCAGTGTGGGGTAGGAGTGAACACTTTATTAGGGCACATGGGACTCTTATAGGTTCAGTCAGAAGGTTCTGGAACTTGGGTGGAGTTGGAGGTGGATCACGACAAGAAAGGAAAAGAGAAGGAGGGATTACAACTAATATGGGGAAACTGGGAATGGCTTGCCTTATATAGGGGTGCCGCATTGCACCACCAGCTAGCCAGTGGGATTTCAGGGGTACATGAACCAATCAAAGGGCAGTAACCGGGTTCCCGATAACCAATCAGAACAATTGAACATACAAAAGTAAAAAAATAGTAATAATTACCTATCTAATACATATTTATCCTAACTGAAATATCTTAACAGTAGAAAAGCTTTAAAAAACAGTAGCTCCATGGCAAGAGGTAGATAGCAGTTTTGCCAGTGTCTATTTGGTCTCAGATAGCTCCATCCATTCGTTGAAATCATCTTCTTTTGATGTTAGATTCAATGTCCTGAATTGGTAGTCATCCACAGGTGTTTCTCCCACACTTCACAGCATCACTGTGCACCCAAAAGAGGTCAGAAGGAAGAAGAAGCTATAAGGTAAGGGTTCTTGTATATTTCACTGCTTTTAAAAGTTATACAAGAGCTACCCAGACTCAGCTGTACCCACATTTAGGGGAACGATTTCAAACCTATGTCTATAATGCCTCCTTTCCTTGGGCACAGACCCAGATTGGAACTCCTTAGCAGAACACATGAAAAGCAATTTTGGTACTTCAGAAAGAACAGTTCAGTTCCTTCCTGCCATTAGAAATATGAGAGAGGGCAGTGCTGAAAGAAGAAATCAGTTTGTTCAGGAAACCATGACTTGCTGCTTCTGCTACTTCAGTCATGACCAGCCTGATGTTACAGGATTACAGTATAAGAAAACCACTGTCAACACAAACACGGCTCTTAGATTGTTCCACTATTCAGCTTTTCCATGCAGCTGCTTTATTTTTGCTGTGCCTAAAGACAATTAAGTCTAGGCAGCTGGCAAAACCAGAGAAGTTGAGGAATGGGTTAGAGAAGTTAAGGAATGGGATTTATTCCTCTTTAATATCAGTTCAGACTGGCCTGAGGCCGTCTTTAAAGGTAGCATACATATCTCCTCTGTGTGGTAATTTACTTAGCTTTCAGATAATGAGAATCACACTATACACTGCACCTTTCACTAACATAATATAGTTGTATGACAAGACATAATTTATGTGACAAGGACCTTTGACGCTAAACAATTGGATCAAGTATCAAGAGTTTTAGCAGTATGTTGTAACAAGCATCTGCAAGTTATTCAAAAACAACATTTCAGCTCAAATATTTGTCTTCATTTTCGTCTCAGACCATTACCAATGTTGCTGCAGGTATGAATTCATACTGATCTACAGCCATTTATACTAGTTTCTTCATTAAAGTGACTATGCTCCATCAAAAGCTTTAATATCATACTTCTAGATTTTCCTCTCCTTTCTCTGTCTCTTTTTCCTTGAAGAGATCTCTTGTTATCAAATTGACATAAAAACACTAGTTATCAAATTTTTCAAGGACCTACATCTTATCTAAAATTCATCCTGACACAGATTCAGCTTATCCTTCAAGATTTAAGGGAGGTTAGGGAAGGAGGGTGGGAAGAAAAGGGAAAAAAAAAACAAAACATCCAACCAAAAAAAAACTCAAGTGAGTCACTATTTAGTGGAATGTAATGAGAAAAGTTCAGATTTATGAAGAGTCACAAAAAATGACACTATATCTAAGATTCTGTATGCATTAATTTTCTGGCGTTTGGTTTAGTTTTAGATTTAAACAGTTAAGTCCACTGCAGCTAGTACATAATAAATCAATGTCATCTATAATGACATATGTAGGTTGACAAACAGGAATATAGACAAGCAAGCCCTTTTACTCTTACTTTTTCTAGTAAACGAGTCTATGCAATTCTTTTGCAGGAGGTAGTGAGATATATTTTTTATTTTCAGAGACTACTAGCTCTTCTATTTAAGTTAGGATGATTGTAACAAGATTGATTGATTGTAAGGAAATTTAAGCATTACTTACTGAAGAAATCTTGCAAAAATCAGCTCATGTTAATGGTTTTATTAGTAATTTCTGTCAAGTCCAATACCTCCTGCTATGTAGCAACAATGCCCTTTAAGGACTTCCAGTTTTCGTTATTGCAGCTAATTTTCCAACAGAATTAATTCAATACATCTGTAAATGAATTTCACTAAAGTTTTAGAATTTGAATTTATTCATTTGCATAACAATCTTAAAGCTTGTTCTTCATCCTTTTTCCAGGAAAGACCAAAACAAAACCCAAGCAAACAAAACAACCCCCCAAGCAAACAAACAAACAAAAACCAGCAAACCCCAAACTCAACAAACTTTTGTCCTTGGGAAAAGCCAGACTTGGAACTACAGGGAGAGTATGATCCTACAGCAAGGGTTACAGTCGTAGTAAAATTCTATTAAAAATCTATTCAGTGTAGACTGCTGTGCAGTGCTTACCACCATAGTTTCTGAGAAATGTGTAGTTAGGTGACAACTCCAATGTATTTGTTCTCTTTTACTCTTCTTACACTGAAGAATTGTATGCAGTGAAGCACTGGTTTTAGAGCTCTTAAATCTTGTAAATCATACCTTTCTCTCACCATCATAGAATGTTTTACGTTGAAAGGAACCTTAAATACCATTCAGTTCAAACTTTCTACCATGGACAGGAACACCTTCCACTAGAACAGGTTTCTCAAAGTCCTGTCCAACCTGGCCTTGAACACCTCCACAGATGAGGTGTCAAACTTTTCTGTCAAAACCCAGGAGCAAACCAGGGACCTTTAGATCTCCAGTCTAACCCACTCCCAGCTGAGCTAGTTCAACTCTCAAAATGCTTCTCATCATCCTGAGGTGGATGCTCAGTTTACTGTCAGGACAGACAAGAGAAACTGCATTGCATTAGAAAATCATAACTGCAATGACTTTTTTGAGCAGAGCATTTCTTAATCCTTTAGTTACTTCTGTCCACTGCTTTGAATTCCTAGGAAGCCTCTGTTAAGGAAGGAGATTTGGATTTGCTATGTTACTAAACAGAGAGAGGGAGAGGATGAGAAGACTTGTCTGATAGAATAGCCATTTTTGTTAAGGAGGTATACTGTAGTGTTTCTTAAATGTTAAGAATTTTGTGGTGACATATACTGTGCTGCTGTGCTGAGGTTGAAAGCTGACAAAAGAATGAATAACTGAGACCAGGCCATTTCTAGCTATGATAGGACAGATTCTTCTAGACAGCCAAAGATGACAGGAAACATTATTCACAGATCCTGTTGTGTCAGTGAAGACTCCAGTTTTGCTTCTCTGTTAGAAAAGTAGACTGGGAATGTGCACTTTCCACTAAACAATGTGACAGCAGAGGTAAAAACTTAAGCTGTTTTCTTTGCTCGGCCAACAAAAAATTTGTCTTGTTCAGACTTGAGTTCTGAAAATCTGTTTTGTGTTTTTGAACTGCCTACTACCAGTCTGCAGTGTTATAAATTAATGTTGTGCAGGGTAAGAAGAAATTGTCTAATACCTGTGTCTAGATGCCAGTTCCAGGCACTGGAGAACCAGGCAATTGACTATGGTGGCTGCTGCTGGGAGTAGCAGCTTTGCTGAGAATCTTTCCAGGTTCTCATGATTACTTTGCCTTTGCCAGAGATAACGGAAATCAGCTGAAGGAGTTGTGCCGAATACCTAATTCTAGCATGTAATTTTACAGTCTAACTTTTCTGCTTCTCCCTCTAAAGACAGAGGCAACACGTATGACAGTAACTAGTACCGTGGCCTAGAAAGGTGGTGTGGATGCCAAGTATTACTAGAAAGAGAACTGGTCTTGATGGGATGTGGAGAAAAAAAAAAAAAAGTGTTCAAATGCCTGAGAGTAGATGTCCTGTTCCTTCTTCCTTTAGGGCAGATATGAATGATTTTAGGTTATTCCTCTGGATCTCTGTCATCTCTCTCAAATACAATAGCATTATATCATAAGCAGAAGTATTAGACAATCCAGAAGGATAAGAGTCTTCAACTGACTACCTATTTAGTGGATATTACTTAGCAGTATCATTAGTGTGCTCTCTATCCTCTCGTATGCTGCACCTAATACATTTGCTTCACTTAGACAAGAACAGAGTTTGCAAACTGATTATGTGCTCTTCTAGCTTATTTGGTATGGTCAGTGTCAGCTTATGCACAATATATACCAAGCAATTTTTTTTTAATGTTGGCCAGACTATCAAATGGTTCTGGCAAGTGCCCTGTTCCTGGTGGTCTACTAAAATTTAGAGAGCAATATGTGGTGGAAGAAGCAAACCTATCTGTCACCCATATTCATCACCAAAATTCAAAATAAACTCATCTTTTTGGCTATGTTTTTCATCTTTGTATCCACTATCATCCTCTCAAATTTCATCCTTATTTTCCTTGGAAAAAGAAGCACAAGGCTTTTGCACCAGAGTTTCTTAATATTACCTCCATTTGCAACTAATCAGCTGGATTTACAGAATACAATGAAAAGCTGAAGACTTGGTACTTAAGCAGCCTCCAATAAATTTCTAGTCTGCATATTGTGATGATAAATTAAGAACTTATCTTTTGTCCTCCTATATGCAAGATAAGGTTATTTAAATATTTGAATTGTGCTATGATTGCCTCAAAGCATTTTTTTTTTACCTTTGTTTACCTTTGACGTGTTTATGGAATGAAATAGCCTCACTCATTTTATGGTTTACTTTAGTTCAGTTTTTTTTTCCAGAGGAAAAAAGTTTTGGGTTTCTTTCATTGTTGGAGTTTTTTTATTTTTTTTTAATTTATTTTTACTCTTGGTATCTGAACTTATGGAACAGTTTATTGGACCAGGTTTTCTCTATATTAAAGAGGGAATAGTCTTTTCTGTGGTGTTCTTGACACCAAAACTACACTGCAGTAAAATTCTACAACAGCAAATATCTCTTTCTAGTGAGTTTGCACTTGGCAAACCAGGCCATCAGATCTGCATCCTTTTCAGAATTTACCTGCTAGCCTCTTCAGCAGAAGGGAAGGACAGCTGTGCCTGCTTCCAGGCTCCATTTCTTATTTGTGAGCACAAGTATGTTACATGCAAATGTCACTGCCCTCAGCAGACAAAGAAAGGCCGATCAGCAAGAAGCCTGTCCTAAGCTATTTCTCTTCCCTTTTGCCGGGATAATACAAGTAGGCAGTAAGGCGAGAGTCTGTTTTTAGGACTTGCCTTTCACAAGACAGAGATTCCAAATTTTCTGCAGTGATATTATTTAGAGGAGTGTTCACAATGTACAATATGTAAGGCCCTTGAATATCTTTGTAACTCACCAATGGATTGACTCCAGTTTCTCCACATTCGTCTTCAATGGGAGACTATGGGATCTGAAACCAGACACAACATTCCAGACGCAGCCTCATTAGTGACAGTTACAGAGGGATGACACCTTTGCTAGCTACTTGTAATATAGATTAGTGGCACACAGTGTGCTTCATTTGAAATGAGTGTGATCTTGACTCCGATTTGACCTTGCCCTATAGCCTCCCATCCTTTTCAGCAAGTCTGCTATCTGGCAATCACTTTTCAGCCTCCATTTGCAATATTCTTCCACCCAAAAGGCAGATCTCTGCCCTTTCCTCACTGAAATTTGTGGGGTCTTTGTTGCTTGAATCTTCAAGCTTACTAGTCTCACGCTGAACAGGAGCTTTACCAATCTTTATGTCAGTCACTGTCCCCATCTTAGTCTGATCCACAAACTCAGAGGATGCAAGTTTTGTCTTCATCCACAGGGGTGGATAAAGAAGCTGAAAATTACAGTTCCAGTGCTGATGCCTAAGATACTCTGTTGCTAGTTGTGATGCCTAAAGGTTTGGTGTGTATTTTGTAGATTTTTAGAGTTTTAGAAGTATAGGTTTTCTTGCTCACATAT
>JAWWEE010000001.1:71329885-71344951 GCA_035221455.1 Xenops minutus
TCATTGAAATCATCTTCTTTTGATGTTAGATTTGATGTCCTGAATTGGGAGTCATCCACAGGTGTTTCCCCCACATCCTACCACCCTTCATTGAAGGAGTCTGAAGAAGATATCTCCTCAGAAACATCTTATACACCTCTAAATAAGCTTTTAAAACAAAAAAAGTTATAATATTTTAGCTTTTATTAGCTTTTAATTTCTATGGTGTCCCATTATTTTGTAGATAATCATATGTAAGATAAATTTTAATTTATTTTTTTGGGTAAAGAAAGTTTTTTAGCTTTTTGTAAAGAAAAATTATAGTGTCCTAATGGTCTTCTCCAGTTACAATGGCAAGTTCATAGTGTAAAATAAAATGATTTCTACTTCTTATTTTTGTTTTAAATATCCCTTAAAAAAATAATGTTTTTAAGAATATATGTGATATCTTTTCTAACTCATTTAGCTCTAATATTTTTATGTATCTTTGTGAGAAAACATATAGTCAGTTTTGGCAGTTGTAATATCCTGATCACTATAGATTCATAGAATAGCAGGTTGGAAGAGAAACTGAAGATCATCTGGTCCAGCCTTTCTTGGCAAAAGCATGGTCTAGACAATAGACCTGCAACAAAAGTAGGTCCCAACACCGTGTCCAGCTGAATCTCAGAAATATCCATCATAATAGCCTTTAAATAGCTATTTAAAAAAAGTTGTGTGATATAGTAAAAATAATACATCACTTTATGGAACTAACTTCTTTTTTTAATCATACATTTTTGAATAACACTAAACAGCTTATTTTCAGGAAATAGTATTGTATTTTTCAAGAATTTTGTCATGGGGGAACCAAACTACTTATCAAGAATTTCTGTTATAAATAGGGAATGAATTGTTGTTTTCTGCCAGAACATCTCATTCATATACCATTATTTTCACAACCAGTCTGTGGGATGCTTTATCAGATCTGATAATACAGAGGGGAAACAAAAGAGGGAAGAGAGAAAGAAAGAGAAAGAAAGAGAGAGAGGAAGGAATTCGGAAAGAATTTGGAAGGAATTCGAAGGGAAGGAGGAATTCGGAAGGAAGGAATTCAGAAGGAAGGAATTTAGAAGAAAGGAAGGAATTCAGAAGGAGAATTTCTCCTCAAGTAAAAGGAAGCACCAGTATTCTAATAATTCCAATCTACTGGGTTTTTCTGGAACTGATTGAAAAATTAGTACAAATCTGCTATATAGATTAAGCTTTTTTTTTTTGCCAGACTTACTGGAAATTCAAAATATATACTATTTGACAGACAGTTATTAAAAAGATGTAAATATAATTTAAGTTATGCAATGCATTTTGTAGTCTAATTTTTCATACAGTTGTCTTCTGAGTGCAAATATAAGACAGTAGAAAAAGTTCATACCAGAAAATATGTAAATTAAAATATTAGAAATGTGATTTGTAAGAAAGTATTCATATTTCACAATTAAAGTGAATATTTATGTGAAATACAGATAGATAAAAAAGTAAAAGGGACTCTCAAGACTGGTTACAACGTAAATGACTGCTAAGTTTTCCAAAAGACAGTTTCTACTTTACTATCATCATCATCATCATCATCATCATCATCATCATTACTGTCACTTCTTGGAAGAATGATGAGGATGCTCAAGTAGTTGCAAACATGAAAAGAAAGTGTTTGTATGGGAGTCTGCTATGTTAATAGGATTACCTTTAACTTCAAAAAGGTAAGATATTAAGTTCTTTTTGCAATGATGTAAAATAGTATCCTAAAACTTCCAGCTTAGCTGAGTGGACAATTATTTTTTTTGCAGCAGAAAATTCAGCTCGATCTTTAAAAGTCTCCCAATGCTGTAGAGCAAAAGAAAACATCAAAAGGAAAATATAGTCCGTGAGGTCACTTTTCTGCATTTGCTATCCCTTTTCACTCAAAGTGCTTTTTTTCTCTGATTCTATGCCTTTCGGAAAACTGAGCTAATTGTGGTACCTACTTGTTGCTTAAAACAACCTTAAACATCGTGAAGCTTATGTTGTGTCTTGTGTTTGACATGTACTCATAAATATTTCTGAAAATCTGAAACAATCTTTAATGGGCTTTCCTCTGAAGTGTTATAAGGAACTATAAGCCCCTCTACAGATCTTAACCTACCACATCTTTTTTCCCTATCGAGTCTATGTGAGCTTGTCATGTTCAGTTTATGAACACATCAATTCTATATTATGTCAGAGCAGATTTGTTAAATGCCTGCATTATTCTAGATCCACTCACTCCAGCTTGCCCTAAAGCAGCACTGAGAACTTATCTAATACCTAGCACACTTATTGGTGCTTGTGTGCAATTCTGTAAATTATTATGTGCTTTTTCACTTTTTTTTTTTTTTAAAAAAAACCAAACAAACAAAAAAACCCACAAAAAAACACACTGAGTACAGACAGTTTTAGTCTTGAACTTCAGGTACAGTCAGTATAACAATCTCACCATTCTTTCTTCACTGTAGACCTAGATGAAATGCTCATTCAGCCTTCTTTAGAAAAACACTCTTTAAACATAAATAAACCTAATACAATTTATGCCCACTTTAGGCACACTACCGTAACAAAGCAGATGGAAGCAAGTTTAACTTTCAAGTGCCCTATGTTGTAATAGTATTAAAAATTGGACCCAAGTTAGCTCTATTAAAAACTGCTAGCCTGATGTCTTTTTTTATTACTTGCAAGAAGCTAAATATCTGGGCTGTAATCCATGGCTTCAAAACTGTAGCAATACCTAATGATTTTCTGCCAAACAACAGAGCCTGAACTGACTGAACTATGTATTGAGCTCCTCCTGGTCTTTTCTTTCTTTTATTTTTCTTTTTTTTTTTTTTTAAAAAAAAAATTATTTATTTTGTTTGTTTATTTTTGTTGTTGTTTTTCTGTTGTTTGTTTCTTAGGGGTTTTTTTGTAACTTAATAGTACAAAAACTGTGATTCACTAGCTTAGTGAATATTCAGGTAAATCCCCATCACCTTTGTGTTACTGATTTGTCAACACAAATATGTTGAAAACAGAATTCTAAGAGAGTTTCTCTAAAAAATAATTTTTGACTCCCATAAAAATTCTCATAGAATTCCCACAGAAATCCCTAGAAAGTATCTGAAGATGACTTCTGAGTCTTTGCTGGGTCAGTGTTCCACAGTCTTGCCCAGAAGCCAAGAGAAAACCAGAGCAGTGTGCATGTCTTCCTTCAATGGAGGCTGTCAAGAAATTAGTGTCACAGCATGTACAATTCAGGTTCACACACTGATGTAGGCTTTATATCAGTTTAGTAATTACGCACTTTTTCAGGCAAACAACGATAGAAGTTAAAAACAAATAACAAAAAACAAAACCAAACCAAACAATACAACAACAACAACAAAAATGAAGCAAAACAAAACCAAACAAAAACCAAAGAAAAAACCCCAACAAACAAACAAACATACAAACAAAAAAAAGGAAAAGGGCAAATTCTGGTAAGAAGAGAGTAAATTCTGGTAAAAGAGAATTCAGACACTCAATAAACTGCCACTAATTCATTCCTCTTGAAACTACCAAGTACACAGAAATTCTATATTTTCATGTGAGCACTTTAAATATTGAGGAGGCAGGTAGGGATGTAACTCCTCTGCCCTCTGTATGACACTTTCTCTATCCAGAATGTTGACTACCTTGACTAAACTGTTTATCAAGGCTAGATATATTTTGTACAGAATGAAATGAGGCCATGTGAGAACTTCTTGCATACAAAAATTGATTACCATTTCCTCTTGTTCAATCACTTTCAGAAATGAGGGTCTATTTTTTTTTTTTTTAACTGTAATTTGTATTGTTCTACTGTTTCAGAAAAGAAATTATATTGTAAAGCCAAATCTGAGTGCTTGCAAAGTTTGAGAAATTCGGTTTTGACTCAATAGCATGGTAAGTCTTTCTATTAATTGAACTCAAAAGGGACAGGATTTGACAGGACAAATTATGATTAATAATTGTTCAAATTGTATGTAGGAAAAATAAGTATTTTTTTTGATTCAAAGAGCTCTTTTAGCCCAAATATTATCACTGTATTTCCTGTTAGCTAGCCCATTCTATTATTTCACCATTCAAAGGTCAAATCTAATAAAAATTAAATAAAATAATAAATCAAGGAAAAAAAAAGTTAAATTATGTCCCTTTGAACTGCTGCAAACACAGAAAAAAATAGATTCTGATATTGTTATATATTTATTCCAGTTACATGTTACAAACTACACAGGAAGAGAACACAAACAATATAGAGTCATTCTTAAAAACATTCTTAAGGTTATCCTTGATGAATGAATGGATAGGTATATATATTAAATTTAAAGTTCGATGTGAATGGATCTTAAATATATTACTGTACAAATCTTGTTAATGCAGATCCATATATAGGGTGCATATAAATTGAATTTACATTTCTGAAACAGGGTCAAAATAAGATATCATATGTGACAAAAATACCTGTTGTCCCATATTGTCCGAGTATTGAGTGGCAGCAGAAGTTATCTGAATAACATAATTTCTATTGCAACCCATAGAAAGAAAAAATAATCTGATCAGAATATTCATTTATTTAACCAGGCATGTGGTACAGGTCTTCATTTCCTCACACTTATCAGTCTGTGGTTTACTTTACTTATTGGTGTACATGACTGCGACCATGTGCTGGGTTATAAATGAGCACTCTGCAGTTGTATAATCCATATTTTATTTGCATATAAATTTGATGATACCATTATAAATTATATAGTTTGTAAATTTCTTTTTGCTTTATTATGGTCTGTGGATGTGTACTTTCTATGGTACTAATTAGAACATTAAGTTAAATTAGCTAGTTTATTTTTTAAGACTTTTAGAATGTTGTCTTTTTCTTGCAGGATCTTTCTTTACGCAAGAGGAAAATTCTGAGCAACAGCAAAAAAGGAAGACTTTCCTCACATGGGTTTTGGATATTTGTAAAGTCGTGGTTAGATACTGAAGGTGAGCAGAGAGATCATTCTGAAGGAAGATGCTCTTACTGCCTTAGTATTCTAAACTCTCCCATCATAATGGTCTCTAAATCCCTAACTTATATATGCACATGAGTGGGTGTGTATGTACCTATATATAAAAATATTTATACATATTTTCTATTGCAACAATGCTGAAAAAAAGTGAAGTTCAAACTTCACAAACTTGAAAGATTTATTTTAGGAGAGAGCTTCCCCTCCCCTACCAAGAGATTCAGATTTTTATTTTTTTTTCATTCAATTTCAGTTAAACATTTTGCATTATAGAATTGTTTGGGCCACATTCTCACTATTTAATTCCACAAGCTATGTAGTTCTCTCTGCATTGTAAGTAGAATATTCTAGATTATAAGAAAAGGCATTGAAAAAGGGACAAAAACATTTTGCAGTGTGCATGTTAACTCTATTTGTTCACTATAGCAGCTCTGTCTTTTAAGAGCAAATAATGTTGGACACTAAGTAAATAACATTACCTTAGTTAATGTTTTAAACTTATTTTAGTCTATTTTCCCTTTTTCCTAATTGTCTTTCTCATCTGACTATAACACTTGTCCTCTATGTAGGAAAGATTGCCTTCTTTTTGATCTATTTTTTGTTTGTTTGTTTTTCACCAGTAAAGAGACTTTATAGTAGTCCAAAATTGCTTGTTTACATTTATCCAGCTACCTATTTTCCCTATATGGGATTTTTTTTTTTTTTTTTAAATAGTCTCCTGTCATAAAAAAAGAGAGAAGGAATGGTAAACAAGCATCCATCAGAAGATATCCTGAAGGGTGGATATGCAGTATGAGGAATGAAGTCAAACATCCTTTGGAACACTTAGATCACAGCTATTATTACAGGAGGTAGAAACACACTTCTAGAAGACAACAAAGCAGCCTCTGGCAGTTTCAAGATAAAAACTTTCCCCATGAAGAGCTTTCAGGACTATATTGACTGTAGTCTGAGAAAAATCCCCAAATCAAGATTGCCAAGATGAATTCTGCGATGAAGAGAAAGAGTATGTTGTATCCTTGGAAGACATCCTTGACTATCAAATTTCAAATAAAGAGAGACCTTAGAAAAGAGGCAGAGAATCTACCTCTGGAGATGTAATTCTTGCTGGTAGACAAAATCTAAAACAATAGATGTATTGCAGGCATGAAAAAATGAGAGGAAGGGAGAACAAACCAGGAAAAAGGAATACAGAGCAAAGCACAGACCTTGTTTATGAGCTTAGCAAACTAATGGAACTTGAATGAACTGGAAATTATTTCACAAGGTAAAGCAGGAAACTGAAATGTTTCAATACTTTCCTTTTTTTTTTTTTTTACTTTCTTTTTTTTTTTTTTTTTTAAAAAAAAAAGGTATGTATTATTTGAGACAATTCAAGAAAGACTGATCCAATTTCAATCCACTATTATAATGATTGTTGGTTCTAAAACTATTTTTGTAATGATAGCAATTCTTTTTTGGAAAATATTTTAAAGCTCAGAGACTAAAGAAACAAAAAAAGATTGTAAAAAGCCTAGTTTTGTGAGGTTCTAGGAAATAGAATTATAAAATTTATCTTGCTTCCAGGATCAAACTCTCAAATGTATCAAGAGTTTTGTTTTTCTTTTAAAGACTTCAATCTCACTAGTAGCTTTAGGATTTATGAATTAGATCAATATTTACAGGTAGCAGAAATAAAATTAACAGACTTGCAGACAAGGCAGTATATCAACAAATTTAAAACATAAATCAGCCTCTGAATCCTATTGCCAATTCTGTAAGTCATATAATAAACTATTAATCTATCCCTATACTCCTAAGAAATTATGAATATTTGAATTTATAAAATGTTATCTTTGGGTTTATTTTTTTCAAATGTTTATGTGTAGACTTAAGAATCAAAAAGGAGTTTCAAATTATTCTTTCAACTGAATATGATTAATTCATAGCAAGCCACAATGTTTCCTAGTTCTCTTTTTGTTGCTGTTATAGCAAAAAGAACTCTTCTTGCTTCCATGGCTATTTTAATTTCTGCTTTAACTTTGCTTTTCCTAGTTCCATCCCTGATACTCTGACTATGTTTTGGCATTCCTTCTGGATATCCTGTTCTCATTTACACCTCCTGTTTTTTTTTTTGTTTGTTTGTTTGTTTTTTTGTTTGTTTGTTTGTTTTTTGTTTTGTTTGTGGTTTTGTTGTTGTTTTGTTTTTGTTTTTGTTTTTTTTTTCTTTTTTGCAGGGAGATAAGGGTAGGGGGCAGGAGTTGGGTGGTTTTTTCAGGTCTTTTTTGGGTTCAGTTTGGTTTGGTTTTGCTTTTGTTTTGTTTGGGTTTTTGTTTGGTTGGTGTTTTTTTGTTTGGTTTGGTTTGTTGTTTTTTTTTGGTTGGTTGGTTGTTTTGTTTTTTTTTTTACTTTTGCTGAATCACGTGTTCTCTATTCAAACAAATTGTTGCACAAGTCTGAGCTTCCGCATGGTGATATGGACTGTTCTTGTATCTGAAGAAGTTTATCCAAGATCTCTCCTTGACATCTTTATTCTTCAAGAAGCTTTCTAAGCGAAATGCCATCAGGTTCATTTATTCATTAATTCATGAAAATGAAACTTGCTTTCTTCAAGTTCAATTTTGCAATTCTGTTTTTCATTTAACTTAGTTTTCTGAGTAGCTGAATCACCACCAGTGAAGTCTGTCGAGACTCTCTTCAGTATTGTCAACACTTTTATTTCCTATTCATTTAATCAATTTATTAATCAGCACTGTCAAATGACTGCCTTTGACATTATTTAGAAACCTCCAGGATTGCTTATATTTCTTTCCAAAAAGTGCTGTGGTGATCCAAGTCTTCCATGACAAACAGGCTTGTGACCATTTTTGCTCCATCACTCTCTACTCCTTTCCTCCCCACTGCTTTGTTCCCTACACAGATTACACTCAGTCCCTTTGGTGAGGCAACTTGTGATGCAGTGTCTCTTTTTGTGTTCTGGGGAGGGTATGGTTAGTATTTTTTCTTACCTACTTCTGTCATTCTCATCCTCTGTTCCAACATGGGCTCTCTTCAGGCTGCAGTCCACTCAGGAATGTCCATCTGCTCAGATGTGTAGTCCTCCACAGGCATCAGTGTGGATATCTGCTCCACTGCGGAGCACCTTCTTTTCTCACCTTGGTGCTTTCTCTACTGTTTTCACTTGAGTTTTGTTCCCTCTTCTACTGTCTATCTGACTTTTTTTTTTTCTTTCTTAGATGTATTTTATGAGAGGCACCACTATCTTGGCTGTAGTGCTTAGTCTTGCACTATATTGTGTTGACAGGGGACAGCTGGAACTGTCCGTGTCTGGCACAGGGTAACCCTGGCTCCTCCTCACCGAGGCCACTGCAGCCCTCACTGCCAGTGCCTGATCACCTGTGCCCTGTACATCACCAAAGATTGCCTGTCTGAGTAAACATAAAAATAATGGCTATCTATCTCTTAGAGCTCAGGTAAAATGTCATGTGGGGGCTATCAGGCTCAGCTGATAAACAATTGAACTGAAATGGAAAAAGGAAAATATGCTGCTGGTCTTTCAGTCTTGCTCATAAGGCTGGCTTTTGAGAAAAGCTAGCATGTGTCTTGAAGACAGACATAAAGGAATTAAAAAGAAACCAACCAAAAAACTAAAACTAATAAAAATTAGATACTTGTGGTTTTGCTAATTATACTAGTTTCATTGATTTCTAACCCAAATTGAAAATAATTGTGTAAATACATATGAAAGGAAATCATGGTTTGGGGAGCAAGCAGTACAGTCTAGGGGAAAATTTTTAAAATTCTGCACTAGACTTCACCCTAGCAACTTTGAAATTCGTTTTATGAACATTTATGTCCTGTTTTCAGCATTGTGGTTATTTTTATATTTGCTTGAGATGAAAGAAACCTTGAGGAAAAATGCACAAACAGATGGCCTGATTGGCAGCAGAAACATACAGTAAAGGAAAACAATGTGCTGGTCTAGAAGAATACAGATATAATGAAACCATTATTCTCCAAACTCCAAATATATTCCTTAGTCTTTTGTCAGTGTTTCTCTCAGGTTTTTGCCATCTATGTATACAACATTTTACCTCACACAGTGAAGAGAGGTTTCCTAAGCCCATGGGTTATAATGGTAAGAAGGAAGCAAAACAGAAAAAAAATAAATAAAAATTCTACACAAACTCTTTTGATTCTCTAAGTCATATTTTGATTTTGTTTAGTACAAAAAGATTTGGCTATCCTCTTGAAAACCCAGCAGCCATAAATATCAAAAGTGACTGGAGAATGGGAAAAATTATAGAACTTAAAGATGTTCTTCTGTAAAATAATTGTTTGGAAAAAACCCAACCTGTAGGATATAAATTTGTCTCATTTGAAAAGACTTGTGTTTGAACTCTAGTGGACAAGCTTATCATGCTATATGATGTGTATAAATTAAGAAAAAAATATCTTATAGGATTTCAGGACTTACCAACCAAATCACAATCCAGCATTTCTTCAGAACTGTTATCCAAAAATCCAAAATCATTAATACTCAGGGTTTGCTATAGTGTCTATCCCCTATAATTTTATTTTTTTTTCCAAGAACCAGCAATATTCGGTATGATTTTGCTAAAGCAAAAATCTTGAGAATTACATACATGAAGGAAATAAAATGAATATTAGAGAAAGAAAAATTAAAGTTATATTCAGCCCTGGGGATATAAATTCTGTCAGTGAAATAAGAAATTTCAAAAAACTTGGTTTGAAACTAATCTCTCAAATCACCCTTTCCCCTTTGCTTTTAGATCATTCAAAATTCCAAGAAAAGCACAGTCAGAGGATCTGGATCCACCTATTTAAGTAACTAAAGTCCTGTTCTTACAGGGCTTTAATGACTGTTTTCAAAATAAATTTTGCTAAAGACACTTCATAAGCTGTGTAAAGAAAATTCAGCTTCAGAAGTCTATCAATTTTACTTTATAGTAATTGTCCTAATTTATTTTTTTTTCTTTTTTAAACAGCTTAAATCCTAGTGACACTGTGTTTTAAACCATTTTTCCCACAAAAACAATTCAAGCATTTATTCTTCTTTACACCTGCATGTGTTACACAGAGTGCTCTAGCTGGTAGTATCTGTTCTGCTGCCCCTAAAGCATGTTCAAGGGTGTCTTTAACACTTCCTTTGTGCATATCCATCACATTCACTCTCTTATTCCACTACATAGATGTACATTAGCTAAGGACCAACTGATGATATCCTCACAGTAGCTAGACAAAAAATTTGGAGCCCAGCACTTTTTCCTGTCATTTCTCCAATTCTAATGTCTTTGTCCTCACTGTAGGCATTCAGGTTGTTCAGTTTCTTGCCCTTACTTCCAGGGCTGTCCCAGCCTAACCATCTGATAATCAGCATTGCACATAAACCTCCCATCCTTTTCAGAGAACACAAGATACTCACAAGCACAGCGGTTTCAAAATGAGAGGATTGTATGGCAACAGTCTGCCTTTTCAGCAAGATCATTATTGGTATAAGCCTGTCTCCTTATCACCATAAAGCAGTATTCTCTTTGTTCAACAAGGTTTATGAAAAAAGCATGAGGTTGATGCCTACATAGGTAGGATTAAATCAAGAATAATTAGGTGCTTCAGAGGAAAAGATAAAAGGAAGAAAGTGAGCAACATACAGGCAGGAACAAAAGAAAAGTCTCTAAGGAAGATACGTAAACAAACTTTAATTGTCTGATGTTTCCTGTGGGCAAAGACCTAGTACCTGTGCTAGTTTTACATCTTTGGATATCCAAGTTCATAGAAAAAATGTCAGACCTGCACTGCAGGGATAGTTATGCTTCATTAGTACTAGCTATGTTAAGCAATGTCTTAGGAAAAGGGCATTATTCATTATGAGCCCAATAGAAAGCCACTTAGACTTTTTAAGTTATCATTTACAATGCTATTTATTAGAGCTAACACTCTGCAGCAGTCTGCACACTGCCTCAAGCAGTGCGGCATCAAACAGGACTCCTTGTGCAGTACACCATGCTGACCCCACCCCTAGCAGAGCTACCCCTTTCAGCATTCAAGCTATGATAAGATTTTTTCATGAGGAAACAACTCTTTTATCCTCTTCACAGTTGAAAAAGAAATTATGTTCTCATGAGAACTTCTAGGTCATGCAGGTGGCATAATCATCAGTAACAACTGAGAGCTGCCTGTTAGTTCTTCTATTAACTGGCTGAAATCGTGCAGCAATGGGATTTATGCTGCACAGCACAGACTTTAAGGCCAGGCTGTACTTGCAGCACAGTACAACACAGGTCTAGGCCTGCTTGGGTAAACTGTATTGGGAATCAGTAGCTCCTAGAATACACTGTTCTTCCACTCATAACCACTTCAGAACTAAGGAAAAGCAGAGTTCTTATAGCACCTTGAGGGTAGGTCTCCATTTTTTGATGTTTTTAAATGAAGGCAGGCAACAAACATAGAAGAGAGAGGGGAATTTCTGTTGGTTCATCCTTGTCTTCAAGTAACAGTTTGATTTCTAAGCAGACATGACAATTTTATCAAAATCTTCAGGCTGGAAAATTTATCCACTGCATCTGCTACTGGACACTATTTGATTTGAAAATTGTAAGTTACAATCCAATTGTTAAAATGTTATTTTGCCCAGAAAGGCAAAAAAAGATAAATATCTGATTTGTCAACCTGAATCAGTTAAACATTTTGTCAATATAAACCCTAAGATGATTTGTTCCCACAAAATGTATTTTTTTGGGCACAATGACCATGAAATCATAGAGTTTTCAATACTTGATGAAGTAAGAAGGGGAAACAACAAAAGCTCTTCTTTGGACTTCCACGGGGTGAACTTTGACCTGTTCAAGACAATGATTCAGAAAGTCCCTTTGGAATCAGTGCTCAAAATCCAAGGGGTCCAGGAAGGCTGAACATACTTTAAAAAAAATCTTGAAGGCACAGGAACAAGCTGTTCCTGTGTGCCAAACAAGGAGCTGGTGAGGAAGAAGACCAGCCAGTTGAGCAGGAAGCTTTCACAAGAAATCAAGGCAAAAAAGTGTCTTTCACTTTTGGAAAAAGGGGCAGGCAAGTCGGGAAGTATTTAAGGATGTCATTAGGTCCCATGTACAAACATTACTCTGAAGCTCCTTATTCAGCTCCTTTTGGACTCCTAGGAAAATTATCTGTGGTTAGTATTTTAAAAGTGTTTAATATGAGTATATGATGCCACTCCCTACTCTGTAGAAGACTATAATTTACAGTTCCATCCATACAATATCGTGAGATGGATGTAGATTTTTAAATATAGAAAGGATGTATCTCTACTTTACATGCTGTACTTAATTTTGCTCATGTTTTCCTCTTTGTTTTTACATAGTCATAAAAAATACTTCATGTCCTCCAAAAACCCATATGATGCCATTGAACGATTATTCATGTCATTGTTTTAAATCTGCTTTCACTCGGTTACACTAATAATCACTACACAAAGTTTCATTGTTCATTGTTCTTATTTCTAGAATACAGGACATATGTGAAATGCCAATGTCTTGTAGAATGAAAGATTTATTAGAACTAGACTCATATTGTTTTCAGAATAATTTCTCACTTTTGGTATGCTTTCAATTTTATTTTTCATTCCAAAACAATAAGAAAAGCAAGTTTCTAATAAAGACTTTGAAAACAGCTAAAACCAGAATTCCTTGGGAGCTACCGGAAAACTGTTGAGTTTTGAAAAAATGCTGTCTGTCATAATCTAAAGGTTGCAAGAAGTGAATGTGGTGTATATTGTTGTGCAAATACAAGATTACTATAATCAAAAATGTGTGTATAATTTTATTTCTTTAATATCAAAGAAAGGACAAAAATGTATCTCAAGATGTACACCATAGGGGCTATGGCAATGTCAAGGATTTAGACTCTTTCTTAATAGCTGCCTAAAATTTTGTCTCCCAAGTATTTGATAAATCAATAGACTTTAAAAATATATGTAGTCTTTGGGGGGAGCCAGCTAAAGAAATAAACTCCCCTTTGCCTTAATAATACTAACAGTACCAATAAATTAGCATCATGATGTGGAAAAAATTTACCAGTTTTCAAATTTTACATTACTAAGCTTTATATTAAAATAGCTACTATGTTTAATAGCTGTATTTTTGAAAGCTTGACAAGTACTTGCAATTTAAAAAACAGTCAACATACCAAGTCAGCATTCCCTAGTGATGGCAACCGCTGCAGACTGCTATTCTGCAGGAAAGTATTTTGCAAAAGGAAAATTTCCAAGTGTCTTGCTTTTAAAGGAGATGAAAGCAACATTTTATAGTATTAGAGGAAAAAGAGCCCTACTATATTTAGGGCAACAATGAATATAGCAAAGTATTAAATATTCACAGAGCTTTTCCTTATTGACAAAAAATTGTGATATCTTCAGAATGTTATTACGATACACTGAAATACTTTGTGCAGGATATAAAATCCCTTATAGAAGGAATAAAATTTAAGTTTTACAAGTATGAATAATAAATGAAAAAATGAAGAGAACTTTGCTCATAGTATTAATTTTAAACTTCATGGAGTAAACAGGTTACCATACAATTTCTCTTTCTTTTAAGAAACTAGAGGTGGCAAAAAACAGTGAAATAGTATATATTTATAGAATATAATCCAGAAGATTTGCTCTTTTTTTTTTTTTTTTAATTTCCCTGCAAAGACGGAGATCAAGCCAAAGCAAAAAAGAAAGTAATCAAAGAACTTCATTATTTTAATTATCAGTCCATTCAGCATTTCAGTGAAATAAAGTGTAAATTTTTTTTCCAAATTTGTGCAAGGCCATCACTCTCATGTTTTACAGTGCCCTTGTTGCTACCTTTGTAAGTATCTCAAAGATCTTGGTGGCGATTCGTCTCAGTCTTTTAATAAGATAACACTTCAGTAAGTAAAGGAATTGCATTCATTCTAGTTGTGGTCCTGCAGTAAGTAAAATATCCCTTCCAGTTTAAACACCGAGACAATTTATTTGAATATATTAGTCAAAGTGACTTTTCATTTATTCCTTTTTTTTAAAAAAGCATGATATTTTGTATTTTTATATTAGTGACAATTTTTTGAGTGAGTGCTGTATGCATATCCTTCCACCTTCTACTTTCTGAAAGCCAGGGGACAACATTGCTGTATTAGCAGAAGACACTTTAGTTTTTTAGAATTCTGATTGGAACTCCATGATGATGGAAACTATATCTTTCAGTTCATGAAGACTGATTACATAAAAATGTGACTGTTTTTTTTTTTTACTTTCCTATGAGTGTAGGTCACATAGAAGCTACATAGATTTCATTAGAATGCACTTACGCTTCCTATAGTTATTCCTGCTAAATATGACATTGTATCCTCTAATATTGACAAATAACTACAACAAAAGGGTGGAAAAAGGACAGCAGGAAGAGCTGATTTGCATGCTGATGGCAGTCATTTCCCATCACAATCCACCACAATAAGCAATACTGGGACTTGTGGGTGCAAGGCAGTGAAAAAAAGCTGTATAAAGGCTTCAACATCCGAACATCATGAGAAAATACTACAGCATACTGGAAAACAGCCATAGGAGCTTTCTGACTGGTGAAGGGTAAACAGCCCCAGAGCTGCATGTAAAAAGACCTTGACAATATTAAACTAAGGCATGCAAATTAAAATGTATCATTTCTCTCTTATCATATATTAAGACAGTGTTTTAAACTTACCTTTTAAGATAATAAATTATCTTAAGCAGAGGCCTACACGCTATTGACATAATGAAATTTCTAGGTGTTTAAGCAAATTCCATGTTTAATTTTATCCTATTACAGTAAGCAAATACACAAGTAGACAAGTATTATGCAAGGATTAGAGGAAGGAATAATTCTGAGACAGGCAGAGTAATCTGGAAAGTTGTAAAGCTTTCTGTTGTAGATTACAATTTATCAAAAAAAAAAAAAAAATTACATATCTGTTATAGTTTCAAAACTCAGTTGGAATTCCTTCCAAAGCTTGGAGGCAACGCCTTAGTGCTGATAAAAGGTTTAAC
>JAWWEE010000001.1:71349883-71379911 GCA_035221455.1 Xenops minutus
GACTGTTTGCCTTGTTGTTTGGGGGTGGAGGAGTTTATTACAAATTGTTGTTGTTTGGTTCTTTTCTTGATATATATCTATATATCTATATATCTGTGTATTGTGATTAAGAACTGTTATCATTTCATATATATATATATATATATATATATATTTCTTTTTTTCTAATTAAATTCTTGTTTCTAAATTTAAAGGAGAGGGATTATTTTTCTTGGCCAACATAGATATCTTAGTTTTCCCCTTTGAACTAAGACAATATCAATAATGAATATTTATTAAATAAGAGATTTTAATAGACAGTAGGCAATTATTGGTTTTGATAAAAAAAAAAGGGGGGGGGGAGAGAAAACATGATTTTTGATTACACAAAAAGAAATCCAAAAAGAAACATGCATACCTGATGTAATCAATATGTTCTTTAACTTATCCATTTATCCCTGGTGTAATCGTCTCTGAATCCACTTCCGTATTTCACAAGGAAATAATGATATGAAAACTAATAATTTAACATTCAAAAATGTTACAGATTTGTGAGAAAAACTAAAAGAGTTGAATCTTTTTAGTCAAAAGACAATAGATGTACAACATGATTTAATTTCAGAAAATAAGAAATTTTCCTGAATAGTAAAAGTATAAAGTATAACAGCTAAAAGGCTAAAAATGATCTAAAAAAAGATAACCATACCATTCAACACAAAATGCTGAGCAGAACTTTAAGACAATTTAAAACACTGAAACATTTTACAAGACCTTGTATGAAACTCCCATCTTCAACAGTTTTAGTCAGAGACTGAACACTGTGATATATTTGAAACAAGAATTAATTCTTAGAAGCTAAGTTAGGCAGATCAAAACTTGATGACTTAAAAATCTCATTCAGTCTTACTGAATATGTTACTTCACACTTGAAATGATTTTGTCCTGATGCAATGAATATGTTCAGAGTGAAAATATTTTCAAGGAATGTGTGGGAGGCTATGCCAGGGATGAATTTTTATTGCTGGATATGTTTGACCCATGAAAGTATGTTCTAAGTATTTTTTTTTTAAATATATATATATAAATAAGTTTTTTTTTTTTTTCCTAAGAAAGAAAATGGAGTAACAGTTTCACTATTTGGTCTTTATGATATCATAAGACCCCAGGATTTTACAAAGCCATTATATGCATCCAAACTCAAACTGAAGAGGAACCTGGAATACTCTTTGAAAAGAAAATTCTTTTTAAAAAGCACAAGGAAAGCTAGGGCTAGATATAGGGAAGTTGGGGAAAATTACCATGAGAATAATAAAATCCAGGTAATTTTTCCCAAGATTTGACTGAACAAAAGCCCTGAGAAAGATGTCCTGGATTCAATGTTCATGCTCTAACTAGGATTTTGGAGCGGGTTATTTCCCAAGGTCCCTTGAAATTTGAGTGAACCTTTAATTCCTTTCTTTTCTCTTAAGAAGATAATTTCATATCAATATATTTTTCTTTTTCCATGTTGCATTTTTTATCAATAATTGTAATTTTCCTGATTTTCCCCCCCATTTTTTTTTTTTTTTTTTTTTAAATCAGAGGTGAAAAAATGAAATTGAAGTAAATTTTGAGTTTTCTTAACAAAGGTTAATATACTTCTGTTTGTTCTTCATAATATTGTATAATATTTTAGCTAAATCAAGATGTAGAAAATACTTTATGAAAGGAGATTTTTCTTTAATCCTCTATATAGCTAGCTTTACTATAACCAGCCTCCTATGTAGCCCTTCTATATAGTTAGATCAATATAATATTATCGAGTTTACTCAATGACAGATTTTTAAATAAAACTTATTGCATGAATACAAACTAAAGGTTAACAGATACGACATATATTTCAACAATCCATTAAATTTTAGAATGAGCATTCCCAAAGTAGTTTCCCACCCCAGAAGAGTAGTATATTTCATATCCAAAATACATCTTGTCATTTCTCTTTTTTTGCATTTACAGATGACCTAACAGCAGCAGTTTTTATAGTACATAATATATCTATATCAGAGAACAAACACCATTTTTTTTTTAGCCACACTTCCTAGATTCTGGGAATGGATATCTAGCGCAGACTTATTGTCAATACCTACAAGTTAAACTGATTTCTATTCTCATATGAGAGTTTTAACTCATAAAATCAAATAATAGCAACAAAGGCCTCTGTAGAATCTTATGACTCATAATATCTTTATGATTTTGGAACTATTTTTACATATTTCTATAGAATGATCTCGATAAAGGAACTTGTAGATTAAGGAGACATGATATGTTGAATCTTGAGACAATTTACATTCTTTTCAATCTAAAGTCAATACAGGGCTCCTGAGATAATATTTTGAAGCATCATATACTAGAGATGTTTTGTTGCAGTGGTTTGAGGCAATGATAATTTTTATAAGGATAAGCAGCAAACCATCAAATGATAAGATTTTCATTTCCACAAGTTAACAGGTAACTATTATTTAGCTTTAACTCACTTCCTCTATTTTCTCACCACTTAGTTGCAGTGTTTTAATTCCCAAACTGCATTTCCTGCTTTTGCCTACTCTCATTATAACCTTTTACGGCAAGGACCTGTGAACATTGCAAAGAGGATTCTAACTTCACTGTATAAAGTATTTTTTGAGGAAGAAAAATAGGAAAATTTCCTTTCAAAAAGGAAATATGCCAAACTGATGCCTAAAGTGGAAGAAAAGAACTTTCTAGTCAGTATTAGTGTAGATAAAATAGGGAGAGAGCCATTAATTAAAGTGCTTTAAGGTACACTAAATACATAAGTGCACACTACAGTATAAGGCTCCTACAAATTTATATCACTAATTAATTATGGTATTTAATGGATACATCCAACCCAAGAATTTTCCACCTCCAGAACCTCCCTTAGGTCTGCTCCTTGGCACACCAGAATTGAGTAAGAGGTTTCAAGACCTCTTCACTATCATCGTCCTCACATCACTTGCCTTCTTTGGAGCTGCTCCAAGGTTTCTAGGCTTTCTGCTGTTAATGTAGGAACCTGTTAATGTATGAACATGTTATAAGAGTATAAATTTTGTTCTGCAGTGTCATAGAGGAATATTGCAGTCTTGGGATTTGTAGCCAGAAAAGGCAAACTATTCCTCAGAAACGTTTCTTTAGGCATGTGAAAACTGTAAAGAATATTTGAACCAAACTGGGGTCAGACACACTGACTGGATATGCCTGTGTTTGTCAAAGAAGCAAGGCATGTGATTTTAAGTTAATTCAAGTTATGCGCACAATTTCACATGGCAAGCCACTGACAGAAAAGGGCACATATATCATCTGTTATTAGAATTATTTTGAAATAAGTGATTCACAAGCACAGTATTATTGAATGACTGATAGAGATTAGTGACTGAGTCTTCATAATGAGGGCTGATGACCATCACCAAGTCATCCAAAAGACAGGGATTATCATATGAACATAAACAGTCCTTAATCACAGGTGGCGCATGTTAATCCCATACACACCAATGTACACAAATACATAGGCACTTAGGCTGTATAGCTGAATTTATGAAAATTATGAGCTTACATATAGAAAGCCTGAAACTTTGACTTCATCCTGACAGATGCAAAAATTTCCAGCACTAATAACACAAAATTATGATAACAGTTCATGAAGCTATTTATTATCACTAGAGATTCCAAATACCTTTAAATTACTGTACTGGGGGCAGGGGTCCAGGTGCTGACAGGGGTGTCCTCTGTGAGGAGAATCACCTTCTTGGAATTACATTCAACAAAGTGCAAAAAATTATGGACAGAGGAGGAATTAAAAATAGAATGGAAAAAATCTAATGCAAAAGAGAGATAAACAGGAGAAGGAACACCAAGGTTAGAAGATGAGCAGTTACCCCATAAGGGAAAAGGTGTCTTCTGCAGTCCATGTAGGACCATACTGGAGCAGATATCCGCACTGCAACCCACGCAGAATCCCAGGCCATAGCAGATGGCTGTTCCTGAAGGAACTGTGGCCTACGGAGTGCCCATGTTGGTGCATGGCAAAAGAGGGAGAAGTAAGGAACAGCAGAGGGAAATAATTGTGTACTGATCCTCCTCCTTGTGCCACTTCAGGCAGCTGTAGATGAGTCTGAAGAGAAAGAGTAAATTTGTGTGGGAAACAGGAGGAGGAAAGACATTGTTTAAATATTTGAATGTTTGTCTTTTTGTTTCCCATGGTTGTCATTAGTCCATTCTTATTTTCTTCCTCTATACCAATGGTGTTGTGGGGGACAGGGAGGGGAAGGGGAATGCAGTGAGTGGATGGGTTTGTGTTTGTCTGTTAACCAAGGCTTGTCCACCACAATTACTAATTCCAAATAAATGTGTGTCCTCATCAGGACATTTTTGGAGGTAGATTAAAAAATTGATATGAACAGCAAAAAAGGAAAATTTTACATGTTGTACATGTGGAAGAATACACATAAATTAGCCCTTTGTGCATAAAAGTCATGTTGAAAGCTCTGTATCCTCTGTCCAGTGTTTACGTGAGACCTTTGACAGTTTCAAAACTGAATGAAATAGTATAACAAACCTGATACTCTAAGTATATTTCATATACATACATGTAGATGGATAGATGACTGATTCTACTTTCATTTCTATACATCCTTTTCTAAGTTGCTTATCATTGTGCTTTCACTTGGTCTCTATAGAAAAAACTTTTCCCTATTTTTATCCTAAAATAGGTGTGCTTTAAGTGTAATTTTCATTGTGACAAATCCTCAAAAAAATGACAAGTACTTTAGTATTCCGTTTTCAGAAATGAAAGAATTCTTAAGATATATCTTCTGCACCACCTTCTTAAGGGCATTAAAAAGCAGTGTTATAGCTAAGTTTTCAATAGTGTGTATATGAATATAAACTAACAGTCCTCTGTAATCTGTAACAAGGACCAGAAACTTCTTTACTTGCAGCAGGACAGTAAACTGTGACAAAATTTCATTCCTAAGGTGCTGAATTTCAAAAATTCATCTTTTTATACCATTAAAAGGATTGTTGCACATTTTGGCACAGGTCAAATAGAAGTTTCCACAAAGTCTTCAAGAACAATTTAGGAGAGTATGGTAATGACCATTTTCAATGAGGTTTTTGATGGAGACCACCATTTTGGAAAGGTAGGAGACTGGAATAGTACAGATACAGGCCATTTTAAGTCATCTGGTCTCTGTACTGTGAAACACTTCACTGTAGTCCCGTAGGTGCTGGTTGTGTTTGTAACAGAGGACAGCAGTCAGGATCTAGCAAGTTAGTTAAAAGTATATAATTGCTGGTATCAATTCAGTTTTACCCTTAGCCATCTGTAGTATATGTCTCCCTATCAGCTTGAAATCAAGTAGCAAACTGAGCAAGACTTGTTAATAATCCTCTCAAATCCAGAAAATAATAGATATGGGGCTCTGGCTTTTGTGACTATAACTCTTAGTATTTACTTTTTCTACTGTCTCAGTAAAATGCATGACAACATCTAGTCATCATAGCTGATACCTTTTCAATCACTGTTGAAGTTCTGTGATGAAGAATGAAGACCTGATGCAAATAGAGCTAAAAGAAGGTTTATATAGGACTTACATTTGGTATTTGGAAGAATGTAAGTAAAGATCTTTTGTTGTAAAACTATTTTGAAAATTAAGGTCTTGGAAAACATCTGGATTCCCTTGAACTATCGATGCAAGGTTTGAAGCTTATTAAGAAAAACCAGCATGTTAGATATTTCTAGAACTAAGCTAGAACACAGTGAGCATCAAACTGTTGAGAATTACACTTATCGTAAAGCTATTATCCTGCCTACATTTGCTGGTATTCTGATCAGGTGACAGTATCTTCTTATCTTGATAATACTTTTCATCTTGCTAACAGTGTTCAAGTGTCTGTATACGGTTTGTCATCTCACTATTCACTAAATGCATTCAACTTTAGCACTCTTTTCTACTCCTAGTTTAAGGTATTTTACATTTCAGGTTAAATTTGTCTTTTCTGCCTTTTGTTCTGTTTTCATTTTAAGCTATTGTTTATACCTGCCAGTTGTTCCCAGCCATCTAAAACTATCTTCGTTTATAAATATCACTATCTGAAATACTAGCACTATCTTAACTTGAAGAATGATTAATAATTTTGACTGTTCCAAAAGTAAAGTTTGTCCTTGTCTTGACAGCGAATATCTCATTATATAGACATGACTTTTTAGTCCATTTAAAATTTGCATTTCTAATCTACATGATCATGTTTCTGTGTTTATTATTTCTTGGCTTGATTGTGGAGCTGAGATGAAATCAGCATGTTGTGAATCATGAAAAATCTTAAAAATTATTTACTCAGATAACCTTTGTTCAAATTAAGTTCAAATAAGTTCAAAGTGGCAACTCTAAACTGCAAAACCCCAATACAAAATAAAAACACTTCTTTTTTTTTTCCCCAAAAATATCTGTTTCAATGAATCATATGAAGACTAGGGTGACCAGGACAGCTTGTCAGCTTTGCACAGTTTCTTTGCTATAGGTCCAGTTTGTTTCAACCACTTTCCAAGAAGAAGGAAAGAAAGTCTTCTCGTTTATACTAGGGAACTAGTGCCAGGCACCCCTTGAATGTGTTGCTATCTTTGTTGCCTTTTAAGGCATTCTTTTAACATCTTTTATTGCACCTCTGCTACCACTCTAGGAGTTATTGCCTTTCAGCATAGGTTTTCTTCATTCCCTCCAGCACACAGAATAAATTGAGTCAAGTTATATCAGAATATCTCTAGTTAGTTATTTTAGTCTTCTTTTAACACAACATGCTATCATTTTTGTAGGAAAATGAGAACTTAGATAAATAAAAAATAATCCCCTCTGGAAACGAAAAACTAAAATCTGCATCATTTCATTATCCATGTAATGGAGGTGAATCTTCTTTGTAGGATAACATAGTCACCTGTGTCATGTTACAAAAGAGATTATATATTGTCAGGAAGACAGAGGGGGAAAAAAAAAAGCTAATCAGTCCTTGCTAAGATTAGCATACCTGTATAAACCTGATTATTTTCTCACTAGACATCCTACTGCCAGGAAAAGAAAGCTGTTTATCGAGAAGTCAGAGGCAACCTAACCTTTCTGTTCTACATCCAAGCAGTAAAAATCTGGTAGAAAGCTCCCTAGAGAAGTTATGTACAGATTTTTGTGTGTTGGGGTTTCTTTCATGGTTGATGAACACAGCTGTCATTTGAATTCTTTTTGGGCATTTGACTTCATCAATTCTTTACATAAATGCATAAATAGAACAGGGTTTTTTAGTCAGAATTGTGTGTTACAGTTACCATCATTTGGCAAATTCTGCTGCTGTTTGCTTTCACATACTTGAAAAAGACTGTGATCACGTGATTGGAATTCTAAAAGAGATTGCAAAAGAAGGATACAGCAGTGTGTGCTGTACGCCACAGTATTGACAAAATAATGCTAGCTAGAGTGAAAATAATTTTTACCTGGTTAGATTTTTTTGGCTGCATTAGCAGACTGTTGATAGAATAAAGATCAGATGTGCTAAAAGAAATTATTTGGATTAATGCTTAAGGTAGGTTAATCATTGAAAAGTAACAAGTGATACCTAAGCTGACAATTTAGAACATACAATGTATTTAATGTATTATGTCTGCTTTGGTGATGATAGAATTGCTTAAGCACAGGTAAATTTATGAACATCATATCTAATAGTATTGATCAGGAGTGCAAATGAAGCATATGAGTAAGTGTATTTTACTAGATCAGCACTTGTCAGAAAGCCAAAGGAAGAATATATGTTATTAAGAGCAATTTTGTAATGCAAATGTATATTTTGCTATCTTTTCATTTCCTAAGTAATCATCCCAAAGTAAAAAAAAAAAAAAAAAAAAATAGTTCACAGTGATAATTCGACTTTTTCACATCTTATATTTTCATTAATTAGTTGCAGTCACAAAAACCACAAGGTACTCTTTTTGTTCCTAGTTCGGTTTTGAATAAATCTTTTAAACAGAAGGAAAGACAAAAAAGCTAGGCTGTTACAGAGACAAGTAGTGCTAAGTGTCACCGGAGATGTTCAGAAAGTGTATCTAAATTATTTTTTCTTTCTAAGATAAACATTATTTTCTTTCTATTCAGGAACCTAAACAGTCTAATACATAAATAAATAAAGAACTAACCTATGGAAATGAGTTATTGCACAGAAAATAGCTTCAGGACAAAGACCACAAAAGTATGGACGTCAGAAATGATAGTCTGAAACTGTTCGCAAATTACATTTTTTGCAGAGTTATAGAATCTTTGAGATGAATGATCTTTGGTTTACCAGTTAAACATTTAAGTGAACATTTTTAAAGCAAAAAAATGGTTTATGTTGAGATTTAAATTAAGCTCTTATTTTCCTAAACAGAAATATTAATGTCCTGTTGATATTTTTCTAGTTATACTTCTAGTGTCAGATCATCTAGAGTGAAGTGCAAGAGCATACATGTCATAAGGAGGGAGGAATCTTATCAACGGTTAAACAGAGGCATCTGTATTGCTTACTCATGGCTGCTAACTCATGGGCATGCAGGTCAATTTTTTTTTTCTTAATGAAGATTAATTTCCTAGAGGAATAGACTTTGTATCCAAAAATTTGTTGACCAAACAACTTGGTTTTAATTATTTGTGTGATATTATTATAATATCAGTTCCATTTGATCTATGCTATTTCATAGTAAAAGTTACAAAACGATGGTATAGATGAACTGTCAGGAAACTGGATGTATTTTTCAGTACTGCCTTATACCATCTTGAGATTTACTGTCTAATTTAACTGATATTATGATGAAAATGTAGTGGTTTAATCTGAAGACAAGTGGTTGGTTTATGTACTTTTAAATATCTGCTGTTCATTTTTATGCATGCTGAGTCATAATACTGATATAAAATATTTAGAAAATATCTTCAGAAATAACTTGTCTACTGTTCTATTGACAAAAATCAAGAATACTGGCAGCTTTACTCACCCTGGATAAGTCAGTCACAACATCCACATTCCAATATTAGGCATTTTGTGTCTTTTATTTTAAAACAAATAACTGTGTTTACATTGTTATTTTATGAGAACAGAGCATATGGTTCTGTCAGGGATTTACCAATGTAAAACAATGAGTCCTGGTGTCAAAGCAAGATTAATGGTTTCCTTTGTAGGAATGTGGGGTTTTTATGGTTTTGGTGGGGGTTTTTTTTGGTTTTGTTTTTTAAATCAGCCCTTGTGAGACTCTTTCATTCTGACTAGAAGCAGAAGCATTAATTTAGATAAATATTGAATTTTAAAGGATTTCCCAGAGAGAAATATATTAATATAAATGTATTTTCATTGTTCATTAAGAAAATGCTTGGGGATATATAGTTACCTTGGACTGTGACACCCACTGGCTGGGAAAATTTTAAAACTTAGAAAAATTGTACAGTTATATTCTCTCCTCTTTGTTTCTGTGTTTCCTTCTTGACTCTGTAGCTTTTGTACTTCAGCCTCCAGACTAGAGCCTTCCCTCAGAAGATGTCAAATTCTAACTTTTCTCTGCAAGGTTAGAACTGATCCTCAGTTTCCATTCTACTTCAGGCATTAGACTGTTACTGTGAACCACCGCTCTTTCTCTGGCTGTCATTTTGCATGAGAATGGCCTTGGGGTTGGTGTGATTTTCTTGTATGGATGATAGGTGCACATCAGATGTCTTTGAAAAATCAGATCAGTTTGGGCCTGTCAGTGCATTGTCTGCCTGATTTGAAAATGTCCAAACAGCCTGAGGTTTGTGAAAAGCCTTGAAATTTTACATCTGTCAGCTTTGTGATAGTTGGTCCTTAAAAGCTACAAAATCTAAAGTTTAATAAAATTATCTACAATCAACACATACATTTCTTATCAATCATTCTCTGGAATCACAATCTTGGATTGAGCTACTGAAATTCTATTTAAGTTGCACTTTACACAGTAAAGATTTTTAGGGTTTTATTAGGGTGGGGGTGAGGAGACGCTTGTTTTTCCACTTATTAGGGGCTGGTATTACTGAGTACTCTTCCTTTTATTATACTAATGTTAACATAACTAACTAAGAAGATGAGAACAATTAGAAACTTTACACTGACTTATTGAATAATCATGTATTTATGATGTTCAACATGTATTAATATCCTAGAGTGTGAATGTAAACATTTCTTAAGGGGTTTTTTTAAAATATTTTTTAATTTATTTTAAAGTCAGTGGCATTCATTACACTGGCTAATTATTCTTTGCAAATAAACAAACACACATATATATTAAACCCTTCTCAGCTAATTGCAATTTTAATTTGAAAACTTGACTTTGGTGATTAAAGTATTGTTATTAGTTCCATCTTTGAAAGTCAGGCCTTTTACTGCATTTGGTTATTCATAGTCTTTTATTCACAGATAAATTACAAAGTACAATTATCTGCTTTGATGACAAATTTTAACATTCAGTGCTACTAATTCTAAAAGCTATTCAAAATTTTGGACTTTATATTTATATATTCATTTAATGGGATTGTAAAGACTATGCTCTATAAAGACCATCTACTTCAATGACATTTCTACAGACCTGTTTTAGTTTTAATCCCTTCTAAGTCATAGAGATCCTTTCTCACTCTATGCACCTCCACTTGTGACCAAATTTAATTAATTTCTAGAATAAATAGTAATACCTTCCACGAACTTTCTATGGAACTGTATGTATTAAATATAAATATGGTCTTTAATAATGTAATATGTCAAAGTCAAACTGGCTGTAATGATGACAAGGGACTTGGCTGGTTTCTCAAACCTTAACGACCAAAACTTTTTTTAAAAGTCCTGGAAATTGGTATTCCCAAGCAAAAGAGCACCTGTGTAGTATCCCTCCAAGACAATGGAAATAGTACGTCAGAGTAATTTAAGTTTTATCAACCAACTTATTTTGCTTGAAGTAAAATTTAAACGAGTAGTGGAGGAAAATTTCTCATAATATTATATCCACTATTAAAAAGAAAACAAAACCCAAAAAACAACCAGACAACCGACAAAAACCCCAAACAAAAATGATGAGAGAAAAAGGAAAACATGAACAATTTACAAGTGTCTTTGATTAAAAAAAAAAAAAAAAGTTAGAATAAAATACAAAAAAGACCATTTAGAAAAAGTTCTATGGTTTTGTTTTTGTTGTTGTTGTTGTTTTTTGTTTGGTTGGGTTTTTTTTTTGTTTTGTTTTGTTTTTTTTTTTTTCCTGTATGGTAGGAATAATTCCTATGTATGCCTATAATAGTGCTGTGTTTGCAGTTCAGTAAACATGCAGCTTAAGCAAAGATAACTGTGTCAGCAGTTGATTGCAGATCAATATTTCCACAGTGCTGAGTGCTGAATTAAGAAAGTTGTCTATTTTAGAGATAAATAATGCTGATGACTGAAGTAAAACTGAATTTATCTCGGAGAAGGATCAGTCTTGGAGACAGCTAAAATCTGTGTATGTGAAAATAGTGGTTTACCTCCTCAATAGCCAAACAATAATACAAATGAGAGATTTGCAGCACACAGAATTTCTGTGCTGCCATTTTCAGTATGTCCCACTTGTAGAACACAATGAGCTAAAAGCTGTACTCAGATTTACACTAAATTTCAGATTCTTAAAAAATATATGCCCTCCCCAAATTATAATTTTAAATGAAAATTCAGTTTACCTAACAAATGGAACAAAGCATGGCTTTTCCCTTCAATTTATTTAGAAACCTTGGAACCATCAATCAAAAATTCATTATCATAAAATCCAAAATACATTAAAAATATTTCTGTAACTGCATACAAAAATAGGGATGACTGTGAGAAATACTAGAAACATGTAATATTTTACTGTGTTTCTAGAAGGGATAATGCCTTTCTTAGTTTTAATTTTTATTGTTTTTAGAATATTTATTGAATATTGAAGCAACCAACGCAAATATCTGCCTGGTACAAAACTATAAGAGAATAGCAGTGTGTGCCTTTGTTCTCAATAGGCCTATAAAACTTGTATCAAAGGTAAATTATGCATCCAGTGTTCAAGTGAAAGATGAAGTGGTTCATGTAATCCTGATAAAATTCTGGAAGTTATGAATACAACCTATTTTCCTTTTACTTATTGTTTTTAATTAGAATCAACATGAAAAACTAATGAAAAATCCTTACAATATACTGAATACCTCCTTAATGTATAATTCTTAACACTATTCAGGGGACTTACTAACTTAGCAGGGAGATTTACTTTCAGAGCAAACTTTCAATTTCTGATATGTGCCTTGTCTCCATCCTAATGCTGTCCTAGATATAAAATGACATTGAATCAATTTATAAACAGGTGTTTTTTTAATTGATATTTTCAGCAAATTAAGGGAGTGAAAATAGTTCAATGCAAAGCAGGTAATGAGAAATATCTGGGTATCCTGTTCTATAGGTGGTAACTGGGAGCATGAGGCAAATAAACTATGGATGACAATACAGATACGAAGGATATCTTCCAATGTGAAAATATGGCAAGAAATAAGTATATATAGCTTTGAAGACATGTCCGGGTATTTCATACTCACACGACCCCTATGAAATCTATGTTGATAAAACAACCTCCAAAACAGGTCTTCCCCAATGATAGGCTGGTATATGAAATGCTTCTACACAAGCCAAAACTACTGGCAGTTCATCACTTAGTTAGGAATGACTGTCCCATACGGTAAACCAAGTTCAACACTGATGTCTGGAATATTGTCACATGCTCATAAGTGTTCAGAAGTATGAATGAGGTTTTTAGTGGTGTTATAGTCAAGTAACAATGAAGTAAAAATGTTTGGTGACAAAATAAAGTTTTTCTCACTTCTTGCTTTCCCTGAGAGAGCTCTCAGCTCTTCACAGCTTTTGCACAAAAGCAAGAAAAGGTGGGATGTACTTTCCAAAAAAAAAAAAAAGGAAAAATAATTGAAGTCTCCAGGTTTATGGAAAACAGTTGCCAAAGGCAGGAGACATTTAAAAGCATGGTAAATAAAGGCTGATTGTGAGGTAAATTTACAGAATATTATGAATCAATATCAATGGATTTTATGTAGTGCTAGGGGGGTAGGAAGGAAGGAGATATTTTCCATATGGCAATGTGGAGTGTGAAGGAAACACTTGGGCTTAACACCTGGAAATGTCTCCAAACCATTAGTATTGGTAGCCTGAGGGTGGACGACATAAAATTCCCTTCTGTATGAGTTTCAGTTAAGAACTGGTTCTACAGATGCTAATAGATACAGATGAAAAAGTAGCTATGAGAAAATAGTAGGCAGAAGAGTGGAAAAATAGATGCTGAGGGGTAGCATGTAAATGTCTCTAATACCTGAAGAGATCTGGAGAGTAACAGTCCTGCTGATTACACAAGCAGGTGAATTCAGAACATCAGTAGTTTGCTTCCACTACCAAGGCCTACAATAACACCAGCAACAGCAATGGGACTGTGTAATTCTGAGCACATTCAAGCAGGTGGTGGCTGCTATATGCAAATACTTCTGGATTACATATACACCTGATGAAAGAAGGATCTTCTTGAAGGACTTTCAGAAAAACAACCTAGCAGCCATACTGTGACCCTTTGATTTTCTGTAAACACCTATGGCCTGCCCCTTGTTGCTCCAAACAAGTGACAAATTAACTCTGACTATGCATCTATGCATAGCTGAGTATACTTTAGGGAAGGGGTATATGAATGTGTTGTACAGACAATTCTGCTCTTAATAACAACAGCTTAATTAAAAGATGTTCTAGTATATATTGGTTGTAATTGGCGTCGCTCCTGATTTGATCCTCTTAGCAGGGAAAAGGGAATTTACAACAGGAAATTAGTCTCTCATGCTTTTTGGAAAAAGAGAGGTCAAAAGGTTTGCTGAGAGATTTTAAGGGTAGAATTGTGAATAGTATTGTGAGAAAAATAGGGGAAAAATAAAATAGAAGATAATAAAAAGGTTATGAAAGATTAAAATTGTTGAACTGATCCAGTGGTAGAAGAAAATTATCTTATCCTCTCACCCACCCAGTTCACAGACTCTTAAGAGAAGCAGAGTGTTGGACGCAATCTCATTTCTATGAGATTGAAATTTACAGGAATAATGAGGAGACAACTGAAGAAGACTGAACAACTTGTCAAGTGGCCTGTACATAGTCTTTTCAGAAAGCTACTACTTTATTTACTTATTTAGGCAGAAAGCTGTGTAATCCCAATTGAACCTTTAAACTAAGCATACTGTGTTTCTGGGTTCCATTTTATAGAGGCTAATACATAAAATACTACAACTTAAAATAGAATAAAATGTAGGCCTTAAAATGTTTCATTCTGTCTGTATTTTGAAAAGAATACAATTTCTTTTTATTTTTTTTCTTGCTTTTGGAAAGGATAAAAAAAGAGTTTTGCTTTCAAGTGCTTCTACCCCCAATATCATACAATGATGGAATGGAATTTGTATCAATCTTTTAGAAACAGTAATTTTACAGACTAGGTTGTGTAATACGTGGTAAGGGCCCATCATCTTGACTAAAGCAGAAATAACTGTGCTGTCACAAAGCACAGACTGTGATGATAATCACTGGGAGACAGAGTGTAAGAAACATATAAAAGCTCAGAGAACACATTTTGACTTTTACTCTGTTCTAAAACGGTGATAGATGGAAGGTTTTTATGTACTGTGTTGGTTTAAAGGTAAACGACAGGAGAAATGAACCTGACCTGAGGAAAATTATAAGTCAGAGTTAAAATTTACTAAAAAAAGATTACAATAAATACAATGATACAGAGAAAAAAATAGTTTTAACCCACAAAGAACAGATGTATAGCCCAGAACCCTGGGGCATGAAGAGAATGGTGTTTGTTAGCCCCTGTGCTGAGTACCACGTGGTCCCCTTGTGTGTAAAGTAAAAGGAAAGGAAAACCTGTTGTTGAGGATGATCATTGCAGTCTTGTTGAGGTTCTGGTCCTCCTCTGAATCCGACACGTTGTACTAAAAGTGCCAAAACCTGAAGATTATATGAGGTCATATTCAGGTGGGAAATACCAGTACTTCCCCCAGGGCAAGGATTTTCACAATGGGTGATTTAACTCTGTGAGTCATGGGATTTTTTTAGAATCTTTGATGGTGTAGGTCATTGCAGCTGCCTATTGTGCCTGTCCTTAATGGCCCATTAGCAGACATGACCCCTCAGGCTGGGTGTGAAGGTGGTAATGCATCCCTGGAAGGGAGTTATCATGGTTGAGTCATTGGTGTGAAAACAGAATCATTGCAATGCCTCACAGGGTTCTTTAACACCCAGCTTGTAGCCCTGAGGTGTACTCTGGGCAGCTGCTGTAAATGGTCCTTATTAACAGTTCATCAGAAATTACATAGAGGGTGTAGAATAAAGAGTTTTGGTTACACCCACACAATTATAAGCTGGTCCCGGCTGTGCAACTAGAACATGTGCTTAGGAATTTCACAGTAAAGCTCTCCAGTTGGCTTTAGACACTGCTGACCAAGAAAAGTGGCCTGTACTTTATACTGACTCCGGGATGGTGGAAAATGCCCTGTGGAGGTGGCTGCAGCGATGACTGGCAATGAATATAAACTCATGTGGGCTGCTGCATTGTGACTAGACATTGCTGCCCAGGTGGAGAACCTGGCTGTGAAGGTATACCATGTAGATGCTCAGGTAGGTGAGCTGGGCCACTGAAGACCACCTGAACAAGAAAAAGGTGAATCGGGCTGGTAAGAATGAATTGTCTCAGCTGGATTCTGACTGGCAAAATAATGGTGAATTATTTCTAATTCAGTGGGTCTGTGACACCTCAGACTATCAAGGAAGAGATGCAACATACAGATGGGCTTATATTTGAAGGGTGGACATGACTACGGACACAATCACAAGAGCTTATACATGAATGTGAAACATGTACCGCAATTAAGCAAGTCAAATAGTTGAAGCCTCTCAGATATTGAGGACAATGGCTGAAATACAAATATGTGGAGGTCTGGCAGACTGGTTATATTGCACTCCCACAGACTTACAAGAACCATGTACTGTGGTGAAAGCAACCACTGGAAGCCTCAAAAGATATGCTGTGCCCCTGGCCACCACCTGTAATTCTATCTCAGGCCTTGGAAACCAAGTTTTACAGTGACATGGTACCCCAGAAAACACTGAATCAGAAAATGAAACTAATTTCCAAAGAAATCTCATAGACATTTGCGCCAATGAGCATATCATTGACTGGATATACCACACTCCCTATCAGGTACCAACCTCCATAAAAATGGAATGATACAATGTACTGTTAAAGACTACATCAAGAACAATGCATAGTGGGATCTTCAAACATTGGGATACACATTTATTAAAAGCTGTGTGGTTAGTCAACAAGAGAGAATCTGCCAGTCAGATTGGCCTTGTCCAGTAAAAACTGTTATGTACCATAGAATGGGATAAATCTCCTGTAATGCACATTAAAAACATGTTGCGTAAAATAGCCTGTGCTATTACTGCCTCAGGTAGACAAACACATTCATTAAATTGCCTTTGCCCAAGGATCTGGATGCACTCTGTGGGTAATGTGGGAGGATGGGACAGTCTGGTGTGTGTCTCAAGGGGATTTGATTTTGGGTGAGAATAGTCAATGAATTGAATGTTCAATTATGTTTATTGCTGTATTTCATTTTTATATGCCCTGCACTGGACACGTTGTGACACCTCTCTCTGTCACTCTGGATCTGGGGGTCTGAAACTGACACCCTTTTGTGAAAAGCTCCCAGAGTAATGAAGAATGACCTTAGATATAGCCAGACAAGTGCAGCAGTATGGAATTAGAATTGGCTTCAACATGAAGCAATCCAACACCTCACACTGTATTTCCTGTCCTGAAAGACTGTTATGGACAGATAGAGCCAAAAGTCATGGACCAAATGAACTCAGACATTGTATATACATTGTATATACAGACATTGTATAGGTATGGTCCATCGAATAAGGGAATGATATACGTATGTATATATCAAAAGGTGGGAAACTTGATGGTATATTAGAAAGCATGGGACCTGAACATGATGCAAATGGTATAGAATAATGTCCTGCTTTCAGCTGGGATGGAGTTATTTTTTGTCCTAGTAGCTGGTACAGTCCCAGGGATTGGATTGAGGATAAAAATAATATTGATAACATACTGATATTTTAGTCATTGCTGAATAGAGTTTACTCTAAGACAAGGACTTTTCAGTTTCCCATGCTAGGTCATTGAGTAGGTGCACTAGAATCTGGGAGGAAACATAGCCAGAACAACTGACCTGAAATGGCTTAAAGGATATGCCATACCTTAGAATATAATTTTCATTACATAAACAGGGGGAAGCTGGCTGGGAGATAACCATTACTGCTCAGGGACAATTTGGGCTGGGCATTGGTCAGCAGGTGGTGAGAAATTGCATTGTGCATCACTTACTTTTCTTAGATTTTATTCTTCTCTCTCTTTCCCCTTTCCATTAAAATTACTATTGTTTTGTTATTATTATTATATTTTACTTTCTTTCAATTATTAAACTGTTCTTACATCAGCCTATGGAATCAACTTTTTTCCTATTCTTCTACCCCACCCATGGAATGGATGAGGTGGTAAGGGAGCAGCTGTATGGTTCTTAGTTGCCAGCTGGGGTTAAACCATGACAGAAATACATGCTGTGAATTATCTTCTGAGGAAACTTTTTTTGTTTGTTTGTTTGTTTGGGTTTTTTTGTGTTGGTTTTTTTTTTGTTGTTGTTGTTTTTTTCAGTCCAGCAATATGTATTAATATAACTAATTTACTCTCAGATTGCTGTCTAAGGTAAGGTTTTATATAATTTCAAATGCGTTTTTATCTTTGTTTTGTAAATTGGTATAATCGTTGTATTTGAATTAGGAACTTGGGGAAATTATTTTTTGTCCAGTTTTTCAAGGTTCATGGGTATACTTAATCTGAGAAGCAAATATTTTAAGTTAGAATTTTTTTTTTTCTCATTCTGGCTTAATAAGTAGCAATTAAAGGATATATTTCAATATCTGCATTATTCTTAATAGAAGAAATGAAATTACAAAATATGTAAGAAAACAATGTTTATGCAAATGGGTTTTAATTGTAGATAAAAACTTTCTAAAAAGGTTTATAAATGACCCAATGTCAAAATATTTTAATATTTATTGTATATAGCTTATTTCTTCAAAATTTTCTTTTCATGTTCTTTTCAAATGTACACCAAAATTGTTAACATGACAAAAAACACCATTTCAACCAGTATGATAGATTTTTTTGAAGGATTATAAGATCTAGAAAGGTATAAATAAGATTAAATAAATTCCACTTTTCATCCTTTTTTTCTTTTCTCCTCAGAATACTTCTAGACTGTTAACTGTTAATTTGCTTTAGCTAGCTGTTCTGATTTTTTTTTTTTTCCTTCAGAATTTCCAATGTAGATTTTATTCCTGCTGACAGACATCTGCTCTGGGAAGGTTACCATAACACTATTTAAAATAACAAAGCCTAATTTATTTGTACAAATCAGGAGAAAATGCATCATAGTAACTGGAATAACTCTACATTTTTAAAATATACTTCATAGGGGAAAGACACCTCAAGGTATCTGTCGATTATTTATATGCAGTAATTAAGAAACTACTAATGTAAAGCTCTGAGAAGTTCATTATTGAGAAATCTCACTGAAAAGTAGACGATTTCCTTGCCACAACATTTTGTTTCACCACTGTCCTCAGGCTGACAAGTTACAATGTAGACTACTATCTCTCTTTGGTCAAATGAGCTAAACTTTTACCATACAGCTCCCAGTTCTGACAGCAGTAAAAAACCTTGTGTTTTCTCCATAGCTAAGAACAATAGTTATGGTTTACACCCTTAAAAAAACTTTCTAAGTCATATATTATGTTCATAGCATGGTGATCTATTTAATTTCCCTTAGGAAATATATTTCTTTTCTATATAACTAGTTTGAGAAGTGGTTTAGAAATCTATGGGAATTAAAGGTAGATGAAAATTAGGAAATAATTTTCAATAGTATAAAGAACATGATGACATTACTAATAGATTAAAAGGTGGAAGATTCAGCTCAGAATTTCATTGTGTGGCTAAAATTTTTGAAAGTTTAATTTTAATTAATCAGGAAATATTTTGATTACTTTCTGAAGATTTCAAACATATATTATCAATTTTTCTTTCTGACTCTTTTTCTTTCCCTCTCCATTTATTGAACTTCAATTTCAATATATGATATGTATTTTTGTGCATACTAATTCCCTTTGTTGGCTGAGTAGAAGAGGAAAGGATGAACATATACAACTGCACCATGTATACCCATTTGAGAAAAACAAACAAACAAACCCCATGAACCAACTAAATGACAAAAACAAAAAACTCTGTCAGAGTTGTTGAACATAGAGAATAATCATGACTAAGGCTCACGTCGGTAACAGAAGCTAAACATACATGTCATCAATTAAAGGATGAGTAAATAAAATCCTGTGTATTAAGGTTTACAGTATCTCTAGCTTTGTGTTGAGAATGTTGTTTTCTTAGTATAACACTGGTATTGTGCATCTATATGTATTTATACATATATACATATGATAGATATAGTAATACTATATCTGTTTATACAGTCTTTAGAATTACTAATTTTGCTCTTATATCTCACAGAATTAAATAGGATCTTTTTCTTTTTTTTTTTTTTAAGACTAGAAGTGAATTAACTGTTCTTCCAAATTCCTCTTCTACCATACTATACAGTTGAAATCTCTGACAAACTCTCTGTATAAATACAGTCATAAATAGCATACAGTCTAAGTGAGATACTAATCATGTGTCAAAATATTTGCAAGTCAGGTGTTTGAGAACAGGGACACAAGAAAAAGCATGCTGAGTGAAGAAAACCCTAGAGCTCAAGAAATGTAGTTGAATTAGGGAAATCCATGTGGCCTCCTTGGGGCTTCATTTTCATCTTCTTCAGACTATGTTAAGTTTTGAAAATGGGAAAAGGAATCATTTTCTTCTTTAAAACACTGCCAGTGGTATATTGCTCATGGAATTTAATATTTTATATACATGTTCCATAGTATTTAGCTGATGACTACTGTATTTCTTGTCTTAAATCATAACTCTTGATAAATACTCCTTATGTCAGATGTTGTTTCTGAAGCATGAAAATGACTTAGTAATTATTCTGGAATCATTCACATATTTGATTTTTATTTTTTCTTGTGAGAACTTTAATATAGGGTGCTTAGCAGTATTAAGCAAATATTTCAAATGCAGACACTGTGGCAATAAGCCACATTCAGAAAAATAATTATATCATCTGGTCTTTGTTAATTTAATTAAATAGTTTTATTTTAGTAATATGCTAATTAAAAGAAAAAGGAAAAGAAATCCTCACTTTTACCCAGATATGTACCTCTTTACATAAACCTTTCTTTTTTCTTTTTTTTTTTTTTTTTTTTAAAGGTAATGATCAGTAAAATAAAATTTGGAGTAAATTTGAGTGGCTTAAAAATATCTAGTGTTGCTAATAAGCAGATAACCAAAAATTGCATCATAAATTCTCGCAGCTTTATGCCCAGTCCTTAATATTAAACTTCTAACAACTTTTCTGCTAAAAATCATATGATTTTTAAAATGGAAATTGGTAACTGTGCTTTTCTATTCACATGGGTATGTCTGCATGATTTGGAAGAAAAATCAGTATATGCATCTACTAAAAAAAAAAAAAACAAACAAAAACAAAACAAACAAACAAACAAAAAAAAAACAGATAAATCCAGCAAAATGAGATGTATTTTTTGAAATTTTCTGATATCTAAGCATACATATATTTATTTTATTATATATTTTTCAGTGAATTGTTTATGAATAAGTAACTTAGCTAACAAGTCCCAGTCAATTTCAATATGGTTCATTACTGGGTATGCATAAACCTCCTCAGGTTTTATACATTGATTTGATCATTTGACAGTAATTACAAAACTACTTTCTTGCATATGAATTGTAGCCTAATTAAACCAGCCTGCAGGCAGCCACAGCAATGATGCTGGTTAAGCAGCATTTTCTACATTCCCAAATGCTACTATGTTCTTTTTGCTTTTGCTGATCTCATGCATTTTCTGCCAAGTTAAGCTACTGAGGCAGTGCTTACAGGGGAAGTTTTCATTGAAAATTTGTCCTTCCTAGGTCTCTTATAGAAATTAACAAAGGAGCTGGCTGTCTAAATGTGATAATATTTCAGTTAATTGGTTTTACTGGTTAGAGATGATATTGATTATAGAACAAATGTGAATTTTCAATTAGAAGTGAATACTTTTTGGAGATCTTTAATGCTTTGCTTTGCAAAATGCGAACCATTAAGCATAAAATCGCCTCAGCACCCTCAGCTGTTGGTCTCTCTGAAGGTCTTTGTTTGAAGATGGGTTACTTGTCATAGAACAGATGTTCTAAAGTCAGTAACTAAATATTAATATAATACTAGTAAATTATAGTATTCTTTAGCACACTTTTAGAATCTATTTCAATGAAATATAAGTTAAAATTACATCCTCAATATATCATTAACAGGTATGATTATTGTGTGACAATTGTGAATAGTTTTTTGACCTTTTTTAAGGACGTTTAAAAGAACATAATTGGAACATAGGTTCTGTTTATACCTTTCCATGTAAACAGATTTTTTTTTTTTCTTTCATTTGCCAATGTACATTATTTATGCTATGAAAAAAAAAAAAGTGCTTTAATTTGTTTTTTAATAAAAATCTTTATACTTGTTCTATTTCGGCATACTGAAAGTAAATATAAAGGTTCTTTGAGGTGAAAGTACAGATTTCTTTCTCTCTTTCTTTTCCTGTCACTGGCTTCTCCCTTGAATTCTATTAAGGCCATGTTTTCAAATGGCGTTGATGTATTTGGACCAATGTGGACCATCTATAGTCGATAAGTATCAGCATCAGCTGACTTCACAAGCCTCACAAAAATTATAGTTACAATTTGTCTCTCTGTTACAAAAGGACAGTAAATATTGTTGGTGTCAGATTGGCACTTCCTGAACACAGTTTTCATTCTTTTTGTTATGGATTCACCGACAATAATCATCCATCTTCAACGAATGCTGGAAAAGATCTCTGAAGCCTGTCCTGTGTGCAGTGCTGAATGGAGAGGAGACATATTTCAGTCCTGCCAACATTTGGTCCTGAAGAAATAATTTCTAGTTTCCACACTGGGAACATGACAGATAACTCTTACTCTTCAGAAGAACTTATTTTTTGGTTTTGTGGTATTTGTTTGTTTCCCTCCTTTTTTTTTTTTTTTTGTGTTTGATTTATTTTTTTTTTTTTGTTTGTTTTTTATTCTTTTAATATTTTTTTTTGGTTTTTTGGGGGGAGGGGAGGAATAAGGGCTACCCATACTCCTCTTCAGCCATTTAGGATATTCCTCTGCTCACTTAATTTAATAATTGCCATAATCTAATGCTGCATCTTGAATGTAGTTGACTAAGGCTTCCTCTGACTTGCTGTTATTTCCCCCTGATATAAACAACAGTTTGCTTTTGGCACAGTAAAACAAACAAACAAACAGAAAACAAAGCAAAACAAAAATCTTTCCAGATTTTGAAAGTATATGTATATCGAAAAAAAGTTATTTTGCACCTATTTTCAGCACAGTAATAAACAAAGACATCTGCCTAGAAAGATGCCACTTTTCCCTCATGTTCCTTTTTGCTGCATTTTTTTCCTGATTTTGATCTTTCTTGTCAAGCTTTTTCTTTCAGTATTTTTCTCATAATGTTGTAAGTGTAAAAAGTCTTCTCAGTGTGCATATTCAAGGTGGAACTGTATAATTTGTTCACTTATTTTGAGTGTGTTTTATTGGCTGAGCTCTATCACCAGACCAACATTTCTAACGCTTCCTTCAATAGTCATGTCTTTATATACAGGGAGAATTCAGTTGCTCATACTGACGACTTAACTGCCCATCTTACTGAAACAGTTACTTTCTTTGATTGGGTTTAATACTATGGTATTCAGGTTTTCAGATAGACTATCTGTCAATCATGCTGCATGATAAGGTTAATACCTAAATTCATTAGTGTTTAAAATCATTGTAGCTGCTGCCCAGTGTGCATAGCAGTCCATTGGACATGCATCACATTGGTAATATCCGTGGGATTAAGGTCAATACTATAGCAATACTATAGCCACTCTAACTGAAAGAGGAATATTTGTATTTCCTCAGAGATGTCTTCAATTGCTTTTCCTCACGTCTCTTTTTTTTTGCTTACTTTTGAGGGCAATTTTTTAACTTAACTTTCCCTTTTGCTGTTCACCACATAAAAATAGATGAGATATATATAGTAATAAAAATTTTGTTGCACTTAAAACATTTCATTTCTATATTAGCTAAAAAACATCTGCTGAAACTTCATTTGGATTAATTTCTTTTCCCTTTTGAAATTCCCTGGACTCAGATGGCAACAGTTTTGTCCACCACTGTTCTTGTCTGAACTACACAGCAATAATACTGCATTACATGCTTGATAAAAACTGTCAAAATATGCTTGATTTGTAAGAAAATTTATCTTATAGAGTATTAAAATATTTAAGTAGATCTTCTGGTGAAATACTCTCTACAAATATGATAGTATATGTACATAAAAAGCACAAAATTTTGAGAGCTCATTTTTTTAAAATAAGCAACATGTGTACATGGCATGCATTGCTCATACTCTTGACTCTTGACATTTTAATGAAAAATCTTTTAAGTATTTGTTGTGTTTTAATGTCAGCCAGCAGCCAAGCCCCACACAATCACTCACTCACTCCCTCACCAGCAGAACTAGGGAGAGAGTTAGAAGGATAAAAGTGAGAAAACTCATGAGTGGAGATAAAGACAGTTTAATAAGGAAAGAAAGAGCTACACACGCAAAGCAAAACAAAGAATGAATTCACTGCTTCCCATGGGCAGGAGGGCAGGGCCCCATCACAATTAATGGTGACTTGGTAAGGCAAATGCCATCACTCCAAAAGTTCCCCCCTTCCTCCTTTTTCCCTACACCTTATATACTGAGCATGATGTCATATGGTCTGGAATATCCCCTTGGTCAGTTTGGGTCACCTGTCCTGGCTGTGTCTCCTCCCAGCCTCCCATGCACCCTCAACTTCTTCACCAGTGTGGCAGTACAAAAAGCAGAAAAGCCCTTGTCTCTGTGTAAGCTCTGCCCAACAATAAAAAAACTTTTTCTGCATTATCAACACTGTGTTCAGCACAAACCCAAAACATAGCCCTGTACTAGCCACTGTGAAGAAATCAACCCTATCCCAGCCAAAACCAGCACAATATTTTATAAGTAATGTTCCATCATCCAAGAACCCTACTTTTAATATACAGATTATTAAAGAAAAAACAGTACCTTGCAGGTAAGTTTTTAATATCTTTATTTAAATCACAAAGCATTTAAAAGTCAAGGCACCAGTATTTTTGGCCTCCTCTGGATGCATTTGAGGACCTTCCCAAACTTCTTAAATTGTGGGGCCCAGAACTGCACACAATACTCCAGGTGAGGCCTCACCAGTACTGAATACAGCAGGGAAATAACCTCTTTTGACTGGCTGGTGATGCTCTGTTTGATGCACCTCAAGTAGACAGTTTCCTCTCATGCCTGCCAGGGCAAATTGCTGGCTCCTGTTGATTCTGCTGTCCACCAGCAATCCCAAGCCCCTCTCTGCAGTACTGCTTTGTAGACACTCCTCTTTCAATTTATACTTGTCCCAGAATTACTCTGTCCTAGGTGTAGACTCTGGCATTTGACCTTTTTAAATTTCATCCCAATAATCATAGCCCGATTCTCCAACCTATCTAAATTACTCTGCAACGTCTCAACCCTCAAGAGACCCAATAGCACATCCCAGTCTGGTATCAGCAGCAAACTTGCTAATGGTGCATTCACCTCCTGCATCCAGATCACTGATAAAATTATTGAACAGAACCGGTCCTAGAATTGAACCCTCAGGAACAGTAATGCAACACTGTGCACATATAGTCTTAATAAATGCAAGCATATTAAAATTGAATACATAGTTTCAAGGTAACAAATACACAGAATTTAAGTAGTGCATGATAGTGATTGAGAAAAGAACCACAACAGAATGCAAGGAGGTTAAGATATTAGTATTAGAATAGGAAAATACAAGTGGAATTGGATGCTAAATAACTCGTTTGAATACGAAATATACCATATTGTTTCCTGTGTAAGACCTATATAATAAATGCATTTTTCATTCCTTTAAAATTCATAATCTCCAGAAAACTTTCCAATACGTGTGCAAATCCCTTAGTAAAAAATAAAATCTTATTTAACCCTTAGAAGATGACAAATACCTCCTCCCACATGCCTTGTATGTCACATAATCCAACTGCTCCAGAAATTTGCTTTAAGAAATGAAATTTTGAAAACAGTAAAAATTAAAATTATATTTCTATCAATAATGCACCTTCTCTAGGAATGTATTGCAACTAAGTATCCCTTTATTTTTTAACAGTTAATCTATATTTTTTATTTTATATCTAAAGTAACATGATGTTCTTAATTCTTTATTTCCTTCATAATTTTTATTAAAATCTTATGTTTACTAGTACTCTTTTTTTTTTTTTTTTTTTTTAATTTCCCAAATAAAATTGCAATTGTGAACTTATTTTGAGGAAAAGTGCGTTATACTTTAATTTCAGATTCCATTCATAGCATGCAGCACTGGGAACAGTTACTGTTAGATAATGCTGAAGGACTGAAATGTACAATTTTGTCTTTGGAAATAATGACTATAATCCAAAATGTTAATTGTTTTCTTTTTTTGTAATCTATATGGATCTGATTAGAAATTAAAATTAGTACTCAAATATTTCCTAATACAAATGTACATGTGAAAACAAATCAGTACATCAGATACATAATTAAGTAAAAGGCTACAAACAGATTACTGAAGATCAAGGCAACAGCTTGATTAATTTTTCTGTGTGTATAACAATATTGACACACAACATGTTTGTCTTTTATCTTTCAATGCATATCTCTTTTGGTTTTGGGGGTTTATCATTATAAATGTGATGAATGTACCAGGGAAGTTTTGAAATTAATGAGAACTTCATTTTTTTATATTGAGAACAGCAAATCATGTGTCTTTGTATAAATCAAGTATAAACTTATTACTCCTTTACTAATAGTACAACAAATATTTAGAAAATGCAATTCACAACAAATTAGGAAAATTAAGGTTATTATTAAAAACACTGGTAAAAAGGTAATGGATATCTTTTTTTTTCCTACAGGAAAAAAAAAAAAACAAAAAAAAACCCAGCACATATAAGAAAACAAAACAATATAGAGGAAGCATATTACCAAATGGGCAGAAAGAATGTTTGTACTCTTTTATTTGCCACCTGTGCTCTTCCTTCACTTCTAGGAATGTTCTTTTCATTACCTTAGGGCACAAACATCTTCCCAAAGAGGTCAATTAAACTATGGCTCCATTGTCAGAAACACAGTGCTCCTAAATTCCTCTAAAAGAAGCAACAGGTATGGGGGTTTCTTTTTATTCTTTGGCAAGCATACAGAGTAAAAAATCTCCAGATGGAACAGTTAGAAGATATTAAAATTACCAAACTCCCCTCGACCCCCCCCCAAAAAAAACCCCAAACAAACAAACAACGCCTAACCCAGAAAGGAGGACTTTTGGAACATAAATATAAGGAAATCAAGCCCAATGAGAAAAATAAAGTGCTTCATACTCTTTATTTATTCATATATACTCATATATATGAATATATGCTTCATAACCCTTTCAGTAATGAATAATTTGGTCTCCACTGCATAGTAATTTGGAGTGAGAAAGAGAAATAAAAAAAAAATATGCAAAATTATACTGGGATGGTGTACTGGTTTTGTCTGCAATAAGTTAGTCTGCTTCACAGTAGCTTGTATGGTGCTATGTTTTATGTTTGTGACAAAATCAGTGTTAACAAAAGGGTATTTTGTTAGCATTTGTCAGGATTGCTGAGCAGTGTTTCCACCACGTCAAGGCCTTTTCTGCTTCTCACCCCATCCCATCAGTGAGTAGGTTGTAGGTGCACAAGAAATTGGGAGGGGATACAGGTGGGACAGCTGACCCCAGACAATCAAAGGGATATCTCATACCATATGGAATCATGCTTTTGTCTTACCAAGTAACCACTACACATGATGAAGCCCTGTTTCCCCAGAAATCGCTGAACATCTGCCTACATATAGGAGATGGTGAATCAATTCCTTACTTTGCTGTGCTTGTGTATACACCTTTTGTAGAGGGCAGTAGAGTGAGTGAGCAGTTTAATTTAGATTAATCCACAATAAATGACCAGATTACTTAATAGGATTTTAAACTCACTGGACACTAAAACCATTTACCTGAGATCAGGTTGCTGAAAAGTGAAAGAGTAGATAGCAGGAGTATGAAAGGATTATAGATATAGATGAGGTGTTGCATCAGAATTAATTCCTACATCTTCCGTTATCCAATACATTTACTTATTACCAGTGGAACAAGATTCTTATTATATAACAGTAAAAACATGAAAAGGAATAAAAAAAATAAAGTCAAAACTGTCTGCCATTTTTAAGTATGCAACTACAACAACCACCTTTTATGCTATTGATTTTCAACTTTCTGTCTTTCACCTGTTTCATTTGACATGAATATGCAGCAGAAGTAAAAAGACACATCAATTCTGTATGAAACTACATGATCCAGATAATACAAATAGTCTTTTTAACGAGAAAAGGAAAGAAGGGAAGGAAAGGGAAGGGAAGGAAAAAGGGAAGGGAAAATGGAGAAGGAAAGGAAGGGGAATTTTATATTAGACAAAATAATACATCTAATAATACTCTTTAGGAGTTTTAATCTTCTGTGGAGTGTATCATCCTACTACACTTTTCCATACAGCTGACCACAGAGCTTTTCAGTTAGCATGGAAACATAGGACTGTAGCACTGAGAAAAAAAAAAAAAAAAAAAAAAAAACAACACACAAAAAAACCCCCACAAAAACAAATAAACACACAAAAAACCCAACAAAACAAACAAAACAAAACAAAACAAAAAAAAGGAAGAAAAAAAATACCCACAACTGATGACTGAAGTTTAAAGAGAATGTTAAATTAAAAAAAACAGGAATGCCAAAGAGGCATGAATGGGTGGAAAAAATCTGCTGACATCTGGCAAGAAAATGTATAAATGAACTTAACGGGTAGACCTAAAGTCTGTTAAAATTGCATATTATGTAAATTATATTGTTACATGGGGAAACAAAATATTTACAGTATTAGGTGAAAGATGGAAATACAGTCTTCTCTGTACCTTCCTCTGTCTTACAATTAGGTGAGCTCACTGTGTACTTTACATTCCTGAGTTAAAATTAGTCCTACAGTAAATAGTACTTAATGTTCCCAACACTAAGCAAAAAGATTTTTTTTGAATAAATTTAAATCTTTTGTTCGACAAAAGAGGAAGTCTGAAGTTAAAAGCCTGTCAGTTTATGATTCATTTAGTTTTCCAAGGATATTTCTCATTGAGATTTTAATTCCCTAATTCAAATCATGAACATTAGCAACAATCCAGATAAGAGTTCTGACATCCTTTTATATTTCCTTACTGTATTCTGATATATTTTTCATGTGGTACTGAGCAAAGCTGATCAAAAGGTTGATGTAATAAAGCATATAGGTATCTTTCCTGAACCTAAGAAAAAAATTTGTGGGCCTTCAGTTCACAATGACCATGTTACAAAACACAAATATTACTATTGATTCTTATATTTTGTCCCAGGCAAGGTTATGGACCCACATAACTGATCATTCAAACCAATTACTGCAATTTCTGAAAATTTTGTCATTCACATTTATCAACCCTGATAAAAATGCATACTGTAAATACATTACAGGGTTGATATGCTACCATATTCCAAATGGTATATCAAAGAAAACTTTGTTACCTCACTAATTACTTCAGATTAGTTTAGACATAGATAGGTTTTCTTGTAATAATTTTGCAGGGTCAAACCAAAATAGGACAGTGAAGATCTTGTGAACAATTTTGCAATGTAGTTATTGAAAATGAGAACTCAGGCTTCCATATAAATTTTTATTAAAGCCAAATGCAGATGGTATTTTTACTTTTGTGTCTTCTTTCCATCTGTGGCCTGTATGCATGCAAATAACTGAGCTAATTTCAGATAATTCTGTTCAAGTGTAAAATATCAACTAGCCTGCTTTCAGTGAAAATGGAACTTTTTATGAGTGAATTTGCCTAGGCAATTGCTCTTTCATTAAAACAGTTTGAATCCAAAGACTATGAATTTCCATTTACCAGATGGAAGAAGTGTTCTTTTAAAATTATCACATGAAGGCAGCACTTTGTCCTAGAAAGAATTTCACCATAATACATTTAATGCTTGTTCATTTTGGAAGACAATGATTCGGTCAGAAAAAGTGGTTTTATTTATGCTTATCAAAATCAGTAACTGACAATAATCTTAGGAAAAAAAAAGGTGCCTGTATGAAAGAGAAGATACCTGAATTAATAACTTGCAGTGGATTATTAAACTACAGGCAATGTTAAGTTTGACTTTCATCATACTATGCAGTGGAGAAGCAAAATGTGTCTGTCTTCAGATATCATTGAAATATCACAAAAGTTTTTTAATTTACCAAAAATATTCCAAGGATCAGAAGAGTCTGCAGGAGAAGAGACATTTTTTCTGCTTCTTTAAGAAATACCTAATTACTGAACTAGTAGAAAATTTATTCAATTAATTTTTTACTCTATTACTGGATCATTTCAGCGCTGCCTCCGTACAATCCTAAACATCCACTGGTCTGATTACGTGTCAAATGTGTCTGTCCTTGAACAGGCAG
>JAWWEE010000001.1:71387979-71402875 GCA_035221455.1 Xenops minutus
TGTACTCTTTTATACTTTTATACTCTTTTATACTCCTTTATATCCTGTACCCCAAATCCCTATAAGTAAAGAACTCTACTTTACCCACATAAAGTTGTCTTGGAAAGTTTTTTTCCCCTCTCCTTAAGGCAACACTGTGGTACTAAATAAAGATGTTCAGAGGCTGGTGAGGATCCAGAGAAGAGTCAGAGAGATGATTTAAAAATTTGGAAGCCTTCCATATGAAGAAAGGTTGAGAAAACTGTTTCTTTTCTGCCTTGAAAAAAGAAGACTTAGATAAGACCTTGTCACAATCTTACAGTATTTAAAGGATGGCTACAAAGAAGAAAAAGCCTCCCTTTTTTACAAGGATTCACATGGAAAAGATGGGGGATAATTGGTAAAAATTACGTCCAGGGAGTTTCTGGTTAGACACAAGAGGAAAATTTTTCACAGTGAGAGCAATTAGCCATTGGAATCACCTTCCCTGGGAAATGATCATTCCCCAGTGTTACACACTTTACAGATTCAGCTGGACAGGGTGTTGGTCCATGTTTTCTAGTGCTTTTGCAATGAAAGGTTGGACTAGATGATTTTTGAAGTGCCCTTCCTACCCAAACTTCTGTGACTCTGAGATGTGTCAATGTTGGATACATTTGCTGGGAAGCTTAACAAATAAAGTCACAAATAAAGTCAGGTAATATTAATTACCTAGGAACACCAAAGTGAATCTATCTATCTATAAATTTTAAGTGTAGGAAATAATATACACATCCTATTTGGAATTACTACAAACGGATATTCCAATTTCCAGAGTAAGTTTAAATAAACCAAACAAACCAACCAAAACCACTTAGCTATTTTACATATTTCTGTGATGCTCACAATGGTTCTAAAGGCTTTCCTGTAAATCCTTTACAGTGGTTCTAAATGTAAACTTTCAGGCAAGTTAAAACCCCTTGGCTCAAGTAGGGAGGTTTTGTGCCCTTGTGATCAGAAATACAATGATCTTAGTTTCTGTAAGTCAATGTTTTCTCTAAGGAGAACAACCTGTGTTGAACCATGATCATATTACTTGAATAACAGCATTCATAGAATGGCATAATGTGCTTTAGCTGTACAATTCTAATGATTCATCATCATTTTCTAAAGTTTTACTGTATTGTAAATGTCTTACAGCCTAGTGATAAATAAAATTATGTTTTATGTAGTGCTTTTCAGAAACAAAACATTACAAAGTATATTAAAGTATATTAAAATAATAGGAATTTAATCTTGATATAATTTGGCAGTGAAGAATTATATACAGATAATCAGTGATTTTCTTCACATATGTGTCAAATATTAAAACTCACTATAGCTATTAGTCTGCAGGAGTAAAGGTGACAGGATGTAATCCTTCATTATGATGATTTTTTTTTTTTTGCTTACTTTTAGAGTCATAATACTGAGAAGCTCTAAAATAGGCAGAATCCTCTTGTGGCAATCACAGTGCAAAGACAAGAACAGAAATGTTTCCAGTGATTTTTCAAGTAGGAATAAGCATTAGCGATTGGAACAGTAACATTCAAAGGATCAAAGATGAATTCTTGGGCACACTTACTATTTACCATGATTTTACTCTATATGATCTTGTATTTCATTTGGTGTAGTTAGTCTTGATTTTTGTCACTGGTGTTTAAGATGCTTGAATGCATTTTATTGTATTGAATTTGATGTCTGTTTATGTTCATACAAGTTAAATTTGAGATCTGTATGTGCAAATTTATTTACACTTATCTGCAGTACCATATAAAGGTGAAAAGGTGAAAAGTTCTTCAGGGACTTAGTTTCCTTACGAAATAACACCCAAAACCAGAATATTGTTTCAACAAATTTCATAGAATCAAGGATTAAAAAGATTACTGTAAGTTACTATATACATGGAAATGCAAAGTCATTCTGACTGCTTTGAATCAATTTCAGACCCATTAAAATCTAGTGCACATACCAATGCTAGCTATTAATCTTCTCAATGATGCAACTTCACTTTTGAACTTGTGAAAAGATAAAAAAAATTTGGTTTCTGTGATGGTTTAGTTTTCTTGGTTTTGGTTTAGGCCTTCCCTGGTAACAGGATTATAACTAAGGAAGCATTCCACACCATTCCTTTACGTAATCAGGTATATATAAGATGAGGAAGGTTTCCTCCATCTTTCCTTCCTGTGCTTGGAGGACAGCAGGTCTCTGTGTTGACCTTTTTCTTACCTATATGAGTTGAAGCCTACCTGAGAGCTGTTGTTCCAGTCGCATAGAGGTTGGACATTTCTGCTGTTTCCTTGAGGGAAGTTTGGTGAGAATTTATTGTGTTAATTACTTTATTGAGCTTTTCCCTGAGTTTTTAGTGTGCGTTTGTCTGTTTGGTTTTGTTTTTACCCCTTGTTTGTCCCTCTTCCCATGCCCTTTTCCCCCTTTTCCCCCTTTTGGGGTTGTTTGGGATTCTTGTTCTGTATATTCATAATGTTTAATTGTATATAACTGTAATATATGTGAATATATATATATGCTTTTACTACAATTTTCTTTTGGTACTTTTTTTCTCTTTTATGGGGTGGGGGGGGTGGGTGTGGAAATCTATGTGTCCAACAGTTGGGTTTGGGAGAGAGCCAACCCAAACCTCCACAGTTTCAAAGACAAATTTAACTGTAGTCATTTTTATATAGTTCCAATCCATCATAGTCAGTTTGAGACTGATAATTGTGTAACACAGAGAACATACTCAAAAATTTTCAAGCTGCAAATATAAAAAACTATATTATTAAAAACTGCATATCAGACACATTTCTGCAGTTTTCCCTCCATTGAATTACTTGTTTAGCCAAACGGGAAAAAAAATAGTTATTTTCCTATTTTCTAAAATTTTCTCAGATTTTAGCCTTCCTTACACAGCAGTCTAACAAGATAATACAAAAATAAGTAATTTAAAGTAATGTTTACCTCTCAGGTCACTATTTATGTTATTAATACTGTATATGAAATGTCATAAAATTCCAGTCCCCCACATTCAGTTCTAGACAAAAAAGAGGTAGCTTGTCATGATTCTTTTCTCAAAATAATTTGTTATTCATATCCATGCAAACTCAATGAATGCTACTGTAATTCTCACAGGAACTTGGCAGACTAAGTATACATAACTATAGTTAATTGCACCATAAGCAGTTGATTGATGCCACTCTTCATTAATGTGTGATCTGAGACCATCTCGTTCAGTTTGTTCTAGTTTTCTAACATTTTATTCCTTATCCTGATCCTACTGTGTATTGAGTTGTTTGGGGCAGCAACTTTCATTCCATTACTTCAAATAATTCCTTCTGTATCTGAAGAGAAAGCCTTCTTAGCTTCTTTTTCTGCTACTTAATTTACACTTTTTTCATCTTTTTTTTTTTTCCTCCACAGAATTTTAGACCTCTAAGACACCTTGGTGAGTTCAAAACTGCTGCAGTAATAAGGAAGAGATTTTTGCTACAAAGAGGTCTGGTTTGCAGCAGGGAAGATATGTTATCAGTTATGCTGTCCTGCTTCATATTAATAAAATACTTATGGTTCATGACTTCTACTTAAAAACTGCCTCTCAGTATAATGTTATCACTGAGAAATACAGCATTGTTATACAGTTTCCCATAGTGTTTAAATTGGCAAAGGGGCAGTTTTTCTTTATTTTATTCTCTTGTCTTAACTTAGTGATTCCTTAAACACTTTTAGTTCCAGTTTTTGTTTGAACGCATTCTAGTAAATCCACAATATATTCTTTGAGGTAGTGTAACAGTAATAGCTGTTATCTTCAAATTTCAAATGTTACACAGCCTTCAAGAACTTGTATTTTTAGGGAGAAGGCATCTCTTTCAATTTGAAGTTGTCAGCAAAGAAGCCCTCTGTGGTCAAATTCTACCCTCTTCCACCAGAGAATGATCATATGTCCATATGGAAGTATCTACCCAAGCTCTCTATGTTCAAGACCCTCTCAGAGGTCTCTATATTTTCTGCTTTTCAAGTAGTAGTCTTTTATTATATAGTTTAGATATGTTGTGAAACCAGAATTATTCTGCTCAATTCAGATGATATTGATTGTGAAAAAAAAAATATTAAGAAATGCATAACAATAACATTTGGTAACTCTGAAATTGAATCTGTTTGTGAATAGTAGGGTGGTGTTCATGAGTTTTGGGTGTATGGTGTAAAGTCTAAAACATAAAAAACATATATCTCTCCTTGTACATTTTATGAATATCCATTAAAAGTATTCAGAAGTAGCTCCATTCCAGCTCGCAACCTTTTCTTGTATTGGGTGTTTCTACTTTGATGCAGCACTGGGAAACAAGCTAGCAATTTATTAGTAAGAATAAGAGGAATAAGGAACATTCATTTTATTTGATGAAGTGTTTTAATGCCATATGACCAATGTATAAAACTCATCGCATATGAAAATCATTAACCACATTTCAGTGCCCATTCTACAGTCTAGATAAAATAAAAATAACTGCATTTGATTATGTATTAAAAATGCACTCATTAACTTGTAGGTTTTTTGTTTCTTTCTTTTCTATAAAACTGAAAAGGTAAAGTTTACAGTTTTACATACTTCTACATTACAAAAAACCTGCTAAAGAAATGCTGCAGTAGGCATATTCATTCTCCTTGAACCTTTTAAAATGACAAAACTTTAAATATTTCCTTCCTTATCTATCCTAGTTTGAATTCAATGATCCATCTCCACTTTTATATGCTGAATGATCTATAATTTTGTAATATAACAACATCAACATCAATAGCAGTGCCTGTTCCTGAAGCTTTAAGAATATTGGCTACATTAAATGGTTATATAATCTTTAATAATGGAAGGAATCTATAATAATATGTTGTGTGAAACAGAACTGTCTTCTGGATTTACTTTATACAGATACTTTGAACTTCTGGTTCTTCAAAACACTTCTTTTAAAATAAGCCTAATTCCAAATGTTATGATATCAAATAATGCAAATGGTAAGTATTTTAAGACTCTCACACAAAAGACAACATTGCATAAGAGAAGTCAAACTTCTATTTAGTATTTATGTGAGACAAGAGAATTCCTAATGGTAGACAAGTTTGAAAATTCTTTTATAAGATTTTTATATTCTAAGAATTCAGAGAAGTATTTAAATATAGGCCTTTCTGATTTATATTTTGTAAAGTCCTCTCACAAAGTTAATGTCCCTGCATGCTTAATTCAGATGTTTCGCTCTCTTGAAAATTATTCTTTTCTGTGAGTTAGCAAAAAAACCAAAACAAACAAACAAACAAACAAAAACAAACCAAAAAAAAAAACACACCCCCACACACACACACAATGGTCAAATTAAAAATAAGAAGCTATAATTCCTCTATATCTTTATAATATTGATAATAGTGACCTTAGTGAGTAAAGGGGGAAAAAAATGATATTTTTTTCTGTTCTTTAAGATTGATTCTGCATAATTAATGTCAAAGTGTTTACTTCATAAAGTCTGCTTGCCAGTTCACCCTACGTCCCCTAGTATCACAATACTGTTGGATGAAGAGCTGTAGAGATATTTTTGTTAAAAATGTTAAACTAGTTTAAAATCCCAATGATCATTGGAAGATCAATGGACATAAACAAGTCTTAGACGAAAATTAAAAAATCACAGTGCTGTGCAGTTTTTAAAGCAAAGCATGTAACCTCCTTTTAAATCATTCACTATCATTAAAATCAATTACTTTGCACTTTCATCAAACTGATATAACAGTTTGATGTACCAGAAGAATAATTTCCTCTCCATGTAGAATATACACTCCACTTCGTCTTCTTCTTGCCACTTGTCATTTCTTTGACAGTATTAGTTTTCATCCCATTCCTCTTTGCCAGTGGATTGATTATATTTATACACTAGGCAACTGATTATTTCCTGCAGGTCTGAGTGCGATCATCAGCTATTCAAATTAACTCCTTGCTTGTGCTACCTTTCAGGTAAATCCTAGCTTTTCATCAGAATATCCATACTATCAGGCTAACGAAAATGTAGATTAATACGCATAAGGTTTGCTTTGATCAGTTTTTGTAAGATTTTACTTCTCCAAATTCTTATATAACTGCATTTCTTGTAATCTTTCCTAACACTCCTTAGATTCTTCTAAAGCAATCTTTAGCAGCACAGAGGAGCCTGGGTGACAAACACAAAGAAGTGTCAATTATTAGGCAATATATGTTTTTCAGTCTCAGCTCAAGATTTAACAGATATTTCAGAGGATTTTCTTTTCTTTGAAAATCAATTGAATTGTACCAGGGGATTCTTTGGAGAGCTTTTTTACTATTATAGAACTCAATTATAATGTATTAGTGAAGGAGGTCAGCACAGTTAATTGAACAAAAGAATATGATTTTATTAGAACAGGTAAGAAATTTAAAAATATGCATAATCTAAAAATTGTTCTTAGTTTTTATGATAATAAATCTGCTTTCCTTATATTCCAGGAAAAAAAAATAATAAAAAAAAATTATGGATTGTCAGAGCATTTCCTTTTAAACAATAGTAATCAAATAATTTCCATCTTGATGTCAGTGGGATTTCTAGTGAAATATATTGTTTTGTAATCTATATGGCAATTTACAGCTATAGACATGTATTTAGTTGTTGAAGTAATGAAACACTGAAGACTCAAATAAGTGAAGTGGGTTTGAGAAAAAAGTATGCAACCAGTGCCTCGTCTAGGAGATTAAATCTAGCAAAGGTTTTATAGTCAGAAAGGGAAACATAGACAAGTCTCTCAGATTAAATTAAAATATCTTGGCAAACTAGTTTGACAATTTTATTTCAAAAAAAAATCAGTTTATGAAAAGACTATTATAAAATCTGCACAAAATTCTTTAATCAGCAAGAAAACCCATTTTTTTCTCAATAAAAAAATGAATGGAGTATGGTTTATTTGGAAACCTGTAGTAAAGATTTTTAATTTGATTTTCTATTTCTCCAAAGTAAACAATTTGTTCCATATATTTAGGTATTTTGGTTAGTCTCTCATTTTGTCCCAATCCATATTTTTATTTTTTTACTGCTTCTAAAGCAGTAACAGGATTAGCTTGGTTTGATTTGTGTGTGTGTGTTATTTTTCCCTCTACATTCTAATTACATCTTATTGGCAGACTTTTATTTTATGCCAATTAAAAAAAACAAAAGTAAAAAGAACAAAGAATTTTCAGTGCAAGATAAGGAATCACCTCTGCCTCAGAGAATGGTAGCTGTGCCCTTCATTTAGCGGTATGGAAGAAATGAATAGGTGTAATATACAAACTAAACCACAAAAATTTAAAACATCTCACATTATTGGAATAGCATGATAAATCTAGAGGCCAAAATGGAAGCCAATAGTCATACAGGATTAAACCAAATTAAAAAAAAAAAGTAAAATCTTCGGTATGACTTTGGCAGACTGTCTTGTAAGTCGGTGATTTTATCATAATCCCCATCTTTCTGAGGAGACATTTGGAGTTGCAGGTGTTTGAAGTTTCCCCAGGGAATTGTACTCGGTAATTTGGTTTTCTATCAACAACACTTAGTTGTCAGAGGGCATACGCCTCTGTGCCTTATTATTCTGCTAACCTGCATGGCTTTCAGCAAAAAACAATTATAAGAAGCTGGAAACAAGAAAGTCACTTTGGCCATTAGCTTCTGAGAAACAGAAACCTGTCAAAAGGCTTTACTTCCTGCAGAGAAAGATGATTTCAGTGAAGCAAACCGTGGTAATCCCCACTTTACCAGAATATGTTAAGTCCATGGCGTTGTTTTACTTTATGTTGCATTATCCACTTACAGAGAGCAGCAGAAGTAAGGAGAATCACACCCTGTTTCTTGCTTTACTTTTTACAGCTGTGACATGTAAGAAAAACCTTTCCAATTAAATTCCAGTTATGTCAAAACTCTCCCAGCAACACATTTTATACATGCTTATGGCATGAACTATCTATAACAGTGGACAGTAACAATTATTAATAATTCTAAATTTAACTAAGTTATTAATTTAATAGATTTAATTAAGTTATAAATTTAATAGATTTAATTAATTTAATTTATTTAATTAAATTATTTACAATATGTGTTACTACCGTCTTAGCATATCAAAAGTCATGCTGCCAGGTATTTAGCATCCTCTCTAGAGCTGATTTCACTGCTTATTTTTTTCTTTTTCAGAGTTTTGTTCACCATTTGATTTATCAAAATGCATGTTGTAAGGCATGCCTATCCTCTTCTTCTATGGCATTTTTCTTTCAGATATTTCAATTGTTGTGGGTTTGGGGTCATATTTTTCTTTGGTTGAGGTTTTTTGGGGTGCCACTGGGGGTGGTATTGGCTTTTTCCCCAATAAAAATGTGTTTTGAATGAACTCAATTCTTTAATAAAAGAATTATGTTAAATGGAAATGGTCCTACAAATAAAAAGAAAAAAAGAATTAAGGATTTCTTTTCTGCTTATGAGTGGTACAAATGAGACAGCTTTTTATGCTATCACATTTGACTGAGTTTCTGAATGAGAAAACAGTAAAGTAAGAGACAGTTACAGAAAAAGGCTGTTTCTGAGGTATTTTAAATGTTTATCAGTAAACAGTGTAACAAATTTCCATAGCTCAGCTTTATTTTTTGTTAGTAATCAATGAAAAACTAATTTAAGGCTCTCTAGTGCCTCCAAAGAAGCAATGTTCAACTCCTTTGAGTTTTAAAGCAATTTTTATTTATTTATGAACAGGCATTCATTAAAACTGTGGACCAGCTTGATTGACACAACGAATTCCAATTTTTAGATCAATTACCACCTTGTGAACAGAAACCAAACAGCAAGAATAGTATCAGAGTGACTACTATATCCATATATCACTTCATAAGAGGGTGACCTTATTCAAATAAATTAGTTAATGTGTTCCAAAAGAATTATTCAGCTCAGAATAAAATTATCTCAATTTGAAATGTAAGCAAATAAAGAAAGATTGATACTACTTATTTTCTCATTTCATAACATGGTAAAAGAATACTTTCCATGATTACCACCACTTCACTACTTGAATTGCAATTATATGCATAATAAATGGGAATTCATGTCTGCTAGAGATGTGAGGTGAAGCAATCTGTCCCACTTCTTTAAAAAAAAAACACATCTCAAGTATACTAATGAAGGGTTTTAATCACTGAAGCTAGATATTTGTGAAACAGACATTAGAAGAATAAATATTTATAAATAAAATGAAATAAGCTCTTTGGGGTAAAGCAGAAAAAAAACAAAAAACAAAAAAACCCAAACAAAATAAACAAAAAAACCTGTAAATAAATTCTTTCCTGATACTGTGACCAATTTTTCCTTCTCTTTGGTCTTACTGAAAATCCAAAGATTCTGACTGGCAACAAATTCCATTCAGTCTCTTTTGTGTACCTTCAAAACGCTTTTTTTTTTTTTTTTCTTACGCTGGTGGGGCTTATAAATCCTGCTCCCTTCTAATTCTTCCTTCTTTCCAGTCTCCTGCTCTTTTCTAGCCCTGTAATTATGTGTGGGGTTTTTTTCATTTTCACTGCTTACTTTCTTATCTTTCCTCTTTCTCCATTCAACTCAAGAGTTTTCCCCCTTGGTTTCCCCATTTAAGGTTTCATGAGAGCCACATGTAGCAACCAACACATAGCAATCAGGAAGAATTCTTCTCTGCTCACAACCTTTCACCAAATGAGAAACACAACAAAGCATACATTAAACTGTGGGAAAATTAAAAATCAAACAAGCAAAAAACCAAAACACAAAACCCCAAAAACAAACAACCAAAAAACCCACCTCTGTTATCTATTACAAAAAAGTATAGCATGCTTGATTTTCTAAGTCACTGAAGAATGAAAAAGAAAGTCCTCACCTTAAAGTGGAGAGTGAGAAATATATATATATATAAAAAAAAAAAAAAGAAATCAAAGTCTAAATCGAAAATTAGATTTGAACAATCAAAAGACTTTAATTATTTAAAATGATTCAATTTTATTTAAGTAATTTTTATTGTATTTATTTTACTTAATTCTCATTAGCAGGAAGAAGTTCTGAAAAGATGTGTTATAACATGCAGTCAAATGCCTTTTACATATTCATTGTCACTATGCACCCTATAAAAAATGTAATCAGTCTTACCTCGTTTTATAGTTTCCCTTGTAGTCAAGGATCTCTACACAGATGGTTATTGAAGAACTCTAAAACCTTATTTTCTCACACTACAGAGGTGTGTGACATGATTTAATATATTGTTTGCTGTATATCTTAAATGGTGTAACCATGGAAATAAATTATTTAAAGTGTAGCAATAGTAAATTAGTGGCTACAAATTACACAATTTAGGGAGCTTTTAATTGAATTAATTACATCAACGGATACTCCCTAGAAAACTGAGACTTTCCAAATATTTTGAACAGCTTACATTACACACATTACATTGTAATTTCTTAGAACATAGGAAAATAACATGCAGTTAAATTTAGTAAATGCTCTGGAAGTATTTTACTGCATAATTTTTAAAATAATCAGAAAGAACACTAACATTGCAAATAATCTTTCTTTTTCATTCTAGGTAACCATTTTAAGCTAGATGGTGAATGATTATATGTCTGTCATTATCTGATTCAATGCTGTTGGCTTAACCTCAGAGAGCAACTGAACACCACATAGCTGCTTGCCCATTCTCCTGCAATGGGATGGGGAGGAAAACTGGAAGGTTAAAAGTGAGAAAACTCAAGGGTTGAGTTAGAGACAGTTTAATCAGTAAATCAAAAGTCATGCACACAAGCAATTCAAAATAAGGAATTCATTCACTTTTTTCCCATGAGCCTGCAGGAGTTCACCATCTCTGGGAAATCAGGTGTAACAAATACTTGGGAAGAAAAATGCTGTAACTCCAAATATTTCTGCTTCCTTATTCTTCCCCCAGTTTTATATACCGAGTGCCTAATGCCATATGGTATGGAATACCCCTTTGGTCAGTTGGAGTCCTATGTTGGTTGTGTTCCTTCCCAAATTCTCGTGCACCACAGGCTCCTAGCCAACAAGGTGGTGTGAGAAGCACAAAAGGTCTTCATTCTGTGTAAGCACTGCTTAGCAATAATGAACATCTCCCTGCATTATCAACACTATTTCCTTCACAAATAGAAAACCTAGTCCCATATGACCTACTGTAGAGAAAACTAATTATGTTCCAGCGTAGACCAGCATAGATATAAGTTTACATTCTTATTCAGGGCTTGCACAGAGTAGGTTTTTTGAAACAAAACAAGAAACCCCACAGAAACCAAATTTCCAAGAACATTTTATCTTGCTGCTATCAGGAATGGAATGACTTGCTTCACTTGTAAGAGAGAAGTAGCAACCTGTTTCTTAATATAAAGCAGAGATTTAACAAATTTTGTAGTAAATGTGACTAGTTTAACAAGATTAAAGTAAAGGTACACTTGATTACAGCATAGAGGACAGGATCAGATAAAGCTGTCAAGGAGACTCTCTTGTTGATTCAAGAGGTTCAGAAAAGACCCTGTTTGCTTTCTAAACTCCTTCTCAGAAGTGCGTTTAGGTGTAGCTCAATCCAAATTTAGTCAAGGACTTCAGTCTAAAGGAGTACATATACAGAATCAATTCTTTATATCACTTAGCTATTAAAGTTTAGAATGCAGTTAATTACTTAGTGAGAATCTGTTATGGCAGAGTCTCTCAGCCTTGAGGGCTAGCCTTGAGTAGGACTAGCCTACTCAAGGGGAGGCCCTGGCATGCAGCCTGCTGCCATGCAGGAGAGCTCAACTGGCCCTGGGCAGTCCACTATTGATGGACTAAGATAATTGACTCATATTTGCATACTGACTACCGATATTAGCTTCTTCCATACCTGGATTGAGCTAGAGCTTGACCAGCACATTTTGCTTTTATTAGCATTTGACTATTGTGTTATCTGTCTCTCTCAAATCCACTTTCAGTGACCACATGCATCCATTAGACAGCCACTAGTGGTTATCACTTGAGCAGAGTTATGGGAAATAAAGTTATATTCACAGTATTTGCCTAATAAAAATAATAAACTATCACTTTCTTAAGACAATAGTCACTAATATGAGTTATGTATTGTTGAAGGAAACCATTTAAATGTGTGTTCAATTTATGGCACCTTGAGGTCTCTAAACTTTAATGAAACATTTATAATAAATAATAGAAACAAATTTCCAGGCTTCATTGATATTTCAGGTGACATTGACCTTGTTAAGGATTTATTTGGATGTAAATTTTCCATAAGATGATACATTTAAAGTAAATTTAATTCTACATAAACATGATCTCTATATACTACTATTTACTGTTTCTTGTTGACCACAATAAATGAAATTCTAGTTCCTAAAGTAACCTCCCAAGGCTCAGAAGTGTCACCTATAAAAATATTTTACTTAATCACAGAATATTTTGAGTTGGAAGGGACCCACAAGAATCATCAAAGTCCAGCTCTGAAGTGAATGGCTCATAGAAGGATTGAACCCACAATGTTGGTGTTGTTAGCACCAGGCTCTAACCATCTGAGATGACCTCAGGGTCTTCTGGAAGTGTTCGAGACTAGATTGGATGGGATCCTGACCAAACCCATCTAGATGGATGGCATCCCTGCCCATGACAGGGCAATTGGAACTACTGACCGTTAAGGTCCCTTCCAGCCCAAGCCTTTCTTTGGTTCTTTAGGTTTAGCACTGTAGAGAGTATTCTCCATATGTTTCAAAATCTGTCAGCTCAAGTTCTTCTAATTTGTCAGAAACTAGCTTCTGATACATAGAGATAACATTCCTTGTAAGAGTGTCTTCAATGTCATGTAGTTGGAGCATGACACTGTATAGAGTAGTGGTAGAGAACATTCAGTTTTACATGTGAGAAATACCAGGTTTTTCTTTCCATGTATATTAGTATGTATGTAAATTTAGTTAGCTAAACTGAAGTTATATCAATATTAATGATAAAATAAAAAGGAAACAAAATAATAAAGGAACACAATGTCTTTTCCTCTATAGAATGTTCTCTGTTTAATGACTTCTTTAACATGCTTCAGGCCCGAAACCAACAGTTGTTGGAGAGATAATACAAAGCAATGAAACAAGACTTAGATTTGCAGGGTGACAGACAAAGACAAAGGTGTTTGTAACTCATTTGGGAAAAAGAAAATATCATAACACAGGATCTTGATGAGTTTTATCAGACCATCTAGAGCCCTAATTCAGTGTGTGGGTAGCAGAAAGATGCTGTCAGAAGAGGACATCATTGTCATCGTCACTCATAGAATTCCACCTGGTGGAGACATTTTTTTTTTTCATTTGACCTGACTGGGAAGCTAGGTTTGCCATCAACAGGAGTTACACTAAAATCTGGGGATATGCTACAATAGTGCCAATAAGCTCTGTGTATAAGGTGCACTGGGGCATTCACAGAAAATTTAACATTGTAGTCCACCCTCCCTTCTTCCTGGCAAAGCTTTTGTAGAACATAACATTGGATCCTTGATACAGGTTCACAGCTCTGTCCCGTTCTATCCTTTTCTCTTAAGCCTATGGGAATATAGGTAGAGTACACACACAATTTCCTCATTCTTCGTTCTTCTTCCTATGAAAGAAGACAAAATAGGCATTTACGAGCCTCGCTCTCTTCCCATAAATAGTAGAATTTATTAAGTACATTAAAAAAGTAAAAGATAATAAATTTAAAAACAAAAAAAACACACATTCTCTGCTCTAGCAGTTGTCCTATCCTTCTTAGATGAAAAAAAAATAAAATATTTTTAGCAGAATATAATTGGTCACCATTTCAAGTTCATAGTACAGAATAAAGCAAAGATGGCATTTTGATTTTTTGTTCCTGGTGTGCATAACAGCTCTTCCTTTAGCATAATCTTATCTTTTTAGCTTCCAACTGCTAGAAACATTGCTGCAATTTCCATTGATGTCCCCTTTGAGTAACGAAAGTCAGTAATTTAGCCAACAGCGACAGGCTGATTAGTTTTGTTGCACACTGATCAATCAAAGCGCTGTCTTGATCTCACTGTCCTTCAGACACTACTTTAGAAAGACCAGCCTTAGGGAAAATATTTTGCTTTTCCTTTTCATTTTTTTTCTAAATAAATTCAGCAACTTAGAAAAATTGTAAACCATTTGCTTAACTCTATGTATAATATCATATGAAAATATTGCTTAAGCATCACACAAGTAAAGAGAAGCAGAAATACAGACAAAGAGAAATAAAGCAAAGCTTCAAACTAAAAAGAATTATGTGCTCCAAATGTGAACTGCATATGAAAAAGACAGAAAGAAATTTAGCAGAAGACATGAATAGGAGAATAAACACAAAATGGAAGACAAGAAGAATCATGAAGAGTAAAATCAATATCTGAAAAAAAATTTGCTAATAAAAATGCACTATTATGTAATTTCCTTTTCTTAAAGAGTATTCTTTAAAGAGAAGCACTGGTACAAATGTAATATGGACACAAAGAATAATGTACCACAATAGATAAATAGTCTCCTTTGCATAATAAAAACTTGATAAAAGCACTGGTGAGCTGACAGGCAGGAGAAAAATAGCTATAATACACAAGTACATTCATGTCAAAACACCAATTAAAGATCCAAACAAAACTTAGTTTAACATTGTGTTAGATAGTGAGTTCAGAGGGCTGGGTAATGATTAAAACAAACAATTCCCTCCCTCCCCAAACTACACAAGTAAAAAACATTAAAATAAATATATTCCGTGGTATGAGTATGTTCAATAAATAGTATATGACAACTGTTTTTTTGGGGGCGCTGCAAGTTTGGTGCAACATAGGCTTGTTAATAATGTGAGATGCATGCATGTGTATG
>JAWWEE010000001.1:71402975-71477243 GCA_035221455.1 Xenops minutus
AGGCTTGTTAATAATGTAAGATGCATGGATATATATATGTATGTGTGTGCATATATGGGACCAAATACAAAACTTCAAACAATCAAGTAATTGAACTTCACAAACCTCAAAAGGCAAGGAGGCTGTAACTACTAGTTTTACTGTTTGGAATTGAATTTCTGTAGCCTAAAATTATCAATAGAGAATGGCATAGAAATGATAATGTTCTAATGTACACCACAAATTTAAGAGGAAATCTTATTGTTAATGTCTCCTTGTTAGAAAAACAAGCAAGCAAACAAACCAACAAACCAAACCACAACTAGTAATTTTCACTTTATTATAGAAAATAAAATTATTTTTTTTCCAATCATTGTGGAATGTTAGAGCAGAAGAGAAAAGACCTGAAAAATAAAATAAGGGAAAAGATTTATAGAAATGGAAACTCTATTGGCCTTGAATGAATATGATGTTTTAGATTTTCAAATATCACAAAGCAAAAATGCAACTACATAAAGGTAATGTACAGGAAAGCAAATTAAGCAAACTTTGTCCTTGCTTGGTTTTATTATTATAATTTCCCTTCCAATATATCTTAAAAAAAACCTAAAAGTCTGAGATTATACATATCAAATATCTCTTTGTTGGCAGTGGTATATGTGCTCAACGCATATTTGGCTGCAGATTTCACTGTGGCCAAAGTAATTGTGAGGGATTGGATTCATGTATTAATTGGGTCAAATCAACCAACCTCTGTGTATGTTGGGCAAGGGACCATGGTCGGGCCTGCAGCCTCATGGCAGCATGGGAAGGCACATGGCCTGCTGCGGACATGGCGGAGTGCTCAGGCTGCACCTGGCACCACCGGGAGCCAATTGGATGAGCTGTCCATCAGAAAGGCCCACCCACACCATGCCCCCTGGAGCCTCTGATTGGCTGACTCACCTCTCACTCAGGCTAGGAAGGCAGTGAGTGGTCAGAGGACTGGATGTCCCACCTGGGAGGAATGGCCATATTTGCTGGGGCACATAAATAGAAGTGCACAGGGGCTCCATCTGGTCCTCCCTTCCCTCCTGGAACCTGCAGACCTGTGACCTCTGGTGGTAGCAGTACAAGTCTCCATTCTAGCCTCTTCCTCTCTTCTTTCTTTCTTTAACCACTTCCTTTACTCCTTTTCTAATCTCTTGTGGATTATTTAAAACTGATGGGTGGTACTTCACTAGCTTGTATGGAGTGGATGTTTGCTGGGTGGTTTGTGGAATGCTTCTCCTTGATTGTTTGTTACTCCTGTAAAACCCTTTTGCCAAAACATTTATTTTCTCACTAAATTAAGTCTCTTGATAAAAACTGTATAACCTTTTCTCTTTATGTGATTCAAGATATCAAAGAATTGAAAAACTTTACAAGAGTTTATGTGTGCAAAACTCTTGGAGTCTTAAATATAAGTAAACCACCTGGACAAGCCTGTACTGTATAGACACAATAATTAGCAATGCCGTACCACGTACATTAAAAAACGTTGTTTCAGGAGCTACGTCTGTTAGAAACAAAAGTCTATGAACATGACTAGTTAAAGCACAGTTTGCCTGAGTAATGCTTGGATTATAGGCATCTATGATCACTATTGTGATGTTTTTGAATAAAAATAAAACTTACAAGGGAAGAGTATCTTTACTATTAGAAATAAAAAAAATCAAGGGTTTTTTATGTTAAGCAATTACTAGAAAAGTTTAGAAAAAACAAATGCTGTGTTTCTTTGTGTAGTATTTAATACTACATAGTATACTGGATATATAATTTTACATAAATACACTTTTTACAATATAATTGAGTACTTAGCTGGAGGACATAATTGATTTTGCACATCTTTTTTATTATATCCTCTTTTTAGTGCTTTGGTCTGGTTTGGGATAGAGAGTATTCTTCATAGGAGCTGGTATGGGGCTACATTTTGTTCTGAAAACAATGTTGATAAAACAGAGATGGTTTAGTTATTGCTAAGAAGTGTTTACACAGAATCAAGGCCTTTTCTGCATTTCAGACCACCCTACCAGCAAGTAGGCTGGAGGTGCATGGGAAGAGAACAGAGCCAGGACAGCTGACCCCAACTGACCAAAGGGATACCCCACGCCCTATGGCATCATGCTCAGCATATAGATCTGGAGAAAGGAGAAGGAAGTGAGGGGAGACATTTGAAGTAATTGCATTTGTCTTCCAAAGTAATTTACTTCTGGTGAAGTCCTGCTTTCCTGGAGATGTCTGAACACATGCATGCCCAAGGAAAGTGGCAAATTAATTCCTTGTTTCACTCTGATTGAATATGTAGCTTTTACTTTACCTATTAAACTGTCTTACCTCAGTCCATGAGATCATTTTTATCCTTCTGATTCTGTTTCCTGTCCTACTGTGGTGGAGGCTGAATGAACAGCTTTGTGGGGCTTACTTGCTGGCGGGGGTTAAAATCATCCTGCTGTTTCTGTGCTGCTGTACTAGACAGGCTGGAACTCCAGTGTGAACTTGAATGGAAGGACTGTTGTCAGTGAGGCATTGTGGCTCATGGAGAAGGCCACACTGGAACAGGTGTACCTCGGATCTTCTGTGGTTGTGGATAGCTTTATGCTCCAGCAGGTTTTCCTCCTGAGGAGACTGTGGTTCATAGACACTGCCCCTCATTGGGCACCAAGGAGGACTGTTGTGGCTTAACCCCAGCCAGGAGCTGAGCACCACACAGCTCTAGACCATCTAACTAACTAGTTTCCTCTTTCAGCGAAAAAGTAATGGATAACAGCCAGTCAGTGGTGCCTTTTTTATGATTTAGTCTGGTCTGACTGTCAAAGACTGCTATATTGGACTGTAATTTTTCTTTTATGACATCTTAGAAATGAATTTCCTTTAATCTCTCTTCTGAAGCTTCACTACTGTGTAGCTTGAAAGTCATAGATCTAATAAGCAGCAGCTAAAGTTTACTGACCCAGACAAGAATCAGGGTATCTAAACTTCAAACCTATCTTGCAGAGGAACGTCAGAGCTTAGGTAATTCTTGTAAAGAGGTTAATAAGGGTCACTCTTTTATATTTTAAACCCTATAATCCACTTAAATAATTGTTTAGGCTGGAAGAAACTGGTCCTTGGGCACTCTCATTCATATTTAAAGAAACCTAAATTTAGATAGCAACATTTGAACTACAATATGGTGAAGTTCCATATAATCAGAACCTGATCCAGAATATAGGCACATTCATTTTGGTTCCCAGAAACCTTTTTGCAATTATATTATCCCAAACTTGCTGTACTGAAAGTGTTTTATATGCATATGCTAGTAAATTCTATTTCATGGTTCATGTTGTTTTTTTTTTTCTTTTGATTAAGTATAGATATTTTACATAAAAATTTAAAATTTTAATTAGCTATGGTTAAGTTGTCTGCTCTTTGTTGCTCTGGTTCTCCACCTTTGTCCCTCTACCATAATTTACCCCAGGAAAAAAAAAAAAAAAAGAATTGGTAATTCAAATGTTGACCCATGTGGAAACAAAGGAAAAACTGCATGAGCAGTCATCACTTTTTCAGGTCTGGAAAGTGATTTTTTTTTTAATCTTCAGTATCCAAAATAGAGAAAGTACTGCTTAACCATTACTGCCCATCTTGAAAAAATGGAAATCAACATACTTGGAAGCTGATTATTTAACAGGCAATGATCAAAAGTTTTAGAGTAGAACAAAGATAGTGCACCTCCATCTAAATAAACCAAAGTAATATAACAGAAGTGTTGTCAGCAGACATTTGAGTAATCTGGAAAACAACCCACAATAGTAGGTTCCTTTAGAATTCAGGATACCAGTGAACAAAATAAATCATCACAATAGTGATTTATCACCAAATGCTACAGAAGTTGACATGAAGATGCCTTTCTTGAAGACTTTCAACATAATAAACTTCCTTGGGAATACTCCCATAGAGGTTCCTACAAGCAAAAAGAAAACTCTCCTTCCAGCAAATTAGTGTCATTCTAGTACATTTATGAACACTTCAAAAGACGGATTTACAATTTAAGTAAGCACTGACTTTGAGATGTTCCAATAATATTGAAGAGCAAAAAGGAGGAGGTAGCAGGGGAATTTCTTGACCTTTTGTTGTTTTATTTTTCAGCTAAGATAAAAAAAAACCCAAAGAATCAGAAAAACTTAGCAAGCCTCTTATGTCTGGAGAAACCTAGCAACAATATTAAAATGAATTAAAATATAAAAAATAATCAAAGTACATAGGTCTAGTTTATGACTTGAAAATACATATGAGTGATATTATTTCCTATGACAAGTACCATAAAGTACACACTTTATATGTAATACAAATCTGACACATACTTAAGATACACTACATATATTCTGTAGCTTTTGTCCACGTCTTGGTATACTTTCTATGGTTGTCTAGAGAAGCACAGGATGCAGGATTTGAAGGAAGGTCTTGGATCCTGTCCAAACTTATTTTGCCACAGCAGTATCATATTATTATCTAGCTGTATTTAAAAAAAAAAATCTTTTTCTGTCCACTAATTTTTCGAAGTTGTTCCATAAATTCAGTTCTGTATCAGTTCTTTATTCTCACCTAAATTGCATTTATGATCTGTTCATGCTTATTTCCTTCCAAGACAATGTTCTTTTTAAGCTAAAATAGCTCATCTTCCTATAAAGCAGTTACCTCTCTCCTTTTTCTCCACGCAAGACGTTTAATAAAAATCCATGTTTTCTACAGTAATATTTCACTCAGCTTGGCTTTATAAAAGACAAGTCTCTCTACTTTGAAATCTTGCATACTGATTTGTAATCATTATGTATTGCTATTGAATTTGGTATTTAATTACCACAGCTTAATTGTTAAAATATTTTGAAACAAAAAATATCTAGTTCCTCTAACCAGAATGAGTTAGTGTCTTGAAAAAAAAGCAGTGACTTTTAATATGAAATAAGGACATAATCTTGTCATGGATGACAGGGCAGACCACACTGTACCTAAAATTAGAATCATAGTCTCTACTTACTTAATGATAAACCTGTATTTTTGAAAAATATTTTATCCGCTATAGCTGGAACAGAATTATGAGAGCAATCTCTGTAAATGAATCTGTATTCAACAGTCAACTCTTCAACTGAATTAAACAGAAATAGTTGATAGACTGTCCAGAGCAGAAGCAAAAAGCAAATGACTGCCTGTAATATAATCTTAATTCATTTTAAATTACTTTGATGTGAAGTCAGTTTCCATACGGGATGGCAAATTTTAGATAAGCAGCTGATGTTGAATGTAAACAGCATTCATTCAGGTATATTAATTGCATATCCTACAGTGTCTCACAAATACAGTACTTCAAAAATCCTCAGAAAAATTACTTAGCTACATAATATAATGAATACTTAGAGAGTATTAAACATTATTGATCATGAAGGAGTAGGATAAGGTGTGTTATGGAGAATGGATCTTTTTCAGGAAAGAGTCAATCAATTTCTCCTAACACCACATTTTGAGATAGGGTGAGAAACAAAAATATCTCGGTTCATGATAGCAAATAAAATTCTTTATAACATAAACCAGTTTCTTTTTCTGAGAATAAAAATAAATCAGTAAATAAATTTCATGTTACATTGTCATTCCTGTTAAATTTGCTTACATGCTTGTCAGAAAGGTTCAAGCTAACATATAATCCTGATTCATTTGCAATTCATACAAGTTTACCTAATCAATTCTGAATCACTGGATTATTTTCCAACTTCACTGTAAAGTACACCAATACCCCTTCTCTCTATTCCACAACGAATTTCATTGTAAATTGAAATAAATTAGAGTCTCCCAGCAAATACTTGGTGGGAGAAGAAAAATGCACTTTGTTTTCTAGGACTGACAAGGCAAGTGATGAGTGTGTTTTCATAATGGGCTAATAAACCTAGTTACTAACAGAAACAAACAAAAAAATCTACTATATGGCACTATATTGCTTAAATTAACATTTCAATAATGACTTTGTCTTTATCACATTTTAAAAAACTATGTTCTGCAATGCCATTCATGACTTAAGGAATGTTGCATATGCAGCTATATTAATAAAACAATACATGTTCACTACTTTTTGCTATTAGAATACTGCTTTTTTGTAACAGAAAAATTAGTTCATTAAGTTTGAAATTTTCAGAAAACAATACTTTAAATTTGGTAAATATTGTATGATCCAATCAAAATTGCAAACAGCATTTAATCATATGAGGAGAATCAAATTCTTTGACTCATAATGCAATTTTCAGACATTTATATTTTTTGTGTTTGAGACATCATATAAGGAAGACATCTAAATTAAGATTCCTTAGTTATGGAAAAAAAGTTAGACCTGATTAGCTAGTAGTCTTTTTTAAAGCTTGTAGAAAAATAACATCATACTGACAAGTCCTTTTTTTCAGCAGTTACTTTCATTTGGTAACTGATTTAAAAACAATATTGTTTTCCTTAGTGACCTCTTTAAATGTCTAAAGGGATAATCATTTGCTTATTTTCTTGCTTAACATTTCTTATTTGAAACTAAATAGCTTATTAATCATCACTGCACCTTCTGTAGAAATCAATGATTTCTTTTTCCTATGTTCCTTTTTGAATAACTTTTCTTTTTTGTTTTTTTTTTTCTTTATACTTAAGAAGTATTTGAATTAATGGAATTACTTTATTACATTTTTTTCCAGTTGTAACTTTTATCAAAAAGAAAAGGAAAGAAAAAAAAAGAAGTATGTACATGATCAAAAGAACTTGAAAGCTGAATCTTTTCAGCATTTGTGATTTGATCTTATAAATTGTACCAGATTTGTCTTTTGCCTTACCCTTGTGAGTAATCTCATTGAACTCCAGAACTTTTCTCCCAATAAAGCATTTACAGAACTGGTCCTGAGATAGTACAGGAAATTAAAGATTCATAGAATTGCTCATAGTGGAAGTCATAATGCACTTTCATATCTGTGCGGTAAGTCAATTTGCTGACTGTATTCCTGGCATTGCAGCCTTTATTATGCCTTTTTTTATTTTTCCTATCGTTGAGATCAGTTATCTGATTTTACATGGGATTGAAAAAACATTTTCTAACAAATCTCAATTTAAAAAAATAGTATCTAACAAGAATTTTTATATGCTTTTGAAACTTATCTCTCCTCAAACACATAGAAAGAGTCACTGTCTAGACTTGAGTAACTCACAAGTGCACTATTGAACATGGAGAATTTCTCTGTTCTGTAGTTGTACCAAACTTTATATATTGTCATTTCAAAGGGTAGTAGCAATTCATTGTTGCTCTTGTTGTACAGAAGAAGATCACAAATCTATTTAACATAACTTCCTCAGTCTCATCAACCAGCATGGGAGCCCTGTTAGTCTTGGAAATCTGACAGCCTAGATGAGTATTCCTGCTGTTTTATGATTGGCATGTACTCTCATTTGGCAACAATCAAAGATTTGAGAGTTGCTTGAACTCCTTTCAGAAATGGTGCTGCATCTTTCAAATGGGTCTAAACTACATTTCCATGTCTTATAAAACTAAAGTTTAACTGACATCTAATTTAACATAAAAGTAAAAATATTTCACTAGCTCCTACTCAAAAATCTTCCATTTGAGTTCCCTAAGTTTCTAGTCTGACTTTTTTAAGGCTTTTTTTTTTTTTAAGGGAGGCATTTACAACGAAGAGATTATTTAACTGTCACAAAGATGAGATTCTGTTGAGAAAAATCATGTTTAATTCTGTTATCTGATTAAGAATTTGCAAAACTTTTGACATTATACATGTCTTCAGCACATCAAGTTTCTCTGTAATAGAGTGCATTCTAAAAGACCTGTCATTCTTAAAGCAATGGAAAAGTTTTTAGGTCCAGACCCACAATGGCATTCTGCTGTTAAAAGGCTCAAATACATAACTTCTATTAGTCTGAATGGGAAATAAAGGATAATATATGAAGAAGGTATGCTTGGGTTTACAAGGACTCTTAAGAAACTTATCACATAGAGCTTTTAAGGAAGTTAGGACAGCGTGGGACAAAAGGACAGGTACTTGCACAGATAAATAATTAGTTGTAAGACAGGTGACATGACAGGAGTAAATTATTAGCTTTTGCTATGAAGAATTATCCCTGACAAAATTCTATTTGGTATGTGAAAGCTTGTGCTGTTTAAGATATTGACAGGTGATGTGGGAAAATAAATTAAAAGCACACTTGTGGAAGAACTGTAGAAGAACATTATAAGACTGAGTGACCAGGAATCAAAATTGCCAAAGAAATTCAGTATAAATCAAAATCATATGTGGGCTGAAAAACAGTTCCAATGTCACATATAAAATGATAAACTCTAAACTTATGGCTGCCACACAGGAACAAAACAAAACAAAAAAATACAGTGAAAAGAATATAACCAAAATACAAAAAAATAGAAATAAAACCAATGTGCTCCTGACAAATCCATACTTTGTCCACACTGTATCATGTGCTGTCTTGTTTGATTGGGCTTTGAGTTTAGTTTTGGTTTGTTGTTTTTTTAGGTTTTTTTGTCCTGTCTCAAAGTTACAAGACAGATTCCAAATGATGAATGACTGAGTAAGCTGAAGGTCTTCAGTTTGAAAAAGAGATGGCTTGAAATGGGTATCATAGACATTTATCAAGTAGTGAGTGACATGAACAGAATGGACACTGATAACTCTTCACTGCTACATAACCAGAAATAACAACCATGAATTTAAAGATAAGGACAAAAAAACCCCAGAATAAACAAAAGGATATATCTCCTCAACAGGTCAAGGAATGTCTTTGCTGCCATCCCAGTTGCAGGACTAGATGTAAAATTTTGCACAGGGTCAAGAGGGGAAAATATAAAAGTACTTATAAGAAAGATCAGTTAAGAACAATTGAATAGACCTCACCTGACCTTCAATCAGAAAATCCCAGAGCTAAAGACAGATGAAAAGGTCCAGGAAGTACTTAAGACTAATGTGTTTGCTTCCCCTTATGGAAGTTTTTAGATTAAAAAAAAAAAAAATAAAAAAAAAATCTTGACTCAGTTGACCTTTGTCCTGAAGCAATAAGCTATTCTTCTTATTGTGCAGATAATATGAAAATTTTATAACATGGCAACTCTGATTAAAGTACAGCTTAACCTTTGACAAAATCCAGTGTCTGAAAACACCTAAATATGTGCTAGTAGACATGTCAAGAACTGTCTATATGATAACAGTGAGACCGTTGGGAGATGCTTTGCTGAATGGACTGCAACATTTAATTATCTTCAAGAAAGGACTTGAGAAAATATTACTAACTATTACTATATTACTTGAGAAAATTATTACTAGCAAGTTTTTTTGACATGAGTGGAGAACTGTAGAAATTGTCTCCCTTTATATGAAGAATCAAATACTCACTGGGTTATGGAGAAAGAAAGAATGAAAAAAACACATTAGGGTATTAACTTGTAATATTGTAGACAGAGGGCCTCCTCCAAAGGATATAATGGTGGTTGAATCAAAATTAAAAAAAAAAAACAAACAAACATCAGATTAAAGACACAAACTTATTTTTTCCTTTATAGAAGTAGTTCCTCAGCTCCCTTATGAGAAAACTGCATAATAACAGTTTAAGAAGGCAGCTACAAGGTTTTTCATTCAGCACAGCCAACTGAAAAGTAGTTTCTCCTAGGATATGTTAGAAAGCATAATGATAGCTATTTTATTGTGTTATTCCTTTAATTCCCACTAGATACGATGTGAATAAATATTAGACTAAATATTTCCCATGTTTTGATTTTATTTTTGAACTTTGTTTTTTAATGAAGTTGTATCATTAAAGCCAATTAAATACCAAGGTTGAATTTTATTTGCCAAGGCACCATAGTTTTAAAATAACTGCAGGATACTTTGACTTGTCTTTCGTGGATGCATTAACAGATTAAATGAAGTTAACATTTATATTCTCTGCAATAGATGATGGAAAGATTAAATATATAACTGAATGCTGGCTTTTCTCTGAAGAATATTTTCCCATCTCACAGCAATGAGATTAGTATATACAACAGAGTAAAAGGAATGCAACTATTGTGCAGGATACAGGTGTACATTTATTGCCAATTTAATAATTTATATTTTAAAATAATATTTTATTCCAGATAATTTCTTTTTTAACTACTTCACACTTTTTTCAAATATGGATTTAATGAATAACTTTTGCCCCTCATTCTTGAGATATTGTGAGCATAACAGAAGAAATACAATTCTCAGACACACAAATTTTGACATAATTTTAAATACTGATTTTTTTTTCTGATTTATCAAATTGACTGCAAGAAGTTTTACCCAATCTATGCATTAAACTAGATGAATTTTGTTTACCAATATTAGTTAATTTCAACACTTGGAAAGCAAAAAAGTAGATTTCCTAATGCAGGTGCTTGCAGTTTCTCATACATTTCCGGTGCAAGATGAACAATATACCAGGCACTCCAGCAGAATAGTTGTAGCTTTCATGGCCATGCATGGCAGTAAAAACCAACCACAGCCAGAACTTCCCTTTTCATGATGACTTGACTAATTAATTGATAGATTCAGAAACATAGGGCCTGGATATTAAAAATTTCATTATGCACAAGAATAAGCATGAATAATACAGGCTTTATGTTTTATTGAAAGCAAAGTATTCAAGCAGCTGTTTCATTGCCACTAGAAACTGATGACTACAATGAATAACCATTATAACAGAAATAAATAGCAGGCTTTGTGAATTATGATGCTTTAAATCCATGGAAACCCTGAGATGGAGTTACAGCCTGGTGAGTATTTCCTCATTTTTATATCCATAAAATAGATAGATGTATCAGTATTCCACTTATTTTCCTTCTGCTCCAACTACTTTTCCTGTTACCTACACCTATCCTAGGAAAATACATCTATTTCACACTCAAAACTGTTTGTTTGATTTCTTTTTATTTTGTTTTCTGTTCCTAACAAATATGTCTTCTTTACCCTTATCATCATCATGTGGTGGGGGAGCTATGCTACCGTTTTGAATGAATGCTGAAATGCCTTTGAATTAATACGAACCTGTTCTTCCAACCCTAGTGCTTAAGAATTCAATCTTTGTCTTCTGTTGCTTTAACTTCAAACCTGACGGTACTAGGGAAGAATATCTGAAACAGAATTTAATTGTAGACAAATTTTCTTGTGAGTTTAAATTCTGTCTATGTATATTGTCTTTAAGGCCCCTTCCAACACAAATCACTCTATGAATCTTTGATTATGAAAAAAAAAAAAAAACACACAACAAAACAGTAAAATTAATTAACAACAACAAACCCCCAAAACAAAGCAAAACAAACAAACAAAAACTTACCAGAAAATGCACCATGAAATTAACTGTCCCAATCAGTTTGCATCCTCCCTTCTCCTCCTCCTCCTTTCCCTGAGCTGCTGATAGTAGGCACAGCACAGCACTGATACTGGCTGCTATAAAGAAAGTTATCTACATCCCAGCCAGAACCAGTACGATCCACCACAAAGAAATACGTGTATTTTTGGCAGGTTAACTTGAAAGAAGTCCATTGACTATCTTGATCATGTAGAACTCAAAGTTTTTTGATAATCATTAATTTTTGTTATTATGTATGATATGGGACTCAGAATCTAAGATTTAAATAGGAAAGCAATCTAAAGTATTCTTTTTTTTTTGGGTTCCTGATCTACTGACCTTGTGTTTAAAGATGTGCCACATCCTGTCATGTCAGCATCCATGATGAGATTTTGTTTAACTTTTCAGACAGTTGTAATGATCTGCTCCAAGAAAAATATATTTTGAGTATCCTTTTTTTTTCTTTTTCAGTTCATCACAAACTACTAGTACTGTGCTCATATGTGTTACTGTGCTAGTTTTTCATTGGACAGCAGACATCTCTCAATTTATTTGTATTCATCAGCCACCTCACAGATTGTCAAATGTTTATTGAAACTCTAAAATGCGTAGAGTTTTAAAATATTTAAAATTAAGTTCTAACAGGGAACTAAACTCAGCATTAGCCCATGGCTATATAAAATTAGTAAACATAAATTTCACCACTTAATTCCCTACTAGTGAAGTCACACTGAGAAATTTTCCAGTAACATACTCTCCTTTACAACACCCTTAATCACAGACCTGATTGTTGGAAGACTAATACAGAAGCTTCCAATACAGCTGAAACCATGATGATGTGAGGGTTAGAAGACACTCACAATCAGCTTCTTTAGAATCCCTAAGGGGGTTTTACAAGCAATTTCAAATTATTAGCAACATTCAGAAGACTTTTTTGCACTCTGTATCTACAATTTTCCCTATTTAAATATGGAATTTGATCTGCAAATGCAACTGTAAACAAAAAAGTTAAAATTCTCCTGTTCTGTATTGTAGACATCTATATCTGAGCTAGCTGTCTATAATGCTTTTATAGTAGGATTAGCAAACCTAAAGATGCTGTCTTAAGCAGACCACATGAAAAATTTTCTAAAATTGTCCTTTCAACAGCAATGATGGTAAAATAAGTCAAGAGTTGCAGATATTTAAATCTTTATCTTTGCTGCAAGGTGTGAGGAACTGTTCCTACCGATTGAGTCTCTTTTCATATTTTTAGTGTTTTGATACATCACTTTTCATAGCAAAACTCATAAAAGCGTATGTCTCAAACTCAGTCTTAAAACTCATAAAAGCATAGGTCTATTTAGAGACAGATTATGAAAGTTTTATTTGTAATAGGTACCTTTTTAATCCACAAGTAGCTCCATTATTTTGTTGTTATTCTTATGGCAACTATTTCTAGATCTATTAATTAGCATAAATAAGGGTAGCAGACACAGCTGACATATATTATTTTAAAGATTATTTAAAAATATTTAGTGCTATGTGATGAAAGACATATTTCTTTGAAACAAAAAGCATTAACTATAATTTGCATATTATGAACCTACCAAAATGGATTTAGTTCATTTTAGTTCATTTGTATACATGGCATATATCCTTCAAATGCCCAGAGGTGTTTGCTTGAGGGAAATTTTGGCAAAAGTCACCAAAAGCAATTAAAAAATTGAATATTTAAAAAGCCATTAGCTAGATTAGAAAATTACTTTAATTCTGAAAACGCAAACAACCTCATATTCTTATTGTTTGGGATTTTTTTAACACATTTGAAAATATTTATTCAATAGGAAAATAGAAATACTTATTAATAAATCAATCAGACAGCTACTGTATTTAATTGAAGCAGAAGTATCAGATGTCTGGTACCATAGTGCAATAGCTGACACTCTCTGATGAGCTGAAAATCTAAACTGAACATAGAGAAAGCCAAATAAATTATTTTTAATTATTATAGTACACATACATCTCAAACAGGTTAAAATCCTAGCTCCTCATAAAAACAGAATGTCAGTTATGCTTGTCATGTGGACATACCTTTTTCAAGTTTATTTCAGAAATTAAGCATTAGGGGATGATAAAAATACAGTGACATTGATGTAATTTAAAAATAAATTATGTTGAAAGACTGTGTTATTTTTCACTTACCTGAAACACTCCTTAAGCATTATTTAGAATTCTGCCTCAATGAGGATTTCAGAAATGAGCCATTTTGGTAGACAGCAGCTGGAAGTGTATCTTTCTGTAGTCATTGCAAAGGTTGAAGTGATGTGGGGTAAATAGGTATGTCCTTTTAAAGTAACAAATAAATAAGTCTTGGGCCTTTAATAATATATGCAGTCCATGTGCTGAATGTGCCTCAGATATAGGAACTTTATCCCTGGATATTCTAAGTTAAATTGTTGGCTGAAAAAAAATCACACCAAGTTGAAATCAATTTACTTGCTTTCAGTGCCAAGTTCTAGGTAGCTCCTAGAATCCACCTCATTACAGCCCATGCTCTGAGGTAATTCTGAGTACAATTCAAAGAGACAGCAGTGTTTCATGGTAAGTAGTGTGTTCTTGTTTTGCTCCATGAAGCTTAAGGAGATTTAAGTCCATACCTGCCATTTCCCAGAAACTGTTTTAACCAGTGGACTATCAAACTCTAGAACAACGTCACTAAATCTGTCACTGAAAAAAAAAAAAAAAAGAAATAAGTAACATGGAACCTTACTGTGTACCTCATTTGTTAAGGGCATTCCCTCAGTGTGGGTATTCCTGTCATCTAGTACCTATTTATTGGACTGCTTATGTGTGTTGCATTTAAGTATTATTTGATAAAATGCCTTAATGGGAAAAAAAACAAATATGTAGATTACTTCCCTTCCACACTGCTTCTTAAAGGGTTCACAAGAATACATTTTCTAAAGCATTTGGAGGCTGACAATGTTATTAAGAGAAAAAAGATATCATATCCAATTTAATAAATATTTTGTTAGAGCTCATTTACTCCAGTAATATCCTTTAACTTTAATCAACTTGTTTTGAAAATATTGTATGTATATATATATATATGTATATACATATATATATATATATAGGTATGCACACACGTGTCTGAAAAGTACTTGTAATTTGTAAAGAAGACTGCAAATGAAATCTGTCATAGTTAAAATCTGTTATAGATCTTCAAACGCTGTAAAACCCATACAAGTAAAAGTTTCCAATGTCTTCTAATGTCGTATGTTCTATCAGATATTTTGTCCTCATTTTGTTATGTTTATGTGCAACAAACAAATAATTTCAGTTTCTTTTAATTTTCAGAGAACTCAAATAATATGGAAAATATTGTAATGATTTTTCCCTTTAAATTTTTATTGTACTATTTGAAAAATGAACAGCTATATTCATCAGAAGTGACAATAAAGACTGATGAAACTGAAGGCTCACTGGAAGTGTTTGTTGCTTTGTGGCTATCATTCCATCTTCCATTAAGAATAGTGAATTTTTTCTAACAGTAGAATTACTCTCTACTAGGCTTTTGTCTTTCAGTGAAGTGAGATATGAAATTGCATGAACATTTAGAGGAGACACATTGTTACTGAAAACCAAGGAAAGTATCTATTTCAAATTCTACAGCTACGAGAAAGAAACAATATCATGTTCAGGATCAATATGTTTTAGGTATAGACAAGTTAACTGAATTTTAAAGGAGTGAGAAGTAAAATATCTTGGTTCTCTATTGAGCAAGCAGAGCTTATTGATAGGGCACTGCTGGATCATAGGTTGCCACATATTCTAATACCATTCCTGACCCTCACTGCAGCTCTATATATTGCATTACAAATTGTCTCCTTTTTTTGAGTTAGTATTTAGGGAGTATTCGTTTTTATTTTTCTTAGTGGTTTCTCAATAAATGACTTCAAACCTAATATTAGTTTTCAGTACTTCAGAATCCCACCATTAAAAAAAAAAAAAAAAAAAATTCGACATACTAAAGCAAATCCCAAACCCAACCCAAAACAACACAACCAATATAGAAGTTTGTTTCTCAGCTAGCATTTAAAACCAGTGTTAAAGTAGTACTGATATTAAAAGCATTTTCTTGGATTTTTCTCTGGATTGCAATACTGTTGTTTCAACGACATTGTGTCATTCAACACCATCGTGTCATTGTCATTTTGTTTTGGTATTTTTATCCCTTCTCCTTGTTTCTCACACATATATGTTCTGATGAAAACCAGAGGTTCCCCTATTTATATTCTGGTACAGTGTCAAGTGTGCATTTATTCTGGAGTGGTAATACATATGGACAAGTCATATTTTTATTCATGCATGATGTCTTTCTTTTCATTATCCAGTTTCATAAAGAAGACTAATGCTGCTTTATAATAATGTCACAAAATGATACTGGTAGTCTGATGTCAATTCAAAAAGATAGGTACAATCTAATACACTAGTTTATAAGGTGGTCCAAGAGGACTATATTCTCAAAACAATTAAATATTTTAAATCATGACTAACACAGAAGAATATACATGCATGATACTTATCACTAACCATAGTATTGTTACAGAGTTTCTAGCAAAGTCAAGAGATTCTTGCTTTTAATCTAATCACATGATGTCCTTATTAGACTTTAAATTATGCTAACATAATTAGATTTTTTTTTCCATCTAAATCAGAGGACAAATTTAACTGTAATGAAAACTATTCATGCAGTTTAGGAAAAAAAAAACAACAAAAAAAAACCCCAAAACAAACAAAAACCCCCCACAAACACACACACACCAAAAAAACAACAAAAAACAAACCAACACACACACACACACACACACACAAAAACCAAACAAACCAACAAACAAAAGAAAAGAAAATCAAAACAAAACAAAGTAAAAACCAAACATTTCATGTGAAATTCCCCACCTCCAGCCCCCAAATTTTGTATAGGCTTTGTGTCCTGGTTTCAGCTGAGATAATTTTCTTCCTAATACTGGTACAGTTTTAAATTTATGAGAATAGTGTTCATAACACAATGTTTTAGCTATTGCTGAGTAGTGCTTATGATAAGTCAGAGACTTTTCAGGTTTCCATGCTCTGCCAGTGAGGAGGTGCACAAGGAGCTGGGAAGGAGGACAACTGTAGGAGGGGAGTCCAGCGAACATGAGAGCTTTCACGAGTGGATCGAGTTGTCAGCAAAATGAGAAGGACACTTACAAGATCTGTGGACTGTTATTTGGAATATTGGAGTGTTTCCCATGTTTTAAGATTTTTTAATAGTTAGATAGTTAATGTATTAGATAGATAATTATTACGTTATTTAATTGTTCTCATTGGTTGCTTTAACCCTAGATACCGATTCCCTATTGGTAGCCCTGTTCCTATTTTCCTATTGGCTAGCAACATATAGGGGCTAGCCACCCCCTATTTCCCCATATTTGTTCTAATTCCACCCCATTTTCCCCTTATTTGTCGCGCCCCGTCCTTATTCTCACAGCTTCCACCCCGAACCCTTTATAAGTCCTGTGCTCTCTTAATAAATCACTTGTCTTTTTGGGTGCCTTATTTATCTCTCTTTTATGTTGTCTCTTGTTTCATTACAATTTCATTGATATTATTGTTATCCTTGTTATTATAATTTTAATTGTCTGTTATTTCTATTATTAAACTGTTTTCTATCAAACCAGCAGTTTTACTTTCTTTCTGATTCACCTCCCTGTCTCAGGGCTGCAGCCGGGGGTGGAGGAGAGGTAGGGTGAGGGTGGGCGGTGAGTGAGTGGCTGCATAGTACTTAGTTGACAGATGGGGTTAAATCATGACACCTGGGTGTATTTTTTGCACTTAAGTAGGTCCTGCAAGTGCAATAAAAGTTGACACTGACTCTGCCAGAACTATTACATTTCTAAATTTGTGAAATTGTAACATTCCATATACATAGCAAAAAGCAATAAACTAGGCAAAATAGAAAGAGAGAGACGCTTAGAAAGTAATTTGCATGTAGATCTAAGAAACTACTCAAAATATCTGTGCTTCCTCTCATTTAACTGATTACATATGGGGAAATGCATGAGTGTTCTTCAGCTGCCAGAATCAGAAATTGTTAAGAAGGTAACCATAAAGCATTTTTTAAAGAGTTCCCACAAAATTGTTTCACTTTTTCCACTTATGAATCAATTAAGTGACTTTATTCAAGTCTCTATTAATGAGTCTCAGGGTCTTGTACTTCATTCTAAACAAGAGAAGAATAACTGGCAACCAAGATTTTTCTTAGCAGCATTAAAGTAGAATTTTTGGTTCCTTGAACATCCTCCTGGATTCTGAAGATAATAGTTATATATAGATTTATAGTATTTGTGAGTATTATGGGGTTTTATGTCTAAGGACATAGGTGAGGATGTTACTTTGACTTTGGTTTTGGGGTTTGGGGTTTTTTTTGGTTTTGTTTTTGTTTAGCATGGCCATACATTGTCATGACTATACATGTAGCAGCAAACAAAAACCTTTTTATACAAACCATACCAAAAAATGTTCCCATGGAATTGGCATGATAAAGTGTTCTCTGCCATGGGAGCTTTTCGAGACCTGCTGGCACAAAGCCCTGAGTAAGGGTCAGACCTGCACCCGTTTTGAGGTGGAGATTGGAATGGGCACTTCCTGAGGGCACTTCCGATGTGCATATGGTCCTATAAATTTATGAGAACGATAGCTTCTGACTCTAAAATGATGATTCTATAATACTGATTTACATTAAACTTCATGTAAGGTTCACGTAAATTTCTTCAAGTCAAACTCTTAATTCTATCAGTACAGATTTAAAGAAAAAGGATAAAATTAGCAAGACTCACAAGCTGAAGACTTGAGGGCCGAGCAGGCTTGCTACTAGGCTTAAATTACAAATGCATAAAGTGTATGGAACTTATAACCTAGATGAATGTTACATCAGATAGATCTTGCATAATTTATCCTTCATACAAGCCCAAATAATAGTTCCTTGTATTCTGAATATACCTGTACATCTTTAGTTTCTATTCTCTTATTTCTATCCTTTTCTCAATAACATGTTACCTATTAGTCCATATAATCGAGGGAGATAAAATATAGAGCAAGAATTAAACATTATCACCATCAAGCTGGGTGAACTGCTCTGTATTACAAGTGATATTACAGCATACTTGTGGGATACTTACCTACTTTCAATAAGAATACTCCGAGAGTGTTTACTGAATCTAAACCCTTCCCTTACTAAGGAAAAATAAGTATGAAAGTTTCTCATTTATGAGTCTTGAAATAGTTATTGACATAGTTCTGTTAAGCCTCAGGTGTTACCAGAGAAACAAGGAAAGAAAACTTCGGCATTCTCTACAACTGCATTATTTAGCTACAGCCGTGACTAGCCTGAGGGTAATGTGTACGTGTTTGTGAATAGGAGGTTTGTAATGACTTGGGGCTTTGCAAATAAAACTCAAAGAATAGAGCCTGAAGTCTAAAGTCTAACTGGAGGTATATATGGCTATATTTTTTTTTTTTTTTTTTTTTTTTTTTTTTTTTTTTTTTTGTGTTTTGGTTTAATCTTTCCCTTTTGGTCTGGAATCAAGGCAACACTTACAACACCTTAGAAAAGAAGAAGAGAAAATTTAACTAAAGTAATAGCACACATTGCATCCTAGACAATTACCATCAGAGACTGAAAAATTCTGACAAAAGACTAGCTGACAGAAATAAGAAACTGTGGATGGAAACATTAAGATCTATGAGTCATGGAAGTTTAGGATTTTAAGAGCTGGCTGTTACCAGACTGGCAACTATGAATTAAAATGAAAAGAGGCAATAGACCATTAATTGTAAATCATAGGCTGGAATTCTGATGGGAAGGCAAGAGGAAGGAAAAGATTGCAAGTGGACATATGCACAGATTTTAATGACATTTTAAATATATTTGCATTCCTAGTTAGCTATTTAAAACTAAATAGACCAAGGTAGACACTATTTTCTTTTCATCAAGTTGTATTCTGTACAGACAGGAACTATCAAGAATCTTCCAAACTGCTGTATGCAATTAATTTTAAAGTTAATTATGTGTAATAGACATGCATAGACACATATTAGGAAGGCCTTAGCTACCACACTGCTTCTTAAAGGGCATGGGCAGACTGTATTCATTAATTCTTTGGTTTAAGGTAATTGTTTAGATAGTTGTTTGAATAGATTAATGCTACACTTTATTCCACATATCTATTGAAATGTAAATGGGCAAATCTATTTAATCTATTTAATTTTTTGTATTTGAGACAGAAGAGTATGTAATTTTAAAGGTATGTTTAATAAACTGAACAGACTTCTTAGTAGGCACAACTACTTCAATTCATAGAACATAACATGAGAAAGACATGATGCTACCTTTTCTTGTGGGTTGAAGAACTTATTCCAAAAGTGAATACAATGGGCTTTATTTGCTTTTGGCAAGTAAATTGAGAGTTCACACATATGCCACTCACCAGCTGATAAATATTCAGATAAGGTTGCTCCTTGTTCAGTACCAGCTGTTGAAGGTAGCCCACTATCCATGGAATAACCTCAGGGGCATAAAAAAATTTTTTTTTGAAAGTTAATGAATAGGAAAGCAATTTTTCTTGCTTAACACTTTTTTTATCTATCAACTATCATGTGTCTTACCTCCCTGTGCTTCATTTCTGTCGTTGAAAGATTGACTCTGAGTGACAGAAAGATGCTATATATACATGAGTGTATGCTAGTATAAATATTTTTCTTTAAATACCCCAACATAACTAATACAACTGCTACGAAGAGGTCTGTTTTGATCTGAAGATGGGATCTCCATTTTGACTATTATAGAGAGTTCTGAGGGATTTAAAGATACACTTTGAAATTCTTCTCAAGATATTTCAATTATTAAGATATTAACAATGTCTCTAACATAAATTTGTTAAAAATCATCCAAATTTACAAAAAATGTCCCAAATTTCATTCTCCTAAATGGCTAACATTTTGTAACTCTGCTGTTACTGAAAAAAAACCACACAAACAAACAAAACCTACACTGAAGAACAGCACAGGAAATAAGACTTAAAAATAGCTAACATTAACGGTTATTATTGCTAACTAAAATACATGAAGTTGACACATAAAATTTACATGTGGAACTGTTCAGCAATGTTAATTTCTCAGATTTTTTTGCTCTTCTCCTACAAATCTTCTAAACATACATATGCTTGCTCAATTTTTTGCAGTCGGAATCTGCTCTTGATGTAGAGTGGCTTTATGTTTTCCCAAAGATATCACTTTTGTTACTAAAGTATCTGAGTATATCTTCTGATTCTTTGACCACACTGGAAAATTTTGCTTTATTAACAAGACTACTGCTGAATGTCAGCACACCTGCAGCTGTCTCTTCTTCCTCATCTGACTTCCACTTGCCAGTAATACAGCTTCTAGTTTGCTTCCTGCTGATTTTCCTCATGTTTCCAAAGCCTTTTTCTAATTCTTTTACACTAGAGTCTATGCTCTCCATCTGACAAAAAAGCATTCATTGACATGAAAAGTCATCTTTTATCACCTTATAGAGCAAGCTATTTCCAGTTTTAAAAATGGAACTACACTCTATAGGTTCAGGTTCCTCTGAATGGAAACTGATAGAAAACACAATTTTTTTAAGGAATTGGTCACATAGCATAGCACGCAATTATTCAAATTTCTCTGTGCTTGGAATCTCTGAGGCATTCATTATCTCACAAGATATAATTTGTAAATGCAAGTTAGACATGAGGGGTTTTAAGGAAAAAATAAACAATAAATAATAAAAAAACCCCCCACAAATATGTTTCACTACAGAAATCACAGAACCACTGAATCATGAATACCTTCAAGATCATCTAGTCCAACCATCAACCTAGCATCACCATAATCACCACCGGGCCATATCCACAAAATTTTTTCTCTGACATAAATTAGATTACAGAAATTATTCTGACTCTACTATACAAAATGTTTTACTCAAAACTCAGTTTCAAAAGTCATAAGATTATATCAAACTATATAATTAAAAATCTATTGTTTATATAAAAATGTCATTTAAATGCACAATGATGATTCCCATGAAAGGAGAGTTAAAAGACTCCAGGTGTTCAGGATTGTAGTTTAATTAATAAATTTGTGATATTCTTGACTTAATGGCTCTCTTTATACAACAGTAAAAACTAAACTCTTAATTGCATTAAATCACTTTGTACAAGTGGACCTGTATTCCCTCAGTATCTAGATACGGACATAGATATAGACATAGGTGATATATCTACATATGGAGAGATTGCCACGGAGTGAAATGAAACATTCTTAAGTAAATGTTCAGATTTTCATTTTAATTTGGATCTTATCATATAGGTCCATCACAGGAGTGAAGACAAGGAATAACATCATAAAAAGAAAACAAGAGTATCTCCCTTGTATGACCAACATTAAGATGTTGTAATGAATGAAGAAACCATATTGGTTAGAAACCTTCTAATAAGCCAGGAGGGTTTTAATTGTGGAGGAATTGTGTTGGAGGATAATACTGGCAATTTTAATTGTTGAGCAGAAATATCTGAGCTGTGTGGTTCACACAGATAACACTAGTTCTTTAGAGTGTTTGCCATAAATTATGTTCCTTTAACCCAAGTAGTTTCATTATACTCACTGTATAATTAAATTACAACATTAGTATTAGTAGTCAAATTTGCATAATGCAAAGAAAAGTAATGTTGTTTCATTCCAAAAATGTTAAATGAAATTTTCAAAATGAATATTTATAAAGTATTGTAAAGTAGATTTGGTGATGACTTTTAATTGTGCATTATTCTCATGTAAATTGGTGTATTGAGCAGTTGGAGAAAAGAAACTCCCCAGTTTCCTACTAATGTCAGCCTAAGACTGATAAAAACAATGTGGGACACACACACCCTCACACTCCCACTGGGCCAACTTGAATTCACATATAGATGCACTGATTTTATGTGGAAAGGTTTTAGTAGTGAAGTGTTGCCTTCTTAGAGAGGACACAAATTTTTGCCCTCATGTGGGCAGAGCAAGTTTCATGTGGTTTTGGTCTTGCTTTTATTTCTTGTTATCCAACCCTGGTATCAAATGGCAATAAATATTTTTACCCCCAGTTGGGAAGGGAGTGCAAAGAAGGGGAAGCCAGGCTCCCTGCACTGGGGCCCAGTAACAAGACCAGAGGGAATGGGCACAACCTGAAACACAGGAGATTCCCTCTAAGCATTAAGAAGTATTTCTCTTTACTGTGAAGTTGACTGAGCATTGGCACAGGTTTTCCAGGCAAGTTGTACAGTCTTCCTCCCTCCTTGGAGCAAGCAAAAATCAGTCTGAATGTGTTCCTAATCTATTTACTGTAGGTGGTCCTGCATGAACATTGGTAGTTGGACGAGATGGCCTCCAGAGGTCCCTTCTAACCTCAAACATTCTATGAATCTGTATAAGATATGAAAATACTCAGTAAAACATAAACAAAAAAATGCTTAACAAATATGTATAGAGAAATCAAAATTAAAGGAAGAATATATATTTGGAAATGTAAAAAAAAATATATATAACTAGTGTGAGCTGGATAATGGAGGGGAGGGAAGAGAGTTTGAAAAGAGTTTAAAAATCCTTGAAAAATAGCACTTACTGACTAGTAATGGTAGTGGAGAATTACACAGTTCCAAGCCTGCCAGGACTGTTTTTTGGATAATCCCCAAATGCCCACTCTTAATTAGATATGGTACTGATGAGCTAAATATATAACAGCTTTAAATGATAGATTGGAAATAGATGAGAAATCTTTCCATTTTAAAACGTACATTGGAACAAAATGATGGCACACAGTAAGAACACCAATGATCTGTATAATCATATAATGGCTCAAACAAGGGAAATGAAGTAATATTATTCAACACTTCTATCATCAGAACAGAAAGTTTTCAGACACATTAGACATAAAATTAACAGAATGAAAATGATTTTGCATGACTTAATTAAACTGTGAAATCTCTTGGCACAGCAGTAAACAAATGCTTTTAGTTGTAGAGGTTAATGAAAGGATTCAAAGACACACTAAGGAAATAGTCCCATCAGTGGCTATTAAACAATTTATCTATATGTGAGTTTTATTTCAAACAGAGTTCACTTTAGAAAGACAGGAAACTCACAGTTTTCTATGTTTAATGTATTTTTCCATATTAAACCAGCATTGAAGCTTGTGACATGGATTCCTTTTGTATGAAACTACATTGAAAGACAGTCTAGGAGCACATCTAATGTGATCTAAGGGTTAATATTTATTCAATCCACTGGACCAGATTAAAGTTAGGCCAGAATAATCATTCTCCCTCACCAATCCAAAATAAATACAATTTTGTCCTCTGCACTAACAAATTCTCTCTGAGATGCTCACTGTATTGTACTAATTTTTAACACAGTATCTATGGTCTAGCTATGGATCAGCTCACAAAGTGCTTAATCTGTGCTTTATCTTCATTTTCCCCTTCAAGTATCTACTTGCACCATGACCTTTATGCTCACTTTGCAGTGGAGTATTTCAGGATACCTGCCTTGTCCTGAGCTGGTTCTAAGCATGTTTTAAATGTGATAGCATTTCTGGTGGTGAAGTGACTATTGCTTGACTTGTCGCAGTTCCAGTTTTCTTATCTGTCACAGGCAGAATAGTCTTAACTTGGAGTATTTTACTGAATTAAATTTATTGCCAATTCATGCAAACCTTGGAGTCTTGGGGGGGGGAAAAAAAAAAAGATTAAGCTATTAAAGACCTTACCTACCCATTCCTAGTTGACAGCCCTGTTTTTGCTGTGTAATACACACAGTTTCTCCCAAATGCCTCAGAAAGGTGACAGGAAGTGCAGAACTGTGAGGTCAGCATGGGCTTCCTTCAGCCCTACAGAAGTATATCCTCTTGAGTACCTTGTCTTCTTCCAAGATAGCCTCTCTATCTACATCCACAAAAATTACCTCTTACATTTTTTTCCTCTGCTACTTCCATTTCTCCTTCCATGTGTCTTCTCTGTGTCTCCCATATCTCATGACTGCCATTTTCCCTTCACAGCCTGTCTGAGCCAGGGTGCCAGAAGCTTCCTTTAAGTTTTGGTTCACACTGGGATGCTTACATCAGTGTTAGATCTGGCTGAGGAGGACTGTGGGAGAAATACATGTAATGATTACTTTTTAAAAGCAACTTCAATAATTTCAATTCCTGATGTGCAATTTTTGCAAAAATATTAAAGAGAAATATTTAGGCAGTCTTCTAAATAATTTTTGCCTAGTCTTATTACATGGTCTATCAAATAATGCTTTGCGTATATGTATGTGCATATACACACACACACACACACATATATGCTATACCAGTAATTTCCAGATTCACAAATTGGAAACCTTCAATAATTCCATCTCTTCTAGTTTCCTGTGTATTTCCATCAGTTGCAGTTAGTCCCTGGAACATGCAGAAGAAAATATTTTAACAACTGAAGATGTCTTGGTCTTAATTTTTGGTAATATAATTCATGCAAATATATTGTATATAGTTTGAAAACATGTAAAGTAGTTTGGTGTACTTTATATTAAGTTACAATCTAAAAGTTTTGTGGCTTTAGAGCTATGGCACCATACTTCAAAGTTAATAACTTTCTTTACTGTAGTTTTCCATTCTTGGTCATCTTTCTGAGAGATTAAATTAAATTAAAAAAAACACACATTATTTTCCATATTCATTATAAAGGGAGAAAAGTAGTAATTGTGAGATACAGGGAGAATAATTAAACATGAATTCTTACTAAGTGATTCCATTTTACTTCTAGTTTTGTTTCAGAAAAGGTAGCTTGTTTTGAATGGATTCCATTAAATGTTTACTATCAAACAGAATCCTAAAGATAAATATTTTTATAACTTTAAGAAGTTGAAAGTTATTACAGGGATTTTTGTTGTTTCATTTTCTTTCTTCTTGCTTCACACAGTTTCCCTAAAAAAAGGCAATATACTGCACAAGTAACTCTTCAGATAAATAAATTTGCAGTGCTATCCAAGACTGAATTCAATTCTGAGTTAAACCATGCCTGCCAATTATTTCCAGCTATTTGATAGACCAGTTCTATTCAATTTAAATTCTATTCTCAGCAAAAATTTTATGCAACAATACACTCAGAAAATGATACTTTGTGAGAGATGAAAACAATAAAGTTTTATTTTCTTTACTGTTCTTTTTGTGGAAGTAAGAGGAACAGCAAGAATCTGTAAAAAATGGCATATTATGGAAATAGCACTGTGAAGGTTTTAAAGCTGTTGTCAATCTCATGTTAATGATGTTTTAGAGGAAAAATGTATGACTAGGTCATGAGTCAAAAAAAATCTCTCCAGTATGTGTTTTTAAAAAAACAAACAAAAATGTACTTTAAAATGTATATTTATATTTCATAACTGAAGATATTATTTCAGTTTATGAACTCAATATGGAATGATATTAACTTTTAAATCCTGTACACCACACAGGCAGGAATTTCTAGTTTAGTTTCTGTTTAGGGGAATATACGGTGGAGGGTAAAGAAAATATATACTTTTAAAATACAAAATAATTGTATATGCTTCTTTTCTGATGACCATCACAAGTTTGGGTCTTTCTAATTAAGGGAGAGAAGGAGAAAGGACACATAAAATTATCTTCACCATTTAAATATTCCTCTTCTTGGCATATTCATAACCTAATACATTTCTACAAAGTGTTCCACAGGCTACTGTATCTTCAGCATACCTGATTGCTTGCCTCAAGTGAGGCATAAAATTTGTTTTCTATCCATAGCTTTCACTGACTTTGACTGACAAAACATTTAAAGAAAAAAAAAAAAAGTATTGTTGTCATTACCATTACATAATAATTTTGCAATTATTTTAATATCTTCTATCAGAACAATTAGATAATATTGTAATCTATACATATATTACCTCTTACTATGTGAGAGACCATTTTTTTATTTTTTATGGGAAGCTAGTCAGAGAATGTAGGAAACCAGAGGAATGACTGACTGGCTCAAAAGAACCAGATGGGAAGTGGAGGGGGGAAGGGGGCAGGATGAGTTCTGCTGAGTGGTGCAGGTGGAATGGGAGCTTCAGACAGAGTATATTAGAGGAGCCCTCCTGTGGAGTCATAAGGTGCAGAAAGGACCCCCTTGCTTTCTAAACTCCTTCTCAGAGAGGAGCTGAGGTGCAGTTGGATCCAATCCTAGCCCCAGACTTTGTCAGCAGTTTAAGTTTAAGGAATTAGAGAGGTATGACTGAAGCTTTGTACAACTTTGTCCTGTAGGACTAAGAATGGCAAATCAGATATATTTATATAAACATGAATGATTTATTATGATAAATGATTAGACAAAAAGATCTTAATGAGAATTCTTTACTACACAGTATAGAAACTAAAACAACTCGTATAGTGTCCTATATCAAAGCAATTATATTAAAGCTATCAAAAAAGGAAACAATTATTAAGTAAAGATTGATGTTACTCACCCATACCAAGGACTGTGAGAAAATCTCTTCTGCTCAGACTGGAGGAGTAACTTTGAGGGGCATCCCCACTCCAAGGAGGAATCTCCATGCAAGCTCCAAGGGGTATGTTACAAGAACCTGCCATTTGAAAATGGGACTGGACATTTATAGTATAAAGTGATTGGCTATCAGTCATATGTCTCCAGGTCAACTGTGGTAGCTTAGCATTTTTAGATAAGGATACTTTACCATATAAGGGTAACAGAGAATATATGCAAATTAAATTTTGTACACACTTAGATGCGACAGCTGGTAGGAGATGCTCCCTCCTTCAGCTCTCCACACCCGGCCTCTGAGGTGCCCCAGAAAGAGCCACACAGAGACCACAGGAGTGGAAGCAGAGAGCTTATTAACATGGCTAGGGGTATTTAAAGGTTTTAAGGAGATCCAAACTACTACCAATAAGAATCCAGGGATAACAACCAATGGGAAAGGGTTAACTGGGGGCCAATAGGGAAACTTAAACAGAGACCTTCAAGGACGAATTCCTGAAGGCTTAGCTAAAGAGTTAAGGGGTTTCTCAGGGAGTTTTGGGAAGAAGAAAATAACTAAGGGAAAAAAGGATGAGGAATCCATTTTACAATACAGTAAAAGCTTCATTTTTTAAGGCATTTTGATTAGCTTCTTCACTGTCTTCACAGGCCCATTTCTGGCATTAATTCTTCCATTTCTGATACTGCAGGTCCTCTGCCATAACTGTGTCCAGTTCTGGGCTCCTCAGCTCAAGAAACATAAAGAACTACTGAAGATGGTCCTGTGGAGGGCGAGAAAGAGGATCAGAAGACTGAAGCATCTTTCTTAGGAAGGAAGGACGAAGGGCCTGAATAGACTGGAGAAGAGAGACTGAAAAAGGAATCTTATCAAATACATCGTGTGTGTGTCAAGAGTATGGCACCAGGCTCTTTTCACTGGTGCCCAGTGACAGGACAAGACTGCCTGGAGAGAAGTTGTAGGATCTTGTCTCTAAAGATATTCAAAATCCATCGGGATGCAATGCTGTGCAAACTGCTATAGGATTTTTTTTTTTTTTTTTTTTTTTTTTTAGATACCAATTCTCCTGGTTTTGGCCAGGACAGGGTTAATTTTATGCAATAGCCAGGAGGAGGCCTGTCCAGGACCGTGATGTTACTCAATACCATTTCAAGTCATTTCTGGTGGTGGAGGAAAGAGACTTTCTCTTTCTCTCTCTCTTCCAAGGAAAAGGGGTTTCTCGCACTTGAGAAAGTGTAGTGGGGGGAGCCATCTTGTATTTATTTATTGTAATAGGCTTTCCATGTAAATAGTTTCTTTGTCTTATACCTTTTGTTACTAATATTGTTGCTGTTGCTGTTTGTTTTCTTATTGCGGTTCCCAGTAAATTGTTCTTATCTCAACCTGTGATCTTTGCATTTTGTGCCTCCAGTTGGAGGGGGAGGAGGTAGCGAGCATGATTTTATCTAGAGTATTAATTGGAGAATAACATTCCTAAACCATGACACATATGCAGGAACTGCAGGATTGAAACATTATCCATGGAAAACTCATACTTTGTGAAAAATATTTGAAGTCAATAAGGATCTTTGAGTCATAGAACGGTTACGGTTGGAAGAAAAGTTAAAGAGCATCTAATTCCAACTGTGCTGCCATGCTCAAGGACACCCTTTAAGTTGCTCAGAATCCCCTTCAGCCTGGCCTTCACCACATCCAGGGATTGGGCATCCAAAACTTTTCTGGGAAACCTGTTCCCATGTCTCACTACAATGTCAGTAAAGGATTTCTTCTTAATACTTAGTCTAAACATACCCTATAGACCTCAATAGCTAATGATAAAAAAATGTACTTCTGTAATTCTTGAGAAAAATTAAGTAGTGTGAGGTCCTTTCTGGCAACATTTTGGACGTTAGGTACTAGTAGTATGAATGTATCTTCTTTTGAATTACTGAAATTATAATTTACTGACACTGGACTCCAGCTGTTCTTTAAAGACTTCTTGAAGACATAACTAAAGGCCAAAATTTTTTCACCTTCAGACATATAAGAATAAAGAAATCAAATTACAGCACAGATGACTAGGAGCTTCTTTTCATCTCCAAGTGATATCAAATAGATAATAACATGTAGCTGTAGATAAATTGTGACAGAAAAGAATCTAAATAAAATAATCTAAAGGTGCCACTGCAAAGAGTTCCATGGTCACTCATTCTGTTTTCTTTCTGCTCACATATAGAGAAAACCAAAGCAAAGCTCATGTCTTACATATCACTACTAATAAAATATTGAAAGGCTCGATTTTCAAGCAGAAAAAGGTAATTTAAGATCCTTTAATTTGTATATACATTGTCTTAGTATTTGCCTGTTCAGAGAAATGAAGAACAGAAAAATATCTATGTGGCGTTTCTTATTTGTCAATCAAGTATTTGCAATTTTTTATATATACACATATATATTTTGTTCATGATATATAAGTATTATGCTCAGACATTTTGTTCCAGATTCATTAAATGGAGGTAACTTTGGGCCCATAACAGAAGTGTGTATTTACACTATCTATTTATCTCACTCCCTATTTTGATATAACTGATTATTTTCACTGCATGAATGCCAGCTAACTTCTGTTTGGACATTTGCCATCTGGCTCCTGGTACTGAAAACTGGGGCCAGAATTGGAAAGATTATTTTTTTTCAGAGTCCATTTTGTTTGTATTTAAATGCAACGGAACAAGGGTATATCCTGAAATTACACCAGCAAGGCTATCAAACACTATGCGTTATATCTTTAGTGTGGAGACTTGCAGTGTTGTTCTGAAAAAAAAAACAAAACTTCTTGGAATTTTGCAACATTGTTCTCTTTTAGACTCTTTTAATTTACAGTAAACAATAATAGTAATAAGGACTCTGTTTCATTACACAAAAAAATAATACTTAAACTGAATAGTATGTAACATAGATGTATCAAGCACTGTCCAACTGACTTACTCCAAGTGGAAAAGAGATAAGCTAGTCCTTTCTAACTGGCCTGGCTCTGGCCCCCCGTTTGGTTCTTAAAGCAGATTAACCAACTTTGGAGACACAGAACTGGGTATGTCAACATATTAGAGAAGCATCTAAGTTCCAGCTGCACTCAGTGGAGACCAAATAAGTATTATCACTGCAGCATAAGGAGCTATTCAGCTAGCCCTAATATACACAGCTCTGATAGCTCCCCAGACTCTACTGAGACCACTGATGCGATCTTAGATGCCTAATTTGAGCATGGTCCTCTAATTTCAAATACATACAGTATGGAATTTTGTACTAATGTTTTCATCTTAGACTACTTCTGTACTAGCAAGTAAAACAGGATGACACTGTGAAGTTAGGCCCTTCTCTGCAGTCATCTCTGTAGTTTCACTGTCTACATGGTTGCCAGCTTTTTTCTCTTCTGTGACAGAGAGACTTTCCACTGTCTGATTCATAAGCACTGCTCACAGAAAGCATGGGCAAAGGGCAGATCACAACACCAAGTGTACAAAATACTGTTTTGGGAAAGAAATTTCAGAGGTATGAACACAAGCTATACCACATGATCAGGAGCCTGGAACCCATCTCCTATGAACACAGGCTGAGAGAGCTGGGGTTGTTCAGCCTGAAGAAGAGGATACTCTGGGAAGACCCTCCAATATATAAATGGTGGGTGCCTACAGAAAATCCAGAGAAGGACTTCTTACAAGGACATATAGTAATTGGACAAGGAGGAATGCCTTCAAACCCAGAGGGTAAATTTAGATCAGATATTTGGAAAAAAATTCTTTACTGTGTGGGTGGTGAGGCACTGGAACAGGTTGCTCAGAGAACTTGGAAGTGTTCAACATCAGGCTGGATGGGACTTTGAGCAAATTGGTCTAATGGCGGCTGTCCCTATGGATACTTCAGCTGTTATTTTCATTGTATCCTCAACAGCCATTTAGATGAACCTATTATTCTCCAATGACTTATTAGGACAATGAATAAAAATAAGAGCATTCTTACGTATGGATTTATATCATGTATTAACAACAAAACAGAGAGAATACTTTTACCTTTGTAGAAAACTTTGGTGTGCCCACACCTTCTGTTCTTCACACTTCAAGAAGATAACAAGGAAATTAAGAAAAATGCAAAGGCACTTAAAATAATCATGAAGATGAAACATACCAAACTCACCCTAACTTCAAGAAATACAGTATGGGTTTATGATATCACAGAGGTGATGAATTCTTTAATACACATTTATATGTATTTATATTTATATTATTTATATTTATATTTATATTATTTATATATATTTATATAATATTCATCCACCTAAATTTTTGTAAAGTCTTTCATTCTTTAATACACATTTATATGTGTTTCCCAAAAGACTTCTTCTAATTTAGCAAGAAAATAGGCATTTGGCCAAAAGGTTTTACAGGAATAACATACAACCAGAGAGAAGAAACATTTTACAGAGCACCCAACACGCACCAGTCTACACCAGCTAAGTAAAATGAAGCCATCAGTTTGAAGTTACCAACAAGAGATTAGGAGAAGAAGGAAGGAGGGAAGAAAGAGAGGAGAGAAGAATAGTTACCACCGGAGTCACAGAGCAATGGCTGGTCTGGAGAAGGAAGACTCTCCCCACATTGCACAGAGTTTGTTTCCACACAATAAATAACCCAATGAGATACAACATTTATTTGTTCCCTGTGTTCACCTCACTGAGAAATAATGCAAAGCCTATGAAATAATGGATCACAGTATGGATAAAAAGGAATATCTCTGATAATGTAGAACTACAAACCTGGAAAAGTTTAGTAACTCTAGGAAAGCTTCATAAGATTATGGTGCTTAGTAGGTGACCTGAATTTCAGTCAATATCCCATAATAATTTTTTTCTACTGTCAATGCTCCAACAGACAGACAGCTCAACATTTCACATCATTAATACCACATAATGGGAATGCTATTCAGATTAAATTGATTAAATTCAGATTAATTAAGTACTGTCAGTGTAAGAGTGAGGCATGGAAATTGGATGAAGATATCTGACACCTGTCCATAAGATCATGCTCAGATTTTCTTGACAAGTACACAATTTACAGTCTTATAGCTTATTTTTTTCTTAACAAAAAGCCTAAGGTATAGATCTCTGAGTCTTAACAGAACTATTTCAAGAGCTATTTTGACGTTCTGGAATATTCCTGAATCTGGAGGATTCTTGTCTTCCTGTCTTTGTCATATAGGAAGTCAAAGTCTCTCCACTCTTTTAGTTCTCGACCATCTTCTTTAGAACAACTTTGTGTAAGCAACTGCACTGACCTTGTCTACACCCAACATTTCATCTCCCACAAACAGTTTTAGCTCAGCAAAAAGTATTATTTACCTGGACATCATAATTAACAGCTCTTGCACTAAATGAAAGACAAAGACTGATGCCTGTCTTCAAGATGAAGTAGAACAGACTGGCTCATAATCACACTATTTACAGCTACCTCCTTCTGTGTAATAAATTTGTTTGAGAGAGATATTTGGAGCAGTGTAGAACAGAGGCCAAATGTGGGCTAACAGCATAGAGATCCCAGGCCTGAAGTGGCTTTTCACTCTCTTTTATTGATGTACTCAGGACCAGGACTGCTCTGTAACAGGACATAGGCACTCCTTATATCATTGTTCCTACCGATCAGAGGAAGATCTGCAGCACCGTCCACATCCAATAATGACTTCAGGGCACTCAACTATATACTCTATAGCCCTCTCAAAAAATAGATGTGATTAAAGAGTAATTTATTACATGCCATATAGAATATCTTAAATCAAACCAAACTGTAAGGGCGCATAGAAGGAGAGTGTCTCCTCCTCTAAGGGTACCTGGTCAAAGGAGTAATAAATCAGAACATGTGAAGACAGATCTGAAAAAGAAATTACAAGAAAGGTTGTAATAAGAACAAACCTTGTCACTGTCCTAAAGAGTATGCGGGGTGTGAAAATGTTTAATTTTTTCAGTTGAGGGAATAGAGAAAGGGAGAGAAAAACCGGATGGCCATATAACCTGTCCGGTAACATTTACAGACAGTAAGTAGAAACAATGAATCAATCACACTAGTTGATGAAGTATCAAGAAACTGCAGGCAAACTGACACTTTGTAACTCATAAGGGCGCAAACCTGAGGGTTGAGGATGCTGGAAGGAGGTTGGTATTTATGTGCACTGTGCACATAAATAAGGCGGATGAAGGAGAAACAAATGAAGATTGTAAACCAGGGCTGATGGCATGTTTATCAGAGCTGGCCAGTGCACTTATCTGACTCCCCACCTGATCACTACAGTCTGCCCTGTCTTCTCATATTTTTTTATTAAATCTTCTCTTAAGTCTGTGCCTACACAATCTCACTATGTATGCCATGTGTGTGAGTGCTGCAGGGACACAGTGCCAGCTGCTGGGGGGACCAGCATGAGTGGAATGGGTGCCAGATCCTGGAGTCAGTCTGAGCTCCTGGCCTGTAGTGTCAGCTACAGGACCCAGTGGGGTTCTTGCAGTTCAATCACTGGCAGAGGAACAGAGTCTGTTTCCAAAACCAGTGTTCTGGTTTAGGCTGGGATAGAGTTAATTTTCTTCTTAGTAGCTGGTACAATGCTGTTACAGAGAAAGTCAGTTCTATCCCAGTGGAAATAGCCCAGACAGCCACACCCTTTCCTCTTGGGATGGCAGAGGAAGGAGGTTACTAGTGTAGCACACAAGTGCACTCTCCAGGTTCACGTGCACATGCACATTCATGGATTCCCTGAGCATCATGATGGCCACTCTGCCTGGCACCTCTGCCTGGATCCCATTCCCCCTGATCTGTCCCATGAATTCCTGACTCATCAGTTGGTCCAGCTGGGTGCTCATGGCAAACACACAGCACTTACACACTCATCTCATGGGTACCCCACACTCTCAGGTCCCCACTAAATACCAGCATAGATCCTGCCTGCCTATCCCATCCCAAATCTGGGCCCCCCATTTGCTTGTTGGTCCAGCTTGGAGTTTGTCAGTGAATATAAAAACACATACCACATACACCTGGCTTGAGGAAGGCACAGACCTCTATCACCTGACACAAGGTGCACGGGCTATGACCTGCAGTCCTACTGCAGCCACTGTTGCTGAGCTCATCAACTGCCTCACTCCCCCTGTCCACCCCACAGTAGCCAGTAGCCCTGGGCCTAGTGGGAGTCATGAAAATGTGGTGCTACTGAAGGCAACCCTTTATCTGTCTCTGCATGACAGATTGTGTCAGTGCCCTCTGTGTTTGAATCTTTGTGTGTCTCTCTGGGATATGTGCTTACCATTGCTGCTGGTTGAACTGCAAACAGGAAAGCATCAGTCAGTTCCTCAGCCTGGTCATAGACCCAGGTGCTCAGGCAGTGAGCTGAATCCAGTGGCCACTCAGGACAGGTCCTGGGCCAGAGTGGTTGCAGAAGATGGTCCTGCTCTTAACATTTGTTATCAGAATCAGCTTCCAAAACTGCTTCTTCCCCAACACAAGGTATGGAAAAAAACAAACAAACAAAAAAAAAAACAAAAACAAAAACAAAAAAACCCAACCCCACACACAAACAAAAAACACTAGGAAGATTCACTTAGATTTGGATTATTAACTCTTGCATGCCTAATAGTCAAAATAATGAATCTACCATAGATAGCCCCATGGAAAGGTCATTATTTTCCCAACATCAGTATGTTTCTCAGGGTTATTCTGTATCTATCAGGTGGCACAAGAAATTGGTCATGTGTATTAAGACTATGAAGTAAAATAGAAACACATATTGAAACCAGAGTTATTCTCAATAGACCATTCAATCAGCATTTTCTTGAATCTACCTCTAGTGTATGTAAACACTGTCTCATCTGTATAGGTAGAGATGCTGCAACCTGTTATGATTTTGTCTATGGCTATAGATATAAAACTTTTTTCTGTTTTTGTTTGTTTGGTTTGGTTTGTTTTTTTCCTGAAGCCTTATGGGAAAAATATTTATAAAGGCAGCAAGGTGTATTAGACACATTTCTTAAGAAGGTGGGTGTATTCAGTACTGAATAGATAGAATTTGAAGCAAACAGCAAATGGGGGCGTAATAATGAAGTAATTTCTGGATCTAGGGAATGTCAATAAATCTAAAACAGAGCTGGAGACTACCGGCATTTTCACAGTGCACATTCTGAGGTAGTTTACATCCTTCACTTAGTTGGTATTATTGAGGATTGCTTAAAATTTGCTATTCCCCAAAATTTGTCTCAGCACCATTATAATGAAGTTCTGCAGAATACCAACATGATTCAGTCTTAGACTTATATGTACATGGTGAAGTTACTAGTTTGTCACCACCTTGTGTCTATAAATCTACATTTTAATCCAAAACTCTATCAATTAGATTAATAGCATTTAAGAGTCTGCTTCTTGGAGGAAGACAGTAACCTAGGCATGGGTTGATTACATAACTGAGTGACTACATATGATGATATCTGTAACATGCACATTTGAGGGTTTTCCAGTCCCAGATGAGGTCTTCTGCTTTAAAACACAAGGTATCATTTTGCAGGCTTGGCCTTATTATTTGGTCCAAGAAATCTGAAAACTCAGCATACCCTTCAATATGACAGTGTTTTGCATTTCTTATTACTCTCTTCCTCTCTCCATTTTCTAACCATCTCTGCTGTCTAGCCTAGGCCTTTCCTTTTCTATGCTTAAATTCCTGCTGTCTGACACATTTATCTACTTCCAATATTTTCCCCAAAGTGCCCATTAAGCCAATATATTTCAACTGTTTAAACAGCTACTGTAATCTAAAATGATCCCAATGGAAAATGAAATAAAACTAAGCTTGCCATATGGATGAGATTTATGTAACAAAATATAGCTGTTTACATGGAAATGCGTAAATTTGGGATGGCCCAGGCTCCCTTCAGTGACTCATCTCATGTCTATCCACATTAAATGAACCATGACCTGAAAGTATCTATGCAGGCAGGGGTGATATGAAATATATGTTAAAAAAAAAATTAAAAAAAAATAGATGAATTAAAGTTTCTGATGATCAAACATTAAACTTAGCAATAGTAATCATCAGTCACTGAAACAATTCTTAAATTTAAGTTTTGTTTATATTTTGGCCAATTGAAGTCAATTAAAAAAATTCTTCATGAGGTTAGCAGTTCCTTCACTGGAATCTTATGAATGGAGGTGTTAGACTTGTGCACCATATCTGACTTGATCACAGATAAATAAACAAAAACCAGCATCAAATGGTCCCATCTTCTGTTTGTATGGTTGAAACATTGCTGAAGCTCATCCCCTGCAGGAGCTATAGTGTAAGTTGTGTATTTGAAAAGTCACAGAAGTAACTGAAATAAACATCTGGCTGAGTACAGTGTTTATTTACTTAGTATAGTGGACATTTAGTATGCATGTATTTATTTATTTAATGCCAAGATTAGAATGTCTTCTAATAAAAAGCCCTAAGCCATAGAGGGAAAGAATTTCTTTTCCTTATTTATAATTTTCTATCTGTACTATACAAAACCAAACGGAACATATATCTTGTTCATCAAAAATGGCAGCTAATTGTCAAATTAGCTGCTGTCTCAAGGTTTTCAGTTCTAAATTTAGATCTAAGAATCAAAACTTAGCTATTAAATATTACTACGGTAAAGTAAGGATAAGGATAGCATCTTCTCTCTTTCATCACTCCATAATCTGGCAGTATGAGCAGCAGGATGTGAAGGAAGGGTAGATAAAATTTCTCTTTCCAGGACACTTGTCTTTAGATGTAGTAGTCATCTGCTAAAAGGCACAGTCCACAGAGGGAGAAACTGTTTCTTTGTGATTGGATTCTTTGACCTGAATGGAGCCTCAGAAGAAAGATGCATCTCTGCAAGACCCAAGCTGCAGGCCCTTTGCTGAGGCTGGGGTATATCCTACTCTAGTCTGCAAAAAGTGTGTGATTCTTAAGGACCTATGATGCCAAGAAAAAGAACTCTTGAGGGAAGTCAGTAGCCTGCAGCATCAGAGAGATCAGAGAATGTCCAGATCGTCTCTGAGGCTTCAAGAGCCAAAACCCATAACTAGCGGAGAGTTAGGAAGAGACTGTGCTTATGAAGTCTTAGGGTTTAAACTCCAGTCATGATGAAGCTGGTAACTCATCATACCAGAAGGAAGTCTCCTACCCTACCTAATAACTTGCAGTTAAAGAGTAACTTCAGTGCCGTCAGATGAGGAATGGGGAATTTTGTAAATTTGAGTGTTTCTGGCTGCTGATATTGAACCATTCAGGATCAGTAGAAGGAAACAATAACAATGGTAGGAGACTCCCTGCTGTGAGGAATGATGGCCCCCATCTGTTGACCTATCTCCTCACTGACAGAAGCTTACTGCTTGCCACAGTCTTGTATTTGGAATATTATGGAGAGGTTATTAAGGCTTATCCATCCCTCTTCACTGTTACCTCCTGCTGTTCTTGCATTTGGTCTGCATTGGGAAGAATTTTTTTTCATCAGCTTAAAGGAGATGATAATTTGCTTGACATTAGTGAGGCTAAATTTAGTTACATCTGCATCTGTTGAGTTCTGGGCTCTCTAGTTCAACAGACAACTTAGTAGAGTGAGTCCAGCAAAGGTGATGAAGTGACTGCAGCATCTTTCATTTGAGGAAAGACTGGGGCATATACTTCTGTTTGGCCTGGAGCAGAGAAAACTTTGCAGGGGAGAGCTGGAGGGAGGATGGACCATGGTGAATTTTGTCAATATGTACGATGAAATGGGAGATAATGAAGATGAGGGAGCTAGATTCTTCCCAGTGCTGCCTGCTGATGGGATAACAGAATTAAATTAATACAAATTTAAGAATACAATATTTCATCTGATTTAAAGAGAACTCTTTTGCAATGAGTGTTCTCATACATAGGAAGAGGCCACCCAGAGGTTGTGGAATCTTCATATGGGGAGACAGTCAAAACCTGACTGGAGACTTTTCTGGGTAACCTATTGTAACTGACTCTGCTTTAACAGGGAGGTTGGACTATATGATTTCAATAAATCCCTTCCAACCCCAAGTTTTGTGGTTCTCTGAAACAGTATTTTCATTTTTATCAAAACTTCTTTTAAAGGAGTTGGTGTTTCCTATGTTTCCTTGGCAGATTGCATTCATTACAAATTGGCTCATGGGAACATATTTCAGAAATTAGAATTATACTTGATATAACATGATTTATTGGCACTAACAATCTGAAATTATTAGAGTGTGTGGGGCATTAATTTAAATATATATATGGATGAAAATACTGAGAAGTCAAGAGAATCTATGGTTATTCTGAAGTATGTTTTTTTCAGTAATGCAGTTACAGGTTTCTGAGCTCAGAACCTACAGTCACATTATATCCTAGGAACTATTGTTTTAGTGAGAACTGATGCTGAATGCATCCCAGGAAATAATGAACATCTGGATCTCACCGTTGTGTAAATACATTTTCATTGTATTTTAAACATAAAAGCTTTAGATTTGAAGAAAATGTCTGGTGACAACTTTGAGTTCCTCTGACTAACCATTAGCTGAGCAACGTCACTATCTTATTATCTTAGGAAAATGTAATTGCATTGTAGTTGCAGATATGTCTACATCCAGTATAGTTTCTTCAAATGTGTTTTAAAATGCAATTTTATTCTCTAAAGGGACTTTATGAGGAATTTGTTCTCTTTCCAAAGCAAACTCATGCAAATGTGTGTTCTTTTACTGTCTCTTCTTTCTCCCTCACTTCTTCTTCCCAGCACCTGTATTTCTTAATTTCAGCCTATAAAGCCTTGATATCAATGGAGGAAAAAAAACCAAATCAAACAACCTCTTTGCCCCTCAAAAAATATCGCAGGCCTTGAACATATAAAATGGATATAAAGAAGAGGAAAGGACCATAATCTTAAAAAGCTTGGAGAACTGAATCTGAACCTAACTGATCCCAAAGACTTATACATCTATGTAATTGTGAATTTTCTTCTTGTTTCAGTTGTATAAAGAAATTTGTGCCTGAATACAGTTAAACACAAATAAAAATGCACAACTGAATTAACAGAAGCAAGAAGAGTAGAAATATATAGAAATGTATGCAATTCATAGAGGCTGCAAAGCACCCTTAAATGCTCTGAAAAGCAAAATGAGAAAAACCCAACCACCCAACGAACCGCCCAGAAAAAACCTGTTATGGGGAAGAGATACTGGCTCTCCTGTCCAGTTTCTAGTAGGAAAGATTATATAATTGACATTCTAACCTCATTAAAGTGAGCAGATGAGTTAATCCAGACAGGAGATTTAACTTCAGGTATTCAAAATAATGTTAAATGTAAAGGGCAGAGGGAAAATGATACTTAGCTTTAAACTAGATAGTGAATTTATATTCCTCTGGTAGTGCTAGCTACAAATTTTCATGCCACTTCAAGTTTAGGCATAGACATTATTCCGTATATACATTTTGAGCTCCTGAAAAATTAGGATAAAAGTGAAGGTTCAGAGTTGTTCCTGCAAACATGAGAGAAGTAGGAAAAGTATAAAGTAATACCCTTAGGGGCTTTATATCAATTGATTTTGTGAATATGTTACCTCAGCATGACTCAACCTCTCCACTGTTCTCTTAGCATCCCATTTTATGAGTTATCAACATTTGCCTTTTAAAAAAAAAAAAAAAAAAAAAAAAAAAACAAGACTCTTTGCCTCTTTCCTTCTTTCTCTTCTGATTAATTAATTAAAATAATTTGTTTGTTTCAGTTTGATACTGTTCAAAGTAAATTACTTCGATTGACAAGAAAATGTCAGATATATCTGTGAGGCATGTCACCTGAGTGCATCCCATACTGCTGCAGTCAGCAGAGTCCTGAGGATTTCTCTAGCTTTTTCTCAGTTTTTGCCTGCTCAAATCATACTGCCCATTCCAAATACCTGAAGCATTTGTTCCATAGCCACCAATCTATAGTGATCAAAAAAGTCAATCTCAAGGGCTGAAGGTGCAACAGGATCAGTAGCAACAGGTAGGAGCTCCAATCCATTTATTCAAACAGACTCCCTTCCACTAGAACTAGGAATGTCTCTTCTCCAGTTGCTCCAAGAATAGTCATTCAAGGCTATTACTTAACAGCTTCCATTCAACAGAGTAAATAAAGTCCACTGAGCATCATTATTTACTAGGACATATTGTTGCTGTTATGTCAAAATGTTGTCTGGCCACTACCCAGATAGTTCAATAAATTTGGTTATCCTCATCTACTGCCAAGGCATCATTGTCCTTTCTCCTGCCTTCTCCATGCCATGTTGATGCTTTCAATCAGCCACGAGAATAGTGGTCCACACACTGTAATAGAAGACAGTGGTTTAACTGAGCACCATCAATCATTCCTATGCTTGCAATGCCTTACTTCTCAATACGAGACCTCTAACCTGTCTTCCATCCAACTCTATCATACACTCTACTTTTTCTTTCAAGATCATTCATAAGTCTCAGTGTGTAGGAGGGGACATGCAGCATTTCCATTCCTTCCTGACATTTTTATTGAGACTGATTTTACTGATATTGCACTTTTCTGTGATTTTAATCTTATACCAATCTTTAGGTATGCTTTCTCTACCAGAGGTGCTGATTCATTATGATCCCAGTAAGAAAGACACTTAGACTAAAGTATCATTTAAAATTGTCATTTACTAGAGCCAATGCTATAAGGAAAGAGTATGGATAATACTACATCCCTTCAGATGGTGATGACACAAATTCCTGCAACATTAAATGGACCTCCAATAAACATGCAACATGCCATGTAGATCACAACTTTAGGAAGCTCACCCTATTTTGTTCCTCTGAGTTCTGACAGGATTTTCTCACAAAAAAAACCCCCAAACAATTCTATTCAGTTGCTACTGTTGACACTTAAATAGTATAAAAGTGTTGTATTCGACGATAGCCTGAAAGTTACTTTAGTCAAAGATTCTAAAGGGTTAATGTATTTTCTAGTACTCTGCTTTTTAAATTTATTTTGTCTGTACAATCTATCTTTCAAAATATTGATTATGTATTAAACATGTATATTTATTTAGAGTACCTACTGGATGTATCTATTCTGAAATGCTTCTCTATGTTTCCTAAAATGCTGCTCTTCATTCTGTTCTACCTTAATAACATAATCATACTCCTAACTCTTGAGAGAAATGAACTCAAATTAGGTAGAGATAGAAAATTCTTCCTCTTTACAAGTTTGTGTTATGCCTCCAATTCAGCTATACTATTCATTACCTAATTCTTCTAAGAAAAGTCTGAATTTAAATACTTTTTTTGTTTTGGAATGGGACAAATCCTTGCTAAGGTTACCCTAAAGTAGTACTTACGATGTGTAACTTGAAATTGAAAAGATGCACAATAATTTAATTTCAATTAAACAGTAAAAGTATTGTACTATTTATTAATTATTATTATTTATATTAGCTTACATACTAATATTCAAATTATTATTTGAAAGTGAATTTTGTAGAACAGTTGATTATTGAAAACCCTATAAACTTTTGCACTGTGGAGGTCGATGGACTTACAATTATAATGTATAAATTAACAAAATGACCCCTAATGCAGAAACAAAGAAGGCAATATAATAACTTGGGAGGAAAATTTCACTTGAAGAGTCAGGAGGTGATGTCAGCTAGCAGAGATTTATTAGCACTTTAAAAGCCTATGACCTAAGGAACTTTAAGCAGGAGAGACATAGGTTTTATGAGTTTATTTGAGGACATATCCCTAATTAAGAGCCATAAAAAATATGCTGTAGAAACTCAATTGTTCTTTAGTGATCAGCTCTTCTAACATTAAATGACACTCCAAAAAGTTAATGGTTTTCCATTAGTTGAAATAATGCTATTTAACAGCTTAATGGCTAGAGCAGAATGCTGTAAATTAGGTAATCTATGTCCTCATCACTATTCTGACACTTGCTGTAGTGAGGTTGAAAAGTCAACATCTCCCTGCAACTTCTCTTTTTCAAAATTGTAAATCAAAATTATATCAGTTTCTACATTTACTGCAATACTGACCTTCTCTAACTCTACAAGCATGATATCACTCAGTGCTCTTTCACATGTTTCTTAGAGTAAAACTCCTGTTTTCTTAGTGGCTTGGATTGCAGTTCTTCGATTTTAACTGAGATAACCTTGGGTTATTCAGCTTCTGGCAATATCGGACAATTAAAGAACTTTCATGTAAAGCAATAAATGTCACTTGCAAAAATCCCTAAAAGTTATTGATGATTAAGACTTTCTACTTGTCCAAGAGCTTTCTATTTATGGACTATAATACATTTACTTTCATTACTTTCTCTTCTCTCAAACTCTTTTTCACTGTCCTTTTATTCTATATGAAATATATCTCAGGCTCACTGAAATGTTCCTGGATTTTGCTACTCTGAGATTTGCTTTAAAACTGTTACTAGGAAATTAGTTTTTATTTTATCATGGAAATGGTAATATAAATCCTCAGCAAAGCCACTGTTGTGCTTTTTTGTTTGTTTGTTTATTTGTTTATTTTTCCCAGGGATTCTGCTGTAGGTTTTAGTAGTTAAAAAGATTAGCCTACCATGAACTGCACACAAAAGCTCATTTTTCACACAGCTTGGACCTGATTTTTTTTATTATATCATTGTGGTAAGGGTCAGCTAATAGAATGCTGAAAAGACACTGGAAATACGAGTTACCAACTCATTTAACACCACCTTGATGGACAGGTTGCTCAGTTATTCTACAGGCATAGTGTTATGTGTTCTTATTCATTATATATATATGTATATATATACACAATATTTGCTTCAATAGGAATCTCAACTCCAATAACCTTGTGTGATAATACTAACAGTGATGATAAACTTAGTCACTTTTGAAGTATACCATGCTTGAAAAAAATGAGAAATCCTACTTACTCTGTGATGAGTCTGATTGGGATGGAGATAATTTTCTTCGTAGCACCAAGGATTTGTGACTAAGCCAATACTGACAACACAGTGTTTTGGCTGATACCAAATAGTGGTTGCACAGCATGAAGGCTCTCTCTTTTGATTACTCTGCTCCCATTGTCCCCTCTTAGTGATCAGCTGAATGTACACAAGAAACTGGGAATTGACACAGCTGCAATAGCTGGCCAGCATTGACCTAAGGATTATTCCATTACATATGATGTGACCAGCAATAAGAGTTCAAGGAAAGGAGGAGGGAGGAGAACATTCATGACTATGATGTTTGGCTTCCTAAGTAACCATTACTTGTGCTTTCCTGGAAGTGGCTGAACATCTGCATGCTGATAGGAAGTAGTGAATGAATTCCTTATTTAGCTTTGCTTGAATGCACAGCGTTTTTCCCCACCTATTGAACACCTAAATCCGCAAAGCTTCTCACCTTCTAGTTTCTTTGTGTCCCATGGGAAAGGAAATGAGTGAGTAGCTGTGTAGGTGATTGACTGTTGAGCTGGGTCAGACTACCATATAGTCATAAATCTGCTTTTACTATTAAATGCAAAAATAATCAATTTATCCTCTTTGATATAAAAATGAAAGATTTAATCAGAAAATTATAACATTAAAAGAAAAATTATTTTTAGATAAAAGAGTTTAAAGATGACTACATTAAATTTGTCATACTTAAGGGAATAATTATGTCTTTTTTTCTTCATTAAACTTGATACTATGTCTGAATGACTGCACCCAACAAATCAGAAATTATTCAAACTTGACTTTGATTTTGCTTCACTAGAATAAATACAGTTGATGTCAAGTAGATCTTTACTTGAAATATAATATTTATATACATTTATGACAAATATAATTAAATATCCTTGACTTTTTACAAAGTTTCATAAATTGTTGTATTAGTATAAAGAATAAATGAAAGAAACAACATAGAAAAGTAAAATGAAAATATTCAAAATGTTCAAACTACCATACTAAAGATAAAGTACATATTTATATTGAAAAAAAAAAAAAAAAAAAGGAAAAAAGCTGACTGACTTGAACTTTTCAATTTCTTGAATTAAAACTGCTTGGAAAGATTGTAATATGATAGGTTGCTGCATTGGTATTAAGGAATATTTGATGACACAATTTAGTCAGCAGAATGTTTGGTTTATTTCCATTCCTGAAGTCAAATTTCACTTAGCTGTACTCATAAATTTGGGTTTATTTGAATGTAGAATCTGGAAGACTGACAACTCTCACACAACTCCTTGTTTTCACTTTCACCTCTTTCAAAGTCCACTGCAAGCAGACAATCTACTCAGGGTTTGAGGTGGTACGGTAGCCTACTTGTTATCAAAAGAAAAAAAAAACTGTCCAGTTAAAAGACATTTTTTATGCAGAAATTTATTTTATGCCATACTTTATTGAAATACTTCTTTGTAATAATGTGGGACTTTTTCCAGTATTATTAAGTAAATTGAGTTTATCAGATGCCCTGCCAAAAATAATATTGTAGTGGTTTAGCCCTAGCTGGCAACTAAGCCCCACACACTTGCTTCCTCACTTGCCACACAGCAGGATGGGGGAAAGAAACAGAAGCATTAAAGTCAAGCTCATGGGTTGGTTAAAAACAAAGCAAAAGACACGCACCCAAGCAAAGCAACACAAGGAATTAATTCACTACTCCCCATCTGCAAGTGGTTCTGCCACCTCCAGGAAGTCAAAGCTCCATCATGTGCAATAATTACTTAGGAATACAAATGCCATCTCTCTAACCATGGCACTGTGTCCTCTCCCAAATTAATGTGCACCACCCCATCACTGGTGGGATGGAGCGAGAGAGAAAAGGCCTTAATGCTGTTTAATCACTGCTTGGCAATAATGAAAACATCCATGTATTTCCAGTACAAATTCAAAACACAGCCCCATATTAGTTACTATGAAGAAGACTAACTTTATCCCAGTCGAAACTGGCACGAGACTTCCATTAATTGAAGCTGTATATCTGCATCTTTGTATTCTCAAATTGGGGAAAATCTATCATGTTGTGAACAGAGAGTAAGTAGACTGTATCATAGAATGTGAAGAGCAAAAATACCCTTCCGTCTCATCACAAAAATAGTGGAATGAAAGTAGGCAATAACTTCTCAGTTATATTATCTAATTTTATTTCCTAGTCAAGACTTTTAAATTAATCTCTAATTCAGGAGATGGTCTCTGGCTCACTTTTTAGACTGTTTTTAAAAAGAACTTGCACATATAAGAGGACCACATACTTCCACATCTCAGAAGAAATTTTATTATCAGCTTTGCAGTGATTTATTTTAATGAATGTTAGAATTACCAAAATATGAAACACCTTCCAAATATGTCTAAATATTCAATCCCTTCAATAACCTTATTAGTGTGAGCAGTCGTAGTCTGCCTTGGTTTCTGTAACCTTAGATCTTTACAGTAGACACTGATGCCTAGTCAGATGCTTTAAAAACACCTCAAAAATGTCTTGGTCTGGAAGGACTGGAAAAAAATGAATTGATAAACACTTAAGATGATGATCATCATTTATTTTATAATATTCTTAGGTTCCTGACAAATTTCCTTCATCATGGCAATAGCTGACACCATTTTCATGATGATATTCTTAACTGTTGAGTTCTATATATATATATAAAAAAGTAGATAAAAAGATAAAAGTACTGTTAATTTGTACTTAAAATATATTTATATTGAACAAGATTGGGGGTGCGTGGGGCTTTGTGTTTTTTTGTTTTTTTTTTTCTTTTTAATTCTCTGAACATCTGTTTAAAGATGTTTTATGACAATTTTTACACATTATATTTAAGCTTCATTGTTCTGTACTGTTTTCTGCTGTGGTTACTAGGTATACTTATTGCCTTCTGCTGCTTCAATTCAGTCTTCCAAAATTATTTTGAACCTCCTGTTGTGTTTAAATTCCCTGGATCTATCCTTCTGTCCTGATTTCACGTGGAATAGAGTTAATTTTCTATATAATGGATTTAGAATGAGAACAATGTTGATAACATGCTGATATTTGAGTTGTGTGGTAGTGTTTATTTTAAATCAAGGACTTTTCACTTTCCCATGCTCTGCCAGTGAGGAGGTACACAAGAAGGTGGGAGAAAGCACAGTCAGGACAGCTGACTCAAATTGACCATGGGGATATTCTATATATGAAGTAGAGTATATAAACTGGGAGGAGTTTGCCAGGAAGCGCCAATTGCTGCTTGTGGATGGGTTGGACATCAATCAGCAAGAGATGTGTTTCATTGTTCTTTTTTTCCCCTTGGACAAAATTTTTCTCTCTTTTTGTTGTCTACCTTTACAATATCATTATTAATATTAGCACTATATTTTACTTTATTTCAATTATTAAATTGTTCTTACCTTAACATGTGGGTTTTACCTATTTCTTTTACCTTTTTCTGTTTCTCTTTCTTATCCAACTGGGTAGGCAAATAAGCACGTGGCTGTTGGTATTTAGTTGCTGGCTGGGGTTAAACAACACCATCTTTATACTGGATGAACTGGTTGCTTGCATTCATTAATATATCTTAAGTATATGAGAATTTTGACAGTGTATGAGTATGGTTATACATCTAAGCATTTGTCTAGCTGGCACACATTTGTTACTTAAAGCAAGTTATATTTTTTTCTTTGCAGAAAGCTATTTGGAGTGATAATTTATCTTCTTTATGAGACAGTACCCTGTGGAATAAACACACAGTTGCCAAAAGCTGATGTTTATAGGCTCAATTTTAGTGCATTGACAAGAAAGTTTGCTGTGAGAGATTTTAGATGAACAAGACCCCAATTAAGAATTCCATTTGCCAGCTTGTGTATAAACACAAAACAGACAGTTGCCCCCACATTTACAGATTTTATCTAAATAGGTTCAACAAAAAGAGCAAGACCTGACAACATAAATTCTGTTTCATAGATAAACATCTGAATAACTGGAAAACAGTCCTGATCATTAATTAGCATGTCGTTAAACACCCAGTAAGGAAACCCAAACCTTGTTTTAGAAAAATGGAATCAACCAGGGAGTAGATGGAAAAAAATGACAGCATTTTTAAATTATTATTATTATTTATTATTTTATTATTATGTCAACTGACAAAACAAACGGAACACAGGTTTGTGTTAACTTTTTAAAATTTATAAAAGCTAGTTGCTCAGCTAAATTAAGCAGGACATCATAAATATTATAATTTACAGTTAAATGAGGAAATAAAGAGCCTTATGTGTCTATTATTATTTGTATTTCGTCTATGGTGAAATATTCAAGCAAGTTACTCAGTTACTGTCAAATGTCATGAAGTTCCTGTTTTAATGGTCTTTAAGGCAAAAGTAGGCCTTCATGTCCCTTATCAATCTCACCTGGACTCTCCACCTTCTGCCCATATACCTAGAAGTTCCATTTAAGCAGAACCCTAAGCATCAATTTTGTGCCTGAGGTATGTTGTAAAATTGCTCCTCTCCAGAAAAACATACCTTTGCCTGATGATGGACTTTGTGAGTTCAGATCCTGACTTGTGGTCTGACTTCCCAGCTAAACCTTGAACCTGTGCCATCATTATGGCTCTGTCTGGGGATCTCTGGACTATGCATGACCCTGGTTACCCACAGCAGATCAATTTCTTACCTTTGAATTGACTTTCTGTCTTGACATCACATTTGTCTGCTTTTCACAAACTTGTCCAAAGATCTACACTCTTGGCTGAACCTGGCTACCATCTCTGTGTCTGCCCTGCTCTCCTTACTGAGCACAGTGGAACAGAGCATGGTCTAGCAAGGCTTCTTCCTTGCCAAGTATGTTATTGTTTTGGGCTACCACTTCCCTTTCCCATAGGGAGCTGTCAGCCCTTGCTGCTTCCTCACACCATGTCTCACTGAATGGCAGTAAAACCACCTGATGTGTCAACCACTCCTCAAAGTTTTGTACTATCTACAAATTTGCTGAGGGTACACACTCTGTCCCATCATTCTCTTCACTAATTATGATCTTAAATAGTATTGGCCTGTATCAACCCCCAGAGCAAATGATTAGTGGACTTTGTGCCACCTGTCCCAAACCTCCTGAACTCATCAAATTAGCCAGCTTTCAGTCACCCTCACTGGCAACCTACCTAATCCATACTTCATTAGTTTGTCTAGGAGGATGTTATGGGAGAATTCAAAGACACAAAATCCAATGGTGTCTTACACACTGACCTAGTCATTTCATTGCAGAAGACTATCCGGCTGCTCAGGTGTTTTCCGCTTTGAATGTCCATTCTGACTACTGTTCACTGTCTTGTCCAGATATTTGGAAATGGTTTCAAGAATGGTTTGCTCCATTACCTTCCTAAGGTTCAGTGTGAAGCTAGCCAACTTTTAGATCCCTAGAGCCTTCTTTTTGTCTCTCTTGAGCACAGGACTGTCTTTTGCTTTCTTCCAGTCCCCCAAAACCACCTTCAATCACCATGATCTATCAAAGCTGATAAAGAGTGGTCTTGTAATGACATCAGCCAGCTCCCTCACAGGTGCAACCTCTCAGGATCCATGGACACCTGATTCATTTAAGTATTCTCTAACCTGACCCTCCTTCACTAGCAGTAAATATTGTTTGTTATGGACTTTCCTATAGGTCTCAGGGGCCTGGGATATGTGAAAGAAATTCAGGTTAATAAAGACCACGGTGGAAAAGACATTGGATATCTCAGCTTTTCCTATGTCCTTTGATGCCAGGTTCCTTGACACATTCAGCAGCAAGCCACACATTTATTCTTGCTTTCTTTTTGCTGCTCGAGTACCTGAAGAAGCTCTTCCTGTTGCTCTTCACATGCCTTGCCAGATTCAACTACAGATGGGCTTTATCTTTCTTAAAGTGATCCCTTAATGCTCAAACACCGTCTTTACATTCTTCCTAGGTCACCATATTCTGCTTCCACTTCATCTATGCTTCCTCTCTGTATTTCAGTTGAGTTAGCAGTCTGTTAGTTTGTCCATGCAGGCCTCTGATCACATTTACTTGACTTTCTGGATGTAGAACTGAGCCGTTCTGTAGCTTGGAAGATGTGGTTTTTGAAAAAGCAACCAGGTCTCCTGAACTCTCTGCACTCATGGACTATGTCCAGAGGATCCTTTTTAGCAGGTCATTGCAAAAGCCAGAATCTGCTCTCTTGAAATCTCAGGTTGAGATACTGCTTTTTTGCCCTGTTTCCTCCACTTAGGATCCTGAATTCTGTCATGTCATGGTCACTACAGCCAAAGGTGCCCCTGACCTTCACTTCCACAAAGAATTCTTCCTTCTTCATAAGAATAAATTGCAAGAGAACACTTGCTGGATTCTCAAACACCTATGCTAGAAAGTTATCTTCAATGAAATTCCTTTTCCTGAGACATGTACTTTCTCTGATTTTGATGACAGGCATATTCTGCTGTTAGAATATTCTAATAAAAAGAATACATGAACAGTTTAAATCAGTTGCTTGAAAAGATCCAGGTCGTTTGGGAATAAAAGTTCCTAGAAACCAAAGGTGTGGCTTTATGACATGTGATGTGATCTAAACTGTAAATTCCATAATCAGCATCTTGAGAAAATTGTTCCTAACCTTCTGAGTTACTTGTACTAGAAGAAATACATGTGCATCATTGATAATGCTGTTCAAGGATGACAACTAAGAAACCAACACTTCACCAGAGAGAGAATCTTTAAGAGCTTTACTAAATATTTTTTTTTTTAATTTATTTACATTCAGTTTGCCTTTGATTTAGTTCTCTAAACTGGCTTAGTATATAATGGCATGAAAGCCAGTTTCTACTCACAGCACACGTGACTGAGGATGGAGGTAGAAGCAGAAAGGATAATCTCAAATTAGACTGGTTTAAGCTAGCATTGCACTGAACTCATATGTGGGGATTTTGGCTTAGCCTAATACAAGTTAATAGCAGATATGATTATTCCTTGTAAATACAAGGAGAAAATACTAAGGTAAATGCAGTAATTTAAAATACTAATAGGCATAAATGAGTATAAATTGGTCATGTGTAAATTTAGGTTTGACTTTAAGTGAAGACTTTATGGTGTAGTTGTTCAATAGTAGAGGATTAAGCTTAGATGACTGACATCACGCTTTAAGGCCTACGTTCCTAGAAAAAAAAAGAAAGGGAACAAAGAAAGCCATAGGAAAGTGAGAATGCTAGGAGAAGCATTGCCTGAAAGTGGAGAGTGGTTCTATCATTAAAATAATGTATACATACACTATAGATTTGTAAAAGGGAGTTATTTTACCTAAAGACATTTTGGAAGACTTGAAGCTACAAGTAATATTATGAAAGAAAACTAAAGTATGCAGTTGCTTTAAAGCATGAACATTGTTTCTTTTTTTGTTTCCTGAGATACAGTTATTGAATTCTGAGCTACAAATGGCACATTGGTAAAACCTGGGACGCAAAATGAAACTGTTTGTGGTGCATAGAATACATAGAATCATAGAATATTTCATGGTGGAAGGGTGCTTTAAAGATCATCTAGTCCAAACTCCCAGCAATAAACAAGGACATCTTCAGTTAGATCATCTTGCTCACCACCTCATCCAACCTGACCTTGAACACTTCCAGTGATAGGACATTCACAACTTCCCTGGAGAACCTGTTCCAGTGTTTCACCACTGTCATGGAAAAAAATGATTCATTGTATTTAGCCTAAATCTACCTTATTTTATTTTAAAACCATTATTCCTTACCCTACTGTAACAGGCCCAGCCAAAAACTTTATCCCCGTGTTTCTTATAAGCCCTCTTTAAGTATTGAAAGGCCACAATGTCTCCATAGAGTCTTCTCTTCTCTGGGCTGCATAATACTATTTCTCTCAGCCTTTCCTCATAGTAGAAGTGCTCCAGGTGTGTGTTCATTTTTATGGACCTCCTCTGAACTCACTTCAATAGGTCTGTGCCCTTCCTGTGTCCTTCTTTGGGGCCCCAAAGCTGGATGCAGCATTCCAAGTAGAGTCTCATGAGAGTGGACTAGAGGTCAGAATCACTTCCTTCAATATACAGACCACAGTGTTTTTGATGCACCCCAGGACGCAATAGGCTTACTATGCTGTGAACACACATTGTCAGCTCAAGTGAAGTCTCTCATCCTCCAGCACCACGAAGTCATCATTCTCCAGCCTATATTGATGCTCAGAGTTGCCCTCATGCAACTGCAGCACCTTGTACCTGACCTTGTTGAATCTCATGAAATTCGCACGGGCCCCCTTTTTTAGCTTGTTCAGATCACTCTGGATGGCATCCCATTTCTCAGGTATGTCAAGTGCACCACTCAGTTTGGTTTAATCTTCAAACTTGCTGAGGGTGCACTCAATAGCACTATGTCATTGGTGAAGATATTAAAAAGTACATGTCCCAGTATGGACCCTTGAGGGACGCCATTTGTCAGTGAACTCCTTCTAGACATGGAGCCATTAACCACTACACTCTGGATTTGATCATCCAATTTATCCCTCATCCACTGAATAGTCCACCCATCAAATCCATATGTTTATGGAGAAGGATGTTGTGGGGGACTATGTCAAAGGTTTTACAGAATTCCAGATAAATGACATCTCTAGCCCCTCCCTGTTCCACTGATGTAGTCAGCCTATCTTAGAAGGCCACTAGTTTGGTCAGGCAGGATTTGCCCTTGGTGAAGCCATGCTGCTCCCTGCTCCCCATGTGCCTTAGCAGGGCTTCTAGGAGGATCTGTTTCATGGTCTTCCCAGGGACAGGGGTGACTGACAGGTTCATCATTCCCAGGGTCCTCCTTTCTACTCTTTTAAAAAATGGATACAATGCTTCCTTTTTTCCACTCATGAGGACTTGAACTAACTGCCTTTATTTTTCAAATATGATGGGAAGTGGCTTGGCAACTACATCAGTAAATTCCCTCAGGGCTACGGAGTGCATCTCATCAGGCCCCATTGGTTTATATGTGTTCACAATGCTCAGGTGGTCACAAACCTGATCTTCACTTACAGTTGCACAGACTGCTCAGTCAGTTTCTGCCTTGTGCTCCACCCACTTGAAAGGTGAGGGAAGAGAGATTGTCAGTGAAGACTGAGGCAAAAAAAGTCGTTGAGTACTGCAGGCTTCTTCCTATCTGTTGTTACCACTTTTGCATGTCTTGCTTTCTTTGACCTTCCTTTTATGGCTGACTTACCTGTAGAAGTCCTTCTTGCTATTCTTTACATCCTTTGCCAAGTTCAGCTCCAGATGCACCTTGGTCTTTCGGACCCCATCCCTACACAACTAGACTGTGTTCCTGTACTCTTCCCAGAATACTTGTCCCTGTATCTTTCACTGCCTGTGCATTTGCTTCTTGACCTTTAGTTTGACTCACAGTCCTTTGCTCATCCATGCTGGTCTCTTGCCTTTCTTTATTGGTTTCTTACAGATGGGGATGGAGAGATCTTGTGCTCTATGAAAACTGTCTTTGCAGATCTGCAGCTCTGTTGTCCTCACTTGATTCTGAGGGCAGTTTCCCAGGGGGACCTATAAACTAACTCCTACATGACATCTGGAAATCAACAGCCCAATCTAGGAAATATATTCTCAACATGTATCATCACTTATTTGACTTTGTTTAGCTTAATTACCATTTTTTTTTTTTTCCTTTTCTTATTCTATTAGCACAGATAGTTACAGTGATTGGAAAGGATTATAATGTGCATGATTAATTTAGATATTAACAGAAGCCTACATGAAGCATTATTTGTATTTTGCACACTTATCTCCTTAAATATCAAATTGATCCCAAAACCAAATAATTTAAAAACATTATCAAGGCTGGAATCTCAAATGCTCAGAAGTAGGAATACTACAGTGAATACTGCCTGTGGTTATTTAATTTGATCTCCCTGTGTGTAAAGGTGGTGAAGTGTAAAGTGAAGATTGCGGAAACAGTTTATCTGTGCAATAAATGGTTAGGCACCTACATTAAATCAGAAGCCAGACAGATGGATGCTATTAAAGACTGGCCTGGTCCCAAGTTGATAAAGCACACACAGCCCTTTATAGGAATCATTTCTCTTTCAGTTTAACTCCATGTCTTCACCCATGACCAAACCATGCAGGAAGGTGAGGCTTGAAAATAACTTTGCACTAATCTTTTAAAGACCATTAGTAGTCTAAAGAAAATTAGAAGCAGATGGAGATTTTGGACATATTCTTGAGTATACCAGGCAAGCTATTGTAATGTAGAGGGGGAATAAGTGAACAGGAGTCTCACACACCCTTACTAATGAAAAAAGAGTATTTTGGATTTTTATTGATAGTAAAGAAACAATAAGAGTAAAACTGAAAATACTATATCATAATGCTGATGGGGGAAAAATAAGACAAAAAAACCCAAACAAACAAAATAAACCCCAGAAGTTATTCAGGTAACTCTGTTTCTAACAGCTATGAATATGAGGAATTTATAGATAAATATAGACATAAGGATATGATAGATGATTCACATAGAGATTTATATGTGCCTGTCCAGGTAAATTTGATGTATATTTCATAAATATATATATATATTTATGGTTAGGTCAGGTTGCTCAAAGCCATATCAAGTCCAGTCTTGAACACACTCAATGATGGAGATTCCACAATCTTTCTGAGCGACCTTGTCCAGTATTTGAGCACCCTCATGTGTGGTAGACTGGATTTGTATCTCACTGAATTGTTTAATTGGGTGGAATCAACCAACTTGTATGCATGTGTCGGGGGAAAGGCCAGGTCAGGCCTCCACCCCCAGGGCAGCCATGGCAGAGCAGACAGAGGCCATGTGGCTGAGCACACAGGAGCCTTGTGGCTGGCCTGCCAATCAAAGGCCCATCAGGGAGCCCACCCACACCACTCCCTCTAGAGACTCTGACTGGTTGCACCACACTTTTCTCTGGCCAGGAGGGCACTGAGTGGTCAGTGACTTGCCTGGGAGGGGTGGCCATGCTGGCCAGACCATCTAAATATAGGACCACAAGCCCTACATCATACCCTTTCTCTCAGGACCTGTTATCACTGCGTGAAGTTCCCAGACTTTCATAGGATCCTTTGGTGGTAGCTATGCAATTCACCTATTCTAACCTCTTTCTTTAATCCTTCTGTCTTGTCTTAATTTCTTTTCTTTCTTTATTCTGTCCTTAATCTCTTTTGGGTAGTTTAAAACCAATGGGTTGATTTTACTAAGGTTGCCGTGTACTGGGTACTTTAGTGAAATGCCTCTGCATTGGTTGTATGTTACTTCTGTGACTATTTTGCCAAAATGTCTATTTATCTGTTAACTGTTTATCGTTGCTTTCAACACCACACTACATAACAACACATTTCTAAACATTTCCAAAGAGTGCTGGTAAGCAGTTAAGATCTACTTAAAATGTCAACAGATATTATATTAAAATAGGAGAAATATTGCTTTGGAAAAAAACCAAAGTATTTGAAGTAAAGCACTTACATGTGGAGACTTAGCTGACCTCTCACAGTAGATTCTTGTCTAAAATTAGAAACCAAAAAAAACCCCAAAAGACCCCCAAAAAAACCTAACCAACCAAACAAAAAACAACAAAACAAAAACAAACAACAACAACAAAAAAACCAGCCAATTTTACAAAAGCACCTAGGATAGTTTCTGCTTGTTCGTTTCAAAGTTATTTGAGCTGTGTAAAAAATAGAAGTTTTTTTTTATTATTATTTTTATTTTTAAATTACTTACAAAATGATGTTATGGAAAGAAAATTATGGTAAAGCAATCTAGTCCAAAGTTGGTATTATTAGAAAGAAGTTCTGTTTTCAAAAATACAATTTAAAAATAATGACAATGAATTTTCAGAGCTAGATAATTTCACTGACTTATATCTTTACAGGGCTGAGAGTTTTTATCTGTCATGGACCCCACTGTTTTTAATACTAGTATCTTTCCTTCTTTATTTCCATGTTCTTTTTTTGTTTGTTTTGTTGTGTTTGTACTGTGAAATATGTTAGATATGTTCTACCTTTCTATGATGTTTTTGGTAATATGTTAAGACAGATGAAACATTTATAAAACTGAAAGCTCCAGGAGGATTTGAACACATTAACATTTAATTTAGTAATTGAAACTTGGAACTATTACCTCACATCATAATATAAAATTATTTTTATAAGATAGGCAGTGCAGTGTTGCTACACAGAACTATAAGGGGTGGGTGGGAGAAGCCCAAAAAATAAGAATAAATAGACTGCTTATTAAATTTGTCTATTCAGCTTTTCCTGTTTCCCTCTGAATGTCCTGGATAGTACACCTCTAATCACTGGAGAGGTTATGGCTGAATATTTTTTGCTTTTTTTTAGCATGAAAGATAAAGAGCAAACTTTAAAACTTTCTTCTGTTTTGATTAAAATTTTGCAAAAATAGGGGAAAAAAATCTTCTGCACTTTAGTAAACCATAGGAAACTTGTGACTATTAATTTCAAAATCTGCAATATGCAGTATTTTGCTATTCTTAAGGTACATACTAAGCCCAAACTAAACCAAGCTGCACTCGAAAGCATTAGCATTATAAGCTATCAAAATCCCCACTTTATACCAGTCAGTATATATTTCCTGAAAATCAGTTAGCTAAATGTGAGATTCATAATTTAAAATCTTGCATAAATTAAACAAATGCTTGTAGAATTGTTAGACCTGTATGTCTTAATTTGACTTTTATACATAATGTTTAGCTGATTATCATAGATCAGCTGATATTAAGCATCAGCATTTTCCAAGATTGTTCTGTGTTACCTATCAAATTTAGCTCTTTCTTTTTTGCATTGTTAATTCCCTTAGTCTTATCAACTATCAAATGGATTGATGATTATGTGATTTTCAGTTAAACAAAGTGGGGAAAAACCAGTTTCTGACTGTAGACTAGGTGGCCTGATCTAATGGCTGTTAACTCAGAGAAAGTCTCCTGATTTATTTTTCTTCTGAACCACTTTATGAATATTGTGAATGTTTCCTCTCATCCCTTAACACAGGTGCAAGCATTTTAAATTCAAACTGAAATAATTTTATACCCGAAGTATGTGGTATACCCTTAGTAAAAATTTACTTGGCAAATAATCTTGTCATTCTTAAATACTTTTTTTTTTTTTTTTTTTTTTAAGGAAAGACTACATATTATAGTCTTTTTGTCAGACAAATGCATTTATATTTACAGAGCAATTTAAAATTTTAGAGTAAATTGAAAGGGCTGTAAAAGGTAGGATTATTCACACATAGACATGAGCTAGTTTGTGGAGTTACTGAGAGAAATTCTGCATTTAGCTATAGCAGTTTACCCACTCATATCACTATCAGTATTAGTGCCAGAAATATATTTACATGTCTGCAATGAGGCATATCTTTTACACCTTGTTAGGTTTAATCACTGTTGTGGTTTAGTCCTGGTAGGCAGCTAAGACCCAAACGTCAGCTTTGCTTGCTTTCCCTCAGTGGGATGGGGGAGACAGCTGGAAAGGTAAAAGTGAGAAATCTCGTGGGTTGAGGTGAGGACAGTTGAAAAATTAAAACAAAAGCCTTACACATAAAGCAAAACAAGGAATTAATTCACTACTTCCCATGAGCTGGCAGGTGTTCAGCCATCTCCAGGAAAGCAGGGTTTCATCATACAGAACAACTACTTGGTAAGACAAACAGTGGAACTCTGAAAGTTTCCCCTCTTCCTGCAGCTTTACATGCTGATCATGATGTCATGTGGTATGGAATATCCCTCTGCTCAATTGGGTCCCAGCTCTGTCTTCTCCCTACTCTTTGTGGATCTCCAGCATCCTCACTGGTGAGGTGAGGTCCTTGGCTCTGTGTAAGCACTGCTCTGCAATGGGTAAGACACCTCTGTGTTATCAATACTATTATGTTCACAAATCCAAAAATCATATGAGATGCTGTGAATAAAATTAACTCTCTCCCAGCCAAAACTGGTGCAACATACAATTTAATACAGTAGATTGCTAAGTCTGCAGTCAACATATTAATACATCTATGAGAAGAAGGACCCATGAGTAGTTCTGAGTAATCCCACTCTCCAAGTCATCTTCATTCTCTCAGGACAAGTCAAAGCTCATGCCCGCCAGCAAATACTGAGTTACTTGTACAGTAGGGTAAATAGTCCTATTTTTGCCAATTTTTCTATATCTTAATAGTTCTGACAGTTTAGAATGTGGAGGTTTTGTATTTGCTATCAGAACAGTTTTAAGTCCATTCCATACAGAAGGCAAGTTTAAAAAGAAGACAGTTATAGCATGTTTGCTCGTTATTTATAAACATGAAGATCTTAGGCTTCCAGGTAATACAAGGGGGGAGGGGGGCAAGGGAGAGAGGAATAAGGAAAAAAGAAGGGGGGGGGGGGGGGTGAGGGGGAGGAAGTCCAAAGAATTATTTTTTCCTGGCCTCACGTAAGTAACTACAAAATTTACAGAGGACTTAGTGCTATCTGTGCCTGTATTTTAAACCTATTGTAAAAAAAATGTGATTTGATGCATTAATCAGAGGGTATTATGGTGATTTTGTTACAGACATTCTAACATAAGCCTGTTGTAATGCTACCTTTCTGTAATGCATAATTATGCAGGAGTAAATTCTGGTTCTGTATAGATCAAAATGTTTTGATTCTTGGGACTGGTTTTTTTAATAAACTGAGGGGGTTTTTTAATAACTGATGTCAGAATGTCTTTAAGCATATAAGTGAAATGACTTTGACTTTAATATCTGTCAAAAAAACCCCAAACAAACAAAAAACCCCACCAAAATTAAAAATATTATTTTCATCAATTCATTTTCTGGTTTTTGGGTTTTTTTCTAACTAGGGTCCTTAAGCCAGATTTAGAAAAATTCTTTGGCAGCTAAACCTGAAATTGTCCAGTTTTGAGCTAGACAAAGTGTGGCAATGCAAACATCACACCCCAGTAGCTGCCTAGACATGCTTTATTTAATCTGAAAGCCATTTGAATACTCCCAAGAGCCTAAGCTGTTATCAAAACACACAAGACACATATAAACACTACATCATCACAAAATGCAATAACAGATGTTTTCTTATTTAAAAATAAAAAAAAAATATGCTACTGTTTATACAGTGCTACTACTAAAACCACTTACACCAAGGAATAAAAATTAATAAAACCCACTCAAACTTAAGCAATGGAAACCCACATTTTTCTTGCAGAATGTGCAACATATCAGCTAGAGTTTGGGCTGCATGATGGACAAATATAGTGACAAAAGCATGAAAATTGTTTAAAGACCTTTCTGTTCATGCCAAACCATTCCCAAGTTATGGTTTTAAGGAAGAAATTTAAGTGCTTAAATTTAGATATCTTCTTTTATTTGAACTATTAAGCTTCTGTGATAGCTCCACTGTCCTGACAGACTGGACATAGTAACTTAAGAAGACCCACACCCTACCCAGTGTACAGGCAGGATATGATTATGTCTAAAAGGACACTTGGAACACACTTGAACATTTAAATTATGCTCCAATAAGACAGAGCATTTGAGAGAGTTTTATCCTATGAATTTATGGTTTTTTTTGGCCAGAACTCAGTCATCATGTAGAAGAGGATTTTGATCTTTTTTAAACACAAAGATTTTCATTATTTGAGGGCTCTGTAAGTCTTTACATGAACTGCAATAAGCATTTTCCAAAAGTGTTTCCATTTCAAATCATTTATAACATGTTATAAAGAATATGTAATAAATAAATTGCTGGTTTATTGTACATAAATAATAAATACTATATTAATTTGAACCTAAATCAACATTATTGAATTATTAAAAGGTCACAAAAAAGACATATTAGAAAACACATTTTAAACACTGAGTGGCATTTAATATTATGCTTTTAGACCTGTTTTTAATTATGCAATGTATTTGTTCATAAAGCATCTCATACAGCCAAATGGAGTTGTAAAACAGGAAAACATCTCAAAGAGTGTTAAATGTATCCCAGCAAGGTTTGTGACTCAATTTTATATAAACAAATTATCAAATCTAGATTTGATACATTTACAGATAAATGTGAGATGAAAACGTGACACTTCAATGCAATTTTTAAACACTGAAAAATTTCAATCAGAATATAACAGGAAATGACTACAGAGACTGATAAACCCCACAGGATTTCTATATTACTTCTTTTTCTGGATATCGTCTCTGACAGCAGAGGTTAATTACTGTTGATGATAGTTTGTTCTTTTCATATACAAACTACTCATGAAGATTAAGATCTCTTCTGCTTTTTTCTATTTCATAGAATCATAGAATGGTTTGGATTGGAATGACCATCTAGTCCAATCACCCTTCACTGAGCAAGAACAGCTTCGACTAGATCACAGAATCACAGAATGAGTAAAGTTGAAAGGGGCATCTAGCTGGTCATCTAGTCCAACACACCTCCTAGAGCTAGTTCACATAGAGGAGTTTGTACAGGATGATGACCAGGAGGGTTTTGAATGTCTCCAGAGAAGCATACTCCACAGCCTCTCTGGGCAGCCTGTTCCACTGCTCTGTTACCCTCAAAGTAAAGAAATTCTTTCTCACATTCAAATGGAACTTCCTGCATTTCAGTTGAGTCTGTTTCCCCTTGTTCTTTCCCTGATTACTACTGAAAAGAGTCTGGCTCTATCCACTTCATGCTTGTCCTCAAGATATTTGTATGCATTGGTAAGATTCCTCCTCAGTCTTCTTTTCTTCAGGCTAAACAGGCCCAGCTCTCTCAGCCTCCTCATAAGAGATGCTTCAGTCCCCTGATCATCTTTCTAGCTCTCTGCTAGACCTGCTCCAGTAGCTCCATGTCTCTCTTGTACTGAGGATTCCAGAATTGAACACAGATGCGGCCCTACCAGGGTTTAATATGAATGGCAGGATCACGTTCCTCAACCAGCTGGCAATACTCTTCCTAATTTACCCCAGGATACCATCGACCTTCTTGGCCACAAGGGCACACTGCTGGCTCATGGACAGCTTGTTGTCTGCCAGAGCCCCCAAGTCCTTCTCTGCAGAGCTGCTTTCCAGCAGGTCAGCCCCCAGCCTGTATTGGTGCAGGGGGTTATTCTTCCTCAGGTGCAGAGCCTTGCATTTGCTTTCATTTAATTTCAGATTGTTTTTCTCTGCCCATCTCTCCAACCTGTCAAGTGACTTGTGAAGGGCTGCACAGACCTCTGGACTACCAACCACTGCTTCCAGTTTTGTATTGTCAGTCCTGAGAACACATTGGTGAATAAGTTAAATAATTCTGGGCCCAGTATCAACGCTTGGGGGACACCACTAGTGGCAAGCCTCCAACTAGACTGTTGTCACAACATTCAGAGACCAGCAATTCAGTCAGTTCTCAATCCAACTCACCATCCACTCATCCAGCCCTGACTTTCTGAACTTGCTACGAGAATATGATAGGAGATGCTGTCAAAAGCCTCGATGAAGTTGAGATAGTCAACATCCTCTGCTCTCCCTTGATCTATCCAGGTCAGGTGCTTGTCAAATCACAGAAGACAATCAGGTTAGTTAAGCATTATTTCCTTTTGATGAATCCATGCTACGTACTGATAACCTTATTCCATATGCTTAGCAATGACATCCAAGAGGAATTGTTCCTTCACCTCAAACCCTGTGTTCAGTTTTGGGCATCTTACTGTACAAGAGACATTGAAGTGCAGGAGTGTGACCAGAGAAGGGCAACTAAGCTGATAAAGGCCTTAGGAGGAGAAGCTGAGGGAGCTGAGGTTGCGTAGCCTGAAGAAAAGGAGGCTTAAGGTAGACCTTATTCCTCTCTACAACTACCTGAAAGGAGGTTGCAGTGAGATGGGGGTTGGTCTCTTCTCCCTGGTAACAATAAATAAAACAAGAGGAAACAGGCTTAATTTGTACCAGGGGAGGTTTAGAAAATTAGGCAAAAAATCTCTATGGAAAGAATTGTTAAGCATTGAAACAGGCTGCCCAGGGAAGAAGTTGGATTACCATCATTGGGAGTAATTAAAAAACATGTAGATATTACAGTTAAGGACATGTTTTAGTTGACAGTGTTAGGTTAAGGGTTGAACTAAATAATCTTAAAGGTCTTCTCCAGCCTAAGTGATTCTATGATTCTACAGAATTAGAAAGTATGATTATTTGCAGTATAATCACAATATTGTTACCATGTAGTAAAAACATTTCTGTTTCTGAGGAAATATTAAAGAAATATGGGGTTATGAGGCTTTTTTTTTTTTTAAAGAATCCCTACCCATTTTTATACCAATTACTTCTCTTTTTCCATGCAGTTACATTGTTCCTATTAAATATAGTCTACCTTCTTACATGGAATCTATATGTCTTCTTTATCTTGACTGTCTGTTAGAGTGTCAGTTTTATTTAAGGAGTAGAATGCTTGTGTCTAAGAGACTTTGAGCATTTGAAGTCATCCTAGAACATATCAGAAATGAACAGATACATGTGACTAGACTTTTGGTTTCAAAAGCTAAAAGGAACATTTATTTTCTTGAAATTCTGTCTTTTTTAGATTACAGGGGTAAAAAACTAATATAATGCAAATGAAAAAAAAAATCATTTAGTTCAGAAGAAAATCCTGAAGCACCAGACTTAATCCTTAGGTCAGTCCAACTACTCTGCTGAATATTTCGCATGCATTTTAGACCTCTTCATTTTCAAATTTTTTAAAGGCTCTACTATTAATCCATGTTAATCTACCTGCTTAACAAATGATGAATATTGTATTAATTGGAGTGATTTTTTGATCTAGAGATTTCCTTTGTTTAACCTTGTATGAAAATCTTATCTGGCCTGCAGAACACAGCAGGTCAGGTTGTATTTAATTTAGAGGGTAATGTCCTGAGAACAGATTGCTTGTAAAATTTCATACACATTTATGCTATAAACCAACAAGTTAATAACAATGCAAATGATTCTATGGAATTATGAATATCTCTCAGAGCATGATGTGTACTTCCATTTCTCATTAAATTAATTTTATCTGGGCAGCCTGTAAGTTGAAAATCAGATGGTTTCATGGAACAGAGTTACAAAAGTATACATCTTGCTTTCTAGGAGAATCTGGTGATCAGTTTTGTGATTCAGTGATACCAGATAATAACATTAAAAAAACGCTGCTGTACACCAACTACTTCATAACTTTCAGCAGAAGTTGCAATAAGTAGCAGTGGAAGAATTTTTCATTCAAAAAATGCAGGTGTTCTGGCTTCGTTCAGAACAGGGTTAATTTTTTGCAGTAGCTGTAAGGCAGCATGGCCAGGACCCATATGTTATCCTATACCACTTCACATCAGTGCCAGCAGCAGGGAGAAGGAACTCTTACTTCTGATGAGAAAGGTGTTCCTTCTAGGGGAGAAAAGTGGTGGGTGGAACAGTCAGAAACTGTTTATTGTTGGGGGAATTTTCCATCTAAATAATTTCTTTGTCTTCTACCTTTTGTTATTAATATGTTGCTGTAATTGTCCTTATTTCAACACCTTTACCTTTTGTGATCCAGTTAGAGGAGGAAGATTAGTGAGTGGCAGTGTGGTTTTAGCAAGAGTACTAAATTGGAGAATACCTTTGCTAAACAACAACAACAGGAAAGGGAGCTACATCACTCAGACAATTTCTTTTAGAGTATCTTTTAATTAGTGTATGAGTGAAAAATCTGTCTTAACAATGTTCTCTTGTACATTACATTGAAAACAAAACTCTTTAACACTATAATTTATATATAGATTACTAAATTAGTCACCTAATTTAGATGTTTCTGTGCATACAAAAATAGTGCATTGATTGTATAGGCAGTGGAAAGTGTTAAGAACTTCTTATGGCCTTCTGAGTACAATTTAAAATGTGAATATTTTCCCATTCATTGAATAAGAAAACCAGGTATTTCTGTGCAAAGTTTAAATGCTTGTACACATTTAGTGGGGAACCAAATAGAAATGGCCTGGGGGGGGAATATCTCTGAGGGGGATATCTGGCTGAGTGTATGTTCTATGAGTCACATTTGATTATACAGTCAGCTAGGGTTTTAGAATTCAGAACATTTGCAAGTAAGTTCTAATAGTGACCTTTTTTTTTTATATTTATTTTTTCTCTACTGGTCTAAACAGTTCCCAGAAGTAGTAAATTTGGATTAAAAACTCCATTCTCCCAGGGAAAGTATGAATCCATTCTGCATTATTTTACAACAGTTCTTCAAACATTAGACTATGTGATACCCTGGGACATGACAATCTTCAGCCTTAAACTCTAGCTAAGCTACAAAGGAGAGAGTGTAACTAAAATTTTGGAAGTCAAGCAAGCAACGTAGGAAGTTGTCTTGTCTGAGCAGGGATATTTATTTATAATTTAGGTGGAAAAGTGTATGGACTTTGGAAATGAAGACTGGAAATATTGGAAGACTACAGAGATGCTGTTCACCACAGTAGGGAGAAAATTTGTGCAGCCCAACTTTGACACTTTAAAATATGTTCCTTATTTGACAGGACAGTTATTCTATACTTTATTCGCAGCCACATGTTTTAGTACTATATTTTATGGCTATACCTATATAAAGAAAATACACCACAGTACATTTACTATCCTTAAAGTGAATTAGCATAGTTAAGCCTGCAACCTAGGTTTGATAGTTTAGACAGCAAACCTATTTTTGCACAAAAAACTGAGTACTCAAGAAGGGTTTATATGAATACTCTCTCACATGGGCACAATAAGTCCTGAGACTTTGTTGGTAGTTGTCACTGATGACCTTGTGTCGGTGGTTGTACCTAGCTGTAGCCTTGCTAAATTTACTACAATACATGTGTTCTATCTAGTCTGAATCATCTTACCATTGCAATCCTTAAATAAATATTTTTTTTCTTTCATATAAGGTTTTTATACTGTTACGGTGCTATTTTTGTTTATTTGCTTGTGGGCTTTTTGCTGTTACCCTTTAAGCCTGTTAATTGTATCTCTCATCCACAGCACATTTTAAAGAAAGTATGTTTCTTAACAGAAGAGTTATATTAGCTGCCTCAATTTTAAGACAGCAAAGGCTGAAAGAATTAGACTGTCCTTTTGCTAGTACTTTTTTTTCAGAAACAGTACAAAAAGTACAGGAGTACATGTATAACTGTCAGAATAGTACTACAGTCAGACTTCTAGAGAAATAAGTTCTAGGAAAATCTGCACAGCTTCACAAGTTCATCCTACTTTCTTTGCACTTTTCATCAAATAGGCACAGAGATAGTGAGGAAAAGAGTCAACTCAGGGACTGTTGAATGAAAGTACAGATGTCTGTGAACTGTACCTGCTAAATACAAAAGTAATGTAATTTGAAACTATAATAAATACTGTCAAACACTTATGTATTTGGCAGAATAGGTTAAAAAAAAAACCACCTTTTGATTTGATTCTTTGTTGTGTAATATTTTGAAATTAGGCAATATACTCAAGAGCTAGAAAACAATCCTGTATAATTAATAATATTTTAAAAAGAGCATCAGAAAACCCTCACAACACCATGACAATTTATCAGTTGTATAAACTTAATTAAATACTGTGACAGGTAGAATTATTGCATTCTGAAATTTGCAGATGGTTATTTTGAGTTCAGATTAAAAAAAAAAAAAAGTGACTTTTAAAAGAATTTGTTCTGTAAGCAATGACACAAAGCTGTATTTTGATGTATTGAAGATGATAAAATCATGTACATGTTGATCAGTAGAGTACCTGACCTGATTTTATCTCATAGTTCTCCATTAGTGTTGCTAATTAGTTAAGTATTAAACATTAAACATTTCTTTCCTATTTGTTGCTTACTAAAAACAATGGAGATACTTTAAAATCTTGGTGTGTACATGATATTATAAACATTTTCTTTATGTAATCAGTTAAAAGAATTTAAAAAAATAAAAAGTAGCAGCTGTTTCCACTGAGGCTATTAAGTCATTTGTCAGTGTTATCCAGGAGCTGTCCTTAGTTGCTTTCATATTTATCTGCAGAAACCCGTCACAAGAATCTAATGGTTCTTATAAACTGAGTGAATTTGCCCAACAAATCATAGACATTAAAAATAAGTTTCAACAACCTAATTCAATTCCATAAGATTCCATTTATGCTAAAAACGAAAATAGTTTGCAAATCCTGTATATATTTGTACTTGCTATATGGATATATATAGGGAAAGAGGAAATTGAGGAAAAGTCATAGAGCCCCAAGCAATTTATTGGAAACAACTTATTTTTGTCTAGACATAGTATCTTCATAATATAGATTCACAATGGATGTGATGTAAATTGGAGAATTCTTAGAATATATGATAAATAGAAATCATTTGGATACTTTCTCTTAGTAGCCATCATTCCACCTCTAAATGCCTCTGAAGTTAGTATTTTATAACACAATTTAATCTTTTGACTTCCTCAAATTTTGACTGCATTTGAATAGACTTTTTATTGAACTTATTTGTTACTCATCATTATAAAGATTTTTTTATTTTTTTTTTTTTTTAGCTGATTACTGCTGGTAACACTACTAACTAGTATTAAGGATTATTACTTTAAATAATGTTATTAAGACTATTTTGTTCTGCTTACCTCTACATTCAAGCTACATTTACACAGCTGAAAGCATTTTAGCTGTCTGGTTCCATCCTGGGGAGAGTGGCGGGATGATGGGAGCCCACAGGGTGCATGCTTCACTGTACATTTTTTCAAAGGAGTTCTTTGACTAAGATGTCACTTAACTGCTCTCTGATATTTTTCTTAGAAACATTGAGCTGAAGCCCCATACAGAGTCAAGGTATGAAAAACCAACTCTATTTTCTCTGTTCTGCTGGATGGTGAGCTCTCCCACCAGACCAGTGACAATACTTAGCAATCACTTGGAAACATGCTGGTTAGCACACAAAAGATCATGTCAGGGAGCATGTTCTGGGCCAGTATCTGAGTCCATTTTGTGGACTGGTTTTATTGCAACCTTCCTACAGAGACTCAGTCCTATTCTGAAAACAAAGAAATATTCTGTAAACATTTGGGGAAAGAAAATTTATGACAGAGTTGTCAATTTGCCTAAATATCTATTACTATTACCTTGTCTTTTTCCCTCAAATCCCATCCAAAAAGGAGGCAGGCTTCCCACCTCTTATAGAATAGCTGTAGTATTTCTGAAAAAACCATCTTATTTTCTTCCAGTTAGTCACCATATTTACTGAAAGCAAACCTACATATAATCTGACATTTTAAAAATCAAGTTTCTGCATGTAGTAATTAATGGTAATGGTAATTAATGGTAATGTAATGGTTGAGAATACTGTTCTTTTGTTTTCTGATAATAAAGGTTATTTAAAGCTTTTAAGAACACTTATTGGAAAAAAAAAAATAAGGAAAAAAAAATATGTTGAAAAAGCCTGTTAGAATGTGGCAGTTTTGCTTGCATAGGTAAACATAGCTTTTATCCAATAACCTTTTCTTATTGTTTGGAAACACTTTCCTTCCCTGGGGTTTTAAGCTTTTCAGAACAATCCACTAGTCCATATATAATAATGGCAGACTCATACAAAAATAGAAGCAACAACAAAATAAGAAGCAGCTGAAACAAGCTTTGAAGAGACATGCAACTTTTCTAACCATTTTTTCAGGCTACATAGCAAACATGAACATAAAAGGCTGAAACACCTTTAAACTCAGAAAAATTCCCCATAATAAATCATAACTAGAAGTTTTTCAAAAATTATTTTTGAGGAGTAGATCCATACTTTGACTTCTGGATCTCTTACATAAGCAGAGATTGAAATTCACCATGAATATTGAACTATCAGAAAATTCATGAATGACATTACCCCATGAAGACTTCAAAAGGCATTTTTAAGAGCTTTTAGAATTAACAAAATCCTTGAAAATTGATTGATTTCATATATGTTGTTCTGGTTTACAGACACAGGGGCTGTTATTATGCTGTAAAAGCAAGCTGGAAATTTTTCTTTAATGTTCCCTTCTCTAACAACTTCTCAATTAAAAAATTAATCCAGATTCCTTTCCTTAGTGCTTTAAGTCCATAGGCTAATTCATGTGAGAAGGTACCTCAGGATGTTTCCTGTCCACCCTCCTGCTCAAAGCAGGGGCAGCTCTCAGATAAGACCAAGTTGCTCAGGGTTTTGTTCAGTTAGATCCTGAAAATTACCAGGTTTCTTGCAATAACGTGCTCAATGGCTTGACTGCTTTCTACATTAGCAATATATATCTTTTCTTATTGGATAGACTTACAGTTTTGGGAATGACTTACAGCTTAAAAATACACTACACACAGACAGTCTCAGTCGTTTTCAGGTATTCAAGTGAACCAAAATATCATGTATATTTTTCTTCTCTTCTGAAAGGTTTCAAAACAATGCCAGGCTATATTAGTATAGGGGATATTGCTGTCTTGCTGTTTGAACTCTTCCAAAGATGAAAACTAGTAATTGTTTACAACTTTTCTACCATCAGTAGGGCATTTTAGAGAGTGAGATGAATCATCTTGTTTGAATATCAGTGTCATTATGTTGTTGTATGAAAGAAAGTTATTCCACAGGCATTCCTGTCTTAATTCAGGAAGGTCATTATTATCCATTTCTATTTCTGTTGCTAGATGAGCTTCTGTAAAAGCTCCATGGCTGCAGTAAATATTCTCTGTGAATACAAATGCTACTGGGTACAATTAATGTCAGAAATTGTTTACATGTATCTCCATGCCAGCCATTCTGCTTAAATAGATTCTAGTTTCATGGTTGTTCAGCTTTGCTTGTATATGTTTTAATTTTGAAATAATACATCATGTAACTATTTTCTTTGGGTAGTGAGTTACTGCACCAAAGCAAGCAACTCAATAAATAGAATGCAGTATCCTCTTGGCTAACTGTTTTGTAATTATAAGGAAAAATGCTCTTTGGTTATTTCATACACATGCACAAAAAGAGACTTAAAATTCTGAGGCTTTTCTGGAATTTGTCAAATTCATACAATTATCTATATTTGAAATGCTTATCATAGACTCCCTTTATGCTCAAAGGAGGAAATAGGCACATCTAGGGTGAAATTCATCTGATCTGGTATAAATGTCAACATTGCAGGGAGAATGCTTTTTTAAAGCTCACCATTTAGGGATGTGGACCAAGATGATGCTGAGAAGTAAATGCCTCCATAGAGAGTATCTACACATGGTCAGATGAAAACTGAAATGTCTGAAACAACTGCAAAGTGCTGCTGCATTTTTTTCCTTTAAAGAAAACATAAAATTAATTGAGTATCATTAAAAAAAAAAAAAAAAAAAAAAAAAAAAAAAAAAAAAAAAAAAAAAAAAAACAAACCAAATCAACAAAAAAACACCCAACAAACCAGCTTTTCTTGTTTTTGGTTGTTTAAATCTTAGTTAAAGGCAAAAATATGTAATGTATAAATTGAATTAAACAGGAGTGAAGGAAAGTTTGACATGTGAGCTTAAGTCTGAATGCTTCATAATGATACAGTGTATTTTCTATCTTATACACTCCAGTGGTAGAAAATACCCTAGCTCCTCAGTATTGAGCTCAGAGGGTAAAACATAGCAGAATAAATAAAAAATATACTGTACAAATTTATAAGTGCATGCAACTGCAACAGAAATTGAAGCCCTTTCAAATATACCTTTGTCTGTGTATAAACTGGTATTGTGTTACCTTTAAGGAATTCCTTCATGGTCGAATCTGCTGGTAATCACACTGCAGGCCTGGCATGCTGAACAGGAGACAGTATTCAGGTGAACTGCCTGCTGTGTTTTGAAACATTTTAAAATGCAGACAGGCTTTGATAATCTGTGACTGACCTAGTCAAATCCATTAGTATCACTTAGTTTGGTGACACATCATGAACCTGTATGGACAGAGAAGATATTTGCACTGATGTCAGCTATTGTTAAAGCAGATGAAATTTATAAATAGCTCCACTCAGAGTTTCCTAGAAAAGCAATATAGATATGAGCAGCCAAGTGCTTTTAGCTGATCACACTTCTAATTTATTTCAAGATGTTCCAGAAAAATTAAGAAAGTAAACCAGATCATAATATTTTATTGATAGAATTATACCATACTACAAAATTATTATTTTTAGTCAATGGTTTCCAAATAGATGTGCATTACAAATCCAGGTAAAAGGTGAAAACAAACATATAGCTGAAAGCCCTTATGCAGGATCTTCTAGCTGTGTTATACTGGATCTGTTTCTGGATTTTACTTAAAAGTATTAGTTTTGAAAATAAATATTAACCTTCAAAATGCCTCATGTATTTCTGAAAATTCACCTGTGAATCATTAGTTCTCTAGAAAAGATAGGGTATATTGCTAACATACACCAGCTGCTGATAAACATGAAAGCATTTTAGATGGTATCTGAAACAGGTTTTGGACTGTTTTATAGGTCTGCTTTTGGCAATATGTATGCTGCTCTTCGTTGCAACATGTAGTAATAGCTACTTGCCATGTACGGAAGGCTGGTAATGTTTCTTTGTTCAAAATATATGTTCCTTTGTTTATGAAACAAAGCTTTCTGTGCTTGTGGTGGGTTTGCCATGGAACTGGTCAGAGCAGACAAAAGAGAGTGGAATTTGTTCAGTATATGATTTTGAACAAAATTAGGTATTTTGGGGTTTGATTTGGAGGCTTTTTCTTTTGTTGGTTGGTGCTTTTTTCTGTTTGAAATGGGACTAGTATCCTGATTCTCTTCTCCACTTCACTCTTTACTAGTGTTATGGTTCTGACAGATTTATTTCTCTACTGAATTTCACTGTAGGGGTTTGAGTAGGCTTTGAAAATAACCTGAGGAAAAAAAAAAAAAGTTTTTTTTTCACTGGGTTTGATGAATTATTATACATTTTGGGGTGAAGTATGGGAACTTGCTGTTCCTGTTCTCTTGGTTTCATGTCACTGTCTAGGAGTGAGGAAATCATTACGTATACTTCCTCTCTCTCCCTTCGTTCAGGATGGACCACTTATACTGACAGGTAAGGGATGAGAAAGGAAAATGCCTTCTCTTGACACATTTGCAGAGCGTAAGATTCCTAGATGTCAGGAACAGAAGGCAAATGTTACAGATCTCAAAAGAGATTGGTTATTTTGTGATAAAAATGTGGAGGATGATTTTTTTTTGTTTGTTTTCCTTTATATAAAGAACATTTTTGGTAAGGTTTTTAAAAATTGTATTGCAAAATATACATAGACATATTCACAATTGAAAATTCACTTTGTATTAATTTTACTGTGCATATTCTATTTATGTTTCCTCATTTTCTAAATTAATATTTGTTTTAATGTATTATAATGGCAAATGATAATTTTTTACATGAGTATACACCATTGGCAGCCTCTGATATACAGCTGCAAGAATGATGTTTTTGTAAAGTTATTGATGAGTTAAAATTTTGAGGATATATAGTGGCTTAAAAGCAATTAAGTTGTGTTCCCTGACATAAAGATATTTTTTTGCAGCAGGGGAGAAAAATCTGTTAGCCTGGTGACAGAAGTTGTTATCAGAGCACAAACAATGTTTAACCATGAAAAGAAACAAATGTCGTAGATTTCTTTTTTTTTTTTTCCCCCCTCAGAAAGCAATGTGGGAAGATGATACAGGAAGCCTATGAAACAATCCTTTTTATATGACATAAATGCCAACTACTACCTCTCCTTCAAGTACTAGAGACACATAAGTAGTTGTTCTCATTCAATGCTGGGGGAAAAAAAGTAAAAGGCAGGTTTGAAGACAGTGATGGGGAGCAAAGGAACTCACACAGCAGGTATTACACAAGCTTCAATAAAAAATAGCTTTTGTTCAAATCCTTTGGCACAATGAAAAATATCTGACAGCATAAATGACAGAAGCAAACCATTTTCAAAATACTGTTGCAGAACATGGGAGTAAGCTAAAAAAATCTTTAACATTGTGCTTCAGTGTTTAGGATCTCAGAGCAAATAGTAGTAGTACAGACATTTTCTTTCTACATAATTTTATGACAGATAAAATCCACTTTAGGTGGTTTGATGAACCACCATGATAAAGGTAATGGATAATTTCCCTTTGACGAGAAATTATGTAGACAGGCCCTCTTATTCCTGAAATATAATACTGAGCTTGATAGAGCTTGTAACACTTCAGCCCTGGGAGCTGGGGGCTCATGGCTCAGCCAGGAGTTTTACGTTAATATATGTATAGGGTTCTTTAATACCTCGAGCTAATGTGAAGAGAATAAGCCACAGACTTGTTCCCAAGGGATTTCTTTATTAATTTAGGGAAGAAAATAAGGAAGCTTGGTGAAGGTTCAAAAAGGACACTACACAAGCTGAATAAAATGTTCCACCACAATACCAAGTTAGCACATGCTAATCCACAACACCTAAGGCAATATTTACTTAATCCACAGCACTTAAGTCAAGATCAAATCCCTCCAGCTCCAAGCCACCCAAAGCATCAATAAAGGAGCAAATAAAAAGAAGCAGAGGGAGCAAGAAGAGAAGGAGAAAGAGGGAGAGAGAGCTATCCCTAAAACTTTGTGGAAGACCAGCTCTCATATATCCAGATGGCAGGGCTGTGACACATGACACTCCTATGCCTCTGGTTTTATATGCTCTGGTCTCTGTGGCCAACCCCCACCCCACCCGGGCTGGGGCCTCTGACCCACTGACCACTCTGGGGTCCCAGGACAGGGTGAAGGGCAGTCTTCCCACTGTTCTTGCCAATCGAGTCTGGGTCAGGGCTCCAGGGGCTGTGAGATGTTATAGTTTTCTCAGGCTGTTTGTGACTGGCAGCTGCTCTGGGGCTTCCCCGTGTGGGCTCCAGGAGCTGCTATGAGGGATAGATATCACCTCACCTCCATGAGGTTCGACCTATCCCTGCGCACTCCACATAAACATACGCACCCCACAAGGTGGTTCTGACCCAATAATCACTGATCTGGTGTCTAACAGAGTTCTGCTCTGGTTCCATGTGGTAATCTTATGCCTGAAGCTACTGAAGTCCTGACTGTCTGAAATTAGTTCAAGAGTTATGTCTCATCATTTATTGGAAGCAACTAAATTAGACATATTACCATAGTTAGAATAGAGACTGATAGTCATCATTCTAATTAGAAAGCTGCTTAAAAAAACCTTCATAAAAAATTTGCCTTGAAAGAAAATTATATATGCAACACTGATGTATATATCATGAAAGCTGCAGATTTAAATATCTCTTGAAACTGTCTCCTCTGCCCATCAAACCTAGACAAAATGAAAATTGTTAGTCTTGCTTTTTTACTTAAATACTTGGACCACCAATGCACTCTGGGCAGAACAGACCAATACGGATACATGCTGCAAAAATTTTCAAATTATGTCTTATGTATCTTCCATATATTTATTTCAAATACAATTGAAAATACCTTCATTCAATGGGTGATCACTTTTTTCTGGCAGCAAATCTTATAATTCATTAAATATAAGAATGTTGCCTGATTGCTTGCGCAACATAACAACCCACAAATTATGAAATATTTACTTTTTTTCAGTGATTTGGTATTCAAGTTCTTTGACAGGCACTTAGGAAAAAAACTGAGAAGCAGTAAAAGAGCTTTAGTTACACACTAACAGAAAAATTAACTGCAACGAGCATTTGAGTGCAAAACAAACAGAAAAAAACAGCAGTCTGAGCCTAATCAGACTCTTTAAACACTTCTAGATTGCAATTTTCTAATTGTAGCCCTCATGCATTCATGTAGACCAACATGCTTCAATTCGCTATAACTATCCTTCTCTGTAATGTCCTCTATATTCCTGCATTTCCAGCCCAACCTTGGACTTTGTGATCTGTGTTTAAGGTGTGCTTTGACACAGTTCAGCTGTGTGACTTTGGATTATACCCAAGTGAAAACACATAAGTTGTGAGAAAAAGTTGTGAAAGGCTTCATCTACGCCTTCCATACTTGTGCCATCAGCCCCATTGGCTGGTGTCATTTCACCTCCAGCCTGTGTCCTGAGTCCTGGACTGAGTTACATTTTTGGAAGACTCAGGTCAACCTTCTATCTTATTTGCTTTGTTCACCCTGGAGAAGAAGAGACTGAGAGTAGACCTCGTTGCAGTCTTCAACATCCTCATTAGGGGAAGTGTATCTCTTCACTCTTTTGACCAGTGACAAGACTCAAGGAAATGGCATGAAGCTGTGTTTAGGCAGGTTTAGGTTGGATATCAGAAAAGTTTTTCACCCAGAAGGTGGTTAAGCACTGGAACAGGCTCCCCAGGGAAGTGGTCACAGCACCAAGCCTGTCTTAGTTCAAGAAATGTTTGGACAACACTCTCAGGCATCTGGTGTGAGTCTTGGGGCTATCCTGTACAGTGCCAGGAGTCAGACTTGATGATCCTGGGGTGTCCCTTCCAACTCAGCATATTCTATGATTCTGTGATTCTTACTGTCCCCAACTTCTTTGCGTGGCTGCCAACTGACCCCCAGCTCCATGTCTATTCCAGCCCAGATCTCCAGGTCTCCTTGGTGAGTCCCTGTTCTGCTGGCCTCCACTCACTGTCTGCTGACATCTCTTGCATTTTCATCCCCACCAGCTTCCATCCAAATATGTTCTGATACAGTTTCTGGTTTTGTTATTGACTAATCATTGTACACATTGTAAAAACAAATGTGCAATCTGAAAGGAAAGCTACCTGATTTTTCAGGGAAGCAATCATAATTTAGAAATGAGGGTTACAATGATTTTGTTTTCAATGTCTGGATGCATTATCAAGTGAAAATGCTTAAAATCTGAGGGGTAGAATACTGTATTGCCACTGAATTAATAACAGAATACAAAGACTTATGCCACTTGAAGTAATTTTGCAGCAAAAGATTGCCTCATAAACATTTGCTTCAGAAAAGTGGAAGGAAGGAAGGAATTAGAAGGAATTTGGAATTCAGAAGAAAGGAATTTGGAAGGAATTTGGAATTCGAAAGGAAAGAAGGAAGGAAAGGCAGAAAGGCAGGAAAGCAGGAAGGAAGGAAGGCAGGAAGGCAGGAATTCGGAAGGAATTCGGAAGGAAGGAAGGAAGGAATTCGGAAGGAAGGAATTTGGAAGGAAGGAATTTGGAAGGAAGGAATTCGGAAGGAATTTGGAAGGAATTCAGAAGGAATTCAGAAGGAATTCAGAAGGAAGGAAGGAATTCGGAAGGAAGGAATGAAGGAAGGAATTTGGAAGGAAGGAATTTGGAAGGAAAGAATTTGGAAGGAAGGAAGGAATTCATAAGAAAAGAATTTGG
>JAWWEE010000001.1:71477343-71493605 GCA_035221455.1 Xenops minutus
GAGGAGAGGAGAGGAGAGGAGAGGAGAGGGAAGAATGAGGAAAGGGAAGAATGAGGAAAGGGCAACAGAGAGAGCAAAAGAGTTAAAGGATGAGAAAAAAAAAAAAAAAAAGGAAAAAATGTACCCAGAAGAAATAAAAAGGTTTGAAAGAGAGAGAGAAAGTTCTGTTCTTGACTTTAGACTTCTAATGAAGGACTTTAGACTTCTAATGAAGGACTTTATACATCTAGAAATGATATATGTCTATAGATATATGTCTATATTTACATCTTTCTCTCTCTCCCCCCCCCTCTCACAGGACAAGATTGAGTTACTCAAACATATATGTTCATTCAAAAACTTCTTGGCTTGTCAAAGATATCTGCGTGCTCATCAAAATCACACAAGACATAGAGAATACTGGCACATTTTTGGACCTTCAGCTAGAGGATATTAGGGACTCCCTTGAGCATCATGAACAGTAATGGTCATGTAACTGTAAGGAAGTAGGTCAAGTATCAAATCAATAGGGTCAGTTTCATCTATTCATCTCACCTTAAAACAAAGACAGGGCTTGATTTGGTTGCTGAAGCACGATCCCTTAGTTCCACTTGAGATATTTAATGATGATTCCAAGTAACCAGATGGGAAGGGCAATAAATGTACTGTGGAGACCTACAGCCTTCTACAGAAATAATTAGAGACCAGGAAAGATAGTCTAAGAAATATCAAGTCACACTATGTGATTAGGGTCAGGAAACAGAGCCAAGACCAGTATAAGACAAGAAAACAGGACAAAACCAGACAGAACTGAGAGTATCTGTTTAAAAATTTACTTACGTTTTGTCTCTGTCTGTGACACACAGATAATATAGAAATAATGTTTCACCATGGTTTTTGCCTGTCAAAACCTCCTATCAAAAAATTCTCTGTCAGCATTCCTTCCTGCCAGAAGTTTTCATAAGAGCTTCCTGCTGGAGTTTTCCTGCCAAAAAATCCTGCTATTGTGATCTCTTCGAAACATCTGAATAGAGCTCTGTGCCAAGAACCCACATACCACCTCCTCTGAATACTATAAAAACTTAGAAAGAGACTTTGGAAAATCAGAGAGTGAGAAAAGAGAGAGAACTGTTTACTGTAACCAAAAATCTCTCTCCACCTTCCTCTCAACTCCTCACTTGTTTCTCCATCACTGTCTACTGCTTACCTACCACTGGAGATTGAAACTCTGCCAGCCTGGAGAGAACTGAGACCCACCATGCCACATATATGAGTTACATTTTATCCTTCTACTCTTACCATATATTTGAGGGCCCAAATAGTGCTGCTAAATCAGGACCCTGCACGGCCTGAGACACTCCTTGTGAGTGATGAAACCACATATCCAGGCTGCATTACAGAGAACTAAAGCTGCTAAGACATCCCTGCTGCTAGAAGACATATCAAAAAAATGTCAGAGACAGAAAAAAAAAAAAAAAGGTAGAAGCTGCTTCTCTTCCCCCACACCCCCACCAACTTGGCAAAAAGGTAATTTTTGATGGTAACTTTTCTCTATTTCTAAATTAATCTTAGCTTTTCCAACCTTTTCTTGTTTCTTTGCATCTCTTAGCAATTAATAAAAATCAGGTTTTGATATCAACAGGTTACTTGTGTGAGTTTTAATTTTGCTCAGGGGAACATTCGAATCTGAAGTTCTTTCTGCAATATTTAAGAAGATTGTAACGTTGTGTTTTCTCTTCAAGTCTGTAAATACAACAATTTCTTTAATCGCTTGAAATTTGATCCAGCTATTTAAATTATAGGTTCAGGTTCATTATATATATAGTCACACTATAATCAATGCAAGCTTTAATTTTCTTCATGTCCATAAAAGAACTAGAATGAAAATTCAATATTACAGAGGATGAAATGGATGATTTTTAATATTTTTCCAAAATCCACGATTCAAATAATATGCCTACCTAATTATCCATAAATAGTAGTTATGTCTGTAGATTATACATAGAATATTTTCAGCTTATACAGGCTGTTCAACTAACCTCTCAGAAAAGACAGATTTGCAATGAATGTTCTGCACTGTCGAGACCACATCAGTAGACAATTTTTGCAGTAGAGCTATCTTGTCCTAGACATATGAGATATGTACTGCCTCACTGACCTTCACACTAACAATTGACATATCTGGGGTTTAAAAATAACCACAAATTCTTGCAGTTTTATACAATGAGCAAATCAGGACCATTTAGAGCATGTCTGGAAATCTTGGGCAAATGTACAATGTCATCAAACTTTAGCTGTACCTAATTTCTCGACATAAAGTTAGGTATATCAAAGAAACTCCAAACCACATTAATATTGAATTCAAATTTCCTTCAGTCTTTTCCCACTTGAATCTATTGTTAGGAAGTTTTACAATTCCTGTGCACATATTAATATAGCATATCACTAAGATTGTAAAGTCACTAATTACTCTGTTTCCAGTATTTATGTCTGTTTCTTTTATTTTTTTCTCTCTTTTTCTGAGACCTCTATATTCCTTTATTCTCCTGCCTTCCAATAATAATCTCTTATTCTTCAGAGACAGATCACTATACCTCTGTTCCCCTCAATATATTTGCCTGCCAGGAAGCACTTGCATGTATCGTTATAGCTTTTAAAAAAAGAATATTTTCATCACCCTCAAGATTATTTGTAATATTTCAATTTCTTTTTGGCTAAAATCCTCCCCACATTCTTCCCCAAACAACTACAGATGGTAACATCATATAAGAGTCACACATGGGTTTCTTTGAAAAGTTTACTTAACTCTGTCAGTGTTTGAATGAACCTTACATTCAACAGATGATGCCCATCTCTTTAGGTCTCTAGGCCATGTAAGAACAAGAAAACTAATTTTTTTTTTCCTCTTTGTGATCCATTTGTTGCATTAGCTTTAGACTCAGAAAGATATTGAAACAAGGCATGTCCCTCTCCTGAATGTGTAGTTAAGTAAAACGCATTCAGAGCCATGCACATTTGCAGTTCTTTCTTATTCTTCTCCTCACAGTGAAAAGAAGAAAAAAAAAAAAAAAAAGAACTATGACAACTCCAATTATGAAGTATAGTCTCTTTAAAACAGAATTTAATTTACAGGAAACAGTTTTTTTCTACTATCTGAAGCTGAAATCAATACCAATGCTTTGGAGAATCAGAAGATCGACCATATTTCATAACATACCTGGAAAAGGTTGCTAAGAGAGATTCAAGCCTTGTCTATGCTGTTAGGCTGCTTGGGAAATTTATTAGTTTGACCTTGAGCTTCACTACCATGATGATGAAGTTTCCAGAACAGAATTGGCTTTCCTCCAAATAATGTGCAGGAGACACAAAATTGTCCACATCTTACCATTTAGACAGATCTTCCAGTAGATGGAAAGCGATTCCATATATTGTTGCTTCTGAAGTAGACTATGTTGCACATATTGTCTACATGCATTTATTAGATATTTCTTTCTTTACATTGTTATTTCTCTCCAATTTTGAATTATGCTTTATTTTTTCCACATTTTCTCATCTAGAAAAGTCCTGTATTGTTTATTTTTATTTTTTCTATCCTTAAGAATTTTCAATATTTCCCTTATAAATAATTATCCTAATCCATAATAAGCAAAGTTTACATCTGGTTAAGTACTGATCAACTGAAAGTAACTAGTTCTAGAAAAAGAATAATCTCTTCTCTACATATGTCAAAATATTTTAGGTTTAAGGTTTTCAAAACCTCTTAAGTAGAAAAAAAACATACTCTTTCTTTCCTGTAAGAAGGCTTAAATTGAATGAATCATTTTTTCAATGGTAGTATCATGTGTGTTCTGAATTTGCTGTAGAAACAGAGAGAAAAATAATCATCAATTTCTTCCAAGGATGGCTTCGTGCATAATTTCTGTGAAGAATCATGTACTCTTTCTTGCAGGGTGACACAGTCTTCTGCAACCTTTTGTTGAAGGTGTCGTTCTTATGATGCTCTAAATAGGACATGATGTCTAAATTTAGACAAATAAATTCTGCCTTATAGTTTGCTTTACACCAACTGTGTGTCATTGCCACTTATCAATTGGGCAAGCCAATGGTGGAAATTCTTTTGGTACACTTACTGTTGGTAGACAAGGAAATCCCTACAATGATAGTAAACAGCCATGCCCTCTTACCATATCCCTTTAAAGCATGAACCAGTTACCTGTCAAGAAGGACAGAAAAATTTAGCTCTATGTCTATAGAAAATAAAACTGGATAGACTAGATCAGATCTTCATTGCCTCCCTGATTACTGAGATCATGCTGCTGATTCCTAATACTCTGTTTTCCTTTACAGTATTAAATCACCATCTCACTTCCCTTGTTTTATTCTTTTTTGTTTACCTAAACCATCAGGCACTTTTCAGGAGATTTTAGGTATGCTTTATGTCAGTGTAATGGGTTGATCTTGGCTAGTTGCCAGACGCCCATCCACCCCTCCTCTCATTCCCACTCCCTCATGGGACAAGCAGAGAAAATAGGATAAAAAATCTTATGGCTCACGATAAAGACCAGGAGAATGCTTACCAGTTATCATTGTGGGCAAAACAGGCTCAACATGGAGTAATATAATTTAATTTATTGCCTATTAAAGAGAGTTGCGTAGTGAGAAACAAAGATTAAAAACTGGCATACTTTATCCCCTGTTTTATCCAGGCTCCTCTTCACTCCATTTCCAAAATCATCTATTGCCTTCTACCCATCTCAGGCTGTACACAAGCATAGGAGAATGGAGGGACAACTGAGGTCAGTTCATAACAGCTTCCCTATATTGTTCATTCTTTCTCACACTTTTTCCTTTTAACACGGGTTGTTCCGATGGGCTGTAGTAATTCAGGATACACTCCTTCCAGCAGGGCTTCTCCATGGACTTCAGGTTTCTCCAGGGCATATGTCCTTGCTCCAGTCTGGGCTGCAGAATGGATATCTGCTTTGTCATGGTCCTCTCCATATGCTGTAGGGAAATACATGCTTCCCTATGGTCTCTATTTGATTTGCAAGGGAATCTCTGCTCAGGTGTCTGGAGCACCTCCTCTTCCTCCTCCTCCTTCTCCCCTGACCCTGGTATGTATGGGTTTGTTTCTCACACTTATTTTTACCTACCCCTGTCTCACACACACAGCCACTCAGCACTTTTACCCTTTATTTTACACAGTCACCACCAGGTTTGCTAATTGAGTTGGTTTTGGACAGTGGTAGCTCTGTTGCCAAACTGGAACTGTCTGTGGTCTTGCTTTAGGATGCTCCTGGCCTCTTCTCACAGACATCACACCTGCAGCATATCCTCCTGCCCCCCAAAACTTTGACATGCACACCCAATACTGTCAGTAACTTAATCACATCCACTGCAGCCAGTTGACTCCCACTGCATATCTCCTTCTGTAGTGATCTTCAAACTTCCTGCATCTAGTTTACATCAGCACTGAGCTTGGTTAAATACAAGTAATGTACTCTTTATTACAGAGTCAGCTTTTTCTCAGTTTTTTGCTTGCTCACACAGCTGTACATCTAGGTTTTGGGACCTAATATACCATCTGCACAGCAGTACCTCCCACTTGCTCGGAATGTTTAATCTATGTGTTATTCAATTAATCATAATTTTATTCTTTATAGAGAAGGCTGGATATAAAATATGTCTAAATATAAGTATTCTGTACAAAGAAAACAGAATTTAGGTTTGGAGACAAATATTAAAATTTAACTTATCTTTGTACTTACTATAACCATTTCAAAAGGAGGATGAAAGAGTTAAGACAATTAAATAATAACATTTTAAAGTGCAAATAGATCTGTATTGGATAGTGTAAAAACATTTGGCTATTTTCAGTTTGGAATATCCCTTCAGAGACTTTTGTCAGTTACATGGATTAAAGGACTACATCACAGCTGAATGGATCATCTGGTGTGTAATTATATCTTCCTAAGTCAGCACACACACAGGGGAGGTGTGAATACATGGCTCAACCCAATGCATAATACAAAAAATACACAATTAAGAAAATAATTTCAGAGACAGTAGTGGGCTTGTGTTGGCTTCAACCCCCATCTTCCTTCATGGTGGCTTCGGATACCCACTGTCATAGAATCATACAAATACTTAAGTCAGACAAGTCCTTTAAGATCATTGAGTCCAACGCTAAACCCAGCACTGCCAAGTTCACCACTAAACCATGTCTCTCAGTGCCACATCTAAACATCTTCTACATACCTTCAGGGCTGATGTCTCAGTCACTTCCATGGGCAGCCTGTTCCAATGTTTGACAAAGATTTCAGTGAAGAATTTTTTTTTCCTAATATCTAATGTAAATCTAAAAACGTAAAACTTGTGGTTTGTTACTTGAAAAAAGAGACTGACCCCCATCTCACTACAACCCCTTTTCAGGTAGTATATTGCAATTGCTATATTTTCCTACATGCCACTACATGTGTATTGTGTTTTCTATAGAATTTGTATTACTCTGCTAGATCAGAATTCTTGTGTTACCATCAACTATGTCCAAGTAAGTAAATTTGATATTAAACATTACACCCTCAATATACGCCGTTATTCCAAGACCTCCCAAGTCAAACAGCATCAGACTCTGGCACCTAGACACCTGCTTTTGGTGATATTGGTGGCTGCCCACCTTATGTTTTTGCTTTTTCAGTATTTGTCATTTTTTATAAACTGCACTGATTCCATTCCTTGGCATGTAGATAAAAAGTGAAACAATAGAACTCTAACATTCTCATGCAAACAGCTCACCTGAAAACTGTGACTATATGAAACTTTCCATATATTCAGCATTGATTCTTCCCTTTCCTATAAACTGGTATATACACAAGCCATAAAGATCAGTTTCTTGCTCATGCTTGACAGAAGCTTTGTAATGCTTGACTAGGTAGTTCAAAGTTATGTTTGAAAATCAGTTGATATGTTTTAGCAGAATAAATAATTTTCTATTCCATTTTTTGTTCAATTTATCTGTGACCATCATAGGAAATATAGGGAGTATAGAGTCTCTGGTGTTATTAATGTATACATTCACAGCAAGTGTGTGTGTGTTTATATATGCAGATACCTGTCCCAGGGACAGTAAACTGAAATTCTGCATTCCTAATCTGATTATCACCAGCTCAGTTGATACAGTTCTTATTTAATATTTACAAGCCAGTTTTCTCTGTGACAGAGCTCCGGCTTGAGAATAAACAGACTTGCACAGGACACAAATAAGAGAAAATAATTCAACCTGGGAATTATAGAGTCAAAATACTTTAAAATAAAAGATACATTATTTTACTACATTAACAATTGCCCTTATATTTTGAAGTTCCTTTAAGAGATGATTGGTGAATCTGCTTTACAGATACCTCATCAGCATTCAGACAATCATCTATAAATCTTAGTAAAGATTTTGTTCAGATAAATGTTCAAGAAAGGAAAAGCAAAACAAACAACAAAAAGAAAATAAATAAAACCTCTAAGCAAAACAAAGAAACCAACCAAACCACTTATGTGTATATTTGCTCGTTACTTTTGTTATATTCATCACAGTGAGATTCAAGTACTACGTTAGAGGTATCTTTGTCGCTGTACCTTCCTTTCTCTTCTCAGCAGTACTAATAGGCACTGAAACACCTTTTTAAGGGGCCGGCAGACATTCCACTGGTTAGCTTTATGAAAGGATAGTATTTTAGGACATCTTCTAGCATGTTTGATATTTTTTTCCTCTCAGACATGGAAAAAATCTAAAGCAACTCACCAAATGTACAAGAGAAAAACGTCAGAATCAAATGAACTTCTGATAATTAGTTCTTTCTTGTAAGATGTTCTTTTTCTTTTAAACAAAGAAAATAATAATTTGTTTAAAAAAATAATCAGATTTGCACATCGTTGCTAGAAATACACCTCTGTTCTATCACATAAACAGAAGTTGTGTCATGGGAGGGGTGAATGTAGGGACTGTTTTGAATATTGTGCTGTCATGGGATTAGAGGTGAGTATAATGCTCTTTTCTGAATGTGACTTCAGTTTGAGTAGTCCTTGTAGCTATAGATACCTAACTGTTACAAGCTGTAATGTCTGTTATGACACTTGAAGTGCTGCAACATGCTGTAGTAGAAAAAAGAATAGAATTTTTTTATTTTTTTTCCTAAGCATGAGGCACACTTGCTTGGAGCATAGTGGAATTTCCACTCACAAATCGGTTAAGAAATGGTTCATGGTAAGGAAAGAAAAGCTGGCCAAGTTGTTTTATCTGTCTGTCTAAATCTGCTTGAGGCTGCTGACTGACATCCAGAAAATGAAAGCATGCTTTACCTTTTACTAAAAGCACGTGCAGAGAAAATACATTGAAAAAGCTCAGGTGTGTGAATGGCTTTGCAACAAATACCCACACATTGTTATTTTGTGCCATGTGCCACAGAGGCTGCTTGCTTTGTCCCAAATGAATTGCTTACAGTGTTTTAGTGGCTGGACTGTAATTGGTCTCAGGTTATGGTGGACCTCATTCAACTCTGAGTCAGTACACAAGCTGTATTTATAAGTACTTGTGCCAAAAGGGATTTCTGTTGCAGTTTATTCCCCTCTTTGTGAATGGAGGAAGTAAAAAATCCTTTTCACTGTAAAGTTTCTGGCCTTGGGATTTAATCTAAGATGAGAGAAAAATGCATGCATGAAACTTCTGATGCAAGCCATTATTTTATTTGAATATATATTATGTAATTAATTTTCAAATAACTAGTAGAATATAACTGAACACAGAGACTTTTTTTTTTTTTTTTTGGAGGGAGGTGATATTTTGTTGCTTTATTTTTAAAAAAAATTGTTCCTTTTAATATTTAGCTCATATTAATGAGTATTCCATGAACAGATTACACTACAAATAAGAAAATTCATTGGAATTTTGCATTTAAATCTTTTAAGAACATTAATAGACTGTAAAAAGATTAGATGGAAATGTTGTTGCTATTTCGTTCTAAAATACACAAGCAATACAAAAGTAATTGAGCTGCTATTAATAGACTGCAGTGTAAAGTGTAATAAACCATTTTATTAGTATTTAGCAAGATAATTAGAGCAAGTAAATTAGATATTAACAAAGTTAGTAAAAACCAGTATTTACAAGATTATGCCATATCTATTTACTTAAAATTAGTATTACTAATGTTAAATAAAAGCCTAATTAGCAGATAGAATGCATACATGTGTGCCACTGGGCACCAGTTTGAGAAAATGGATAATGTAATTCTCTACTGAAGACTCTTGCCTGAGATTTCTGTTACATACTCTTACATTTTAAGTCTCTGAAACTGCCAGAACTTTGAGTTCTAAATGATATTTCTGCTAGTGAACCTTTTTAAGTTAAATTAGTCATAACCATAAATGTCTTAGTTCTAGGTTTTAACAGGTACAAGCATGGCTATCCCTTTATGTATGACTTGCACCTGACTGAAACACAAATAACTGGATATATTCAGATATTCTAATAAGCTTTAGATAAGAATATTTAAAAATGAGAAAGGATAATCGATCTATTATTTACCATGATTTTTAACCTAAATTTAAAAAAAGAAACATAGCAGAACACATACAAATTTGTGAATTTCAAATATTTTCACTAGTGACAAGCATTTACAAACTTCAAAATAGTTTTGCATATACGCCCTATTGCTAAGCGTTAGTTTGCTTACTGATTCTTTCATGATATGCCAATAGGAAAAAACGCAAAAGCTTTCCACTCAGATTTTGTGAATGGAATCCCTCTCACATTCTACAAACTTTTTTCTTCTGTTCCGGTGTCCTCTCTTCACATCTATTGCACCTTATTATTGTTCCCTTGTCTGTCTTTGTCTTAACTAATTAACTGCTTATGCTGCACTGGAGGAAAAAGATTTTCAGTTAATTTTTGTTTGAAAACTACATTTTTGTATGCTTTAAGGCATAACCCAAATAAACCTGATAGGGTAATAAAGCATAATGAGTATAAAACTTGGAATTTTGCTCAACCCTTCCCAACCAAGTTAATCCATTATAAGAACTTTGGCTCATCATGGGGTTTCTGAGGTCTAGAATGTTTTTCCTGGTTACCAGTATCACCAACGTTCTTCTCTCTAAATTGAAGAGACATGTGTTTGGTGGATGGACTATTAAATCCATAAAGAGTTACCTGAATGGCCATTTCCAGAAAAGTTACATTCAATCACTGCATGTCCAAGTAGAAACCAGTAATGAGTAGTGTCTGCACTGGCACAGGTACTGTTCAATATCTTCATCATTGATGCAAAGACTGGGATTGACAGCAAGTCTGAGGGTTACACCAAGGTGAGTGATAAATTATTTGGCGTGAAGGAGGGTTGGCATTCCAAGGGAGTTTAACAGGCTTGCGGAGTGAGCCCATGAAAATCTCAAGAAGTTCAACAAGAGGTAAGAGGTCATGCATCTAAATCACAAAAATCCCTGGTACAGGCTGTGGGATGAAGGGATAGAGAACAGTCCTGAAGAGAAGGCTTGGGGATACTGGTGGATGGAAAATTGGATATGGGCCATCAATGTGCGCTTGCAGCACAGAGAGACAACCTGGGATGCACAACAAGAAGTGAGGCCATCAGGTAGTGGGTGAGAATTGACTTCCTCTACATCCAGCTCTGGGGTTCCATGTACAAGAAAGACATGAACCTGTTACAGTGGATCCAGAGGATGTCCACAAAACTTATCAGAAGGCTGGAACACCTCTCCAGTGAAGAAAGGCTGAGAGAGTTGGGACTGTTCAACCTGGAGAAATGAAGGCTTCTTTGAGACCTTATTGCAGTCTTTAAGGAGGACTTATAAAAAAGGTGGAGAGAGACTTTTTAACAGGACCTGTGGTAACAGGACAAGGGGCAAAGGAAAAGAGTAGGTTTAGATTGGACATAAGAAAGAGATTCTTTACTGTGAGAGTGGTGAGACAATGGAACAGGCAGTCCAGAGATTTGTGAATGCTTCATCCCTGGAAGTCTTCAAGGCTACCTGTGACTTTGAACAAACTGATCTAGTAGGGGGCTTCCCATGGAAGTGGGGTTGGACTAGAGGATATTTAAGGGCCTGTTCCAGCGCAAACCATTCTGTGATTCTATGCTTATGGAGCACTAACATACCTGATATTAATATATTCATTCAATCCGTATATTCAATCCATTATACATTCCATATAAATTTCTTCAGTTGCATAATGTGGTATAGCTTCAGTAACTTGTAAGACAACCAAGGTTCAGGCCTAGGAACTTTTTGTATTTGAAGAGAAATGTCTTAAGTCACAAAATCTGAGTGAATTATTTTCTTTTTTCTAATAATACTTTGTGTCTGTACCAGTAAGAAAGTTAATGCTTTTAATTAATCTATATATTCAAAGCTATTTTAAATGTTGTAACTGCATTTCACTGGTGTTTCTTCTTCATTCCAAGTTACCAACAGTAGCAGACTTGTGAATATTGAGACCTCCTTTTAGAATGACAGAAATGTTCAACAAGATGCAAAATGATTACTGCCTTAATAACATACATGATAATATCTATTATTCTTTCCAGTTTTTATATGTTAGGAGATATCACTATGCAGGTCCGTTTTTCAAGTATTCTATCTTTACTATATTTGTTTGGGCAAGAAATGTGCTATATCATATTTGGGCTTTAATCGGTTCTTTTCAAGAAAACTCGGCTTTTTAGATTCTAAAAGTGTGTGTGGCACGTATTTTACTGGGCTCATTTTAATTCACTGCACACTTTTTAATGCACATAGAAAAACTTGAACATATTAATATATGTCTAGAAAATGTGCATTTTTTCCATAGCTGACTTGAGGGGCTGATTACTTTTGTAACAGTGAAGTCATCTGTGCATTACAGTTTTGTTCTATTATCTGCACAGGTAGAAGATTTCCTTCAGGTTGACTTATAGTTATACCTTAGAGTAACTCATTGGCTTTTAAATTAATGTGTGCAGAAGGTTAAGAAACTGTCTGAAGGGAAGGTTAAGAAGCTGTCTGAGGGTTTTTTTCCATATTTTGTTTGGCTTTGGACCTCAAGCAGTTCAGCATCTACATATACATTAACAAAGAATAACATGGGCAGGACAAAAAAATTGAAAGGAAAATCTGAGGAGTTCTGTTAATTGATGAAGATTCTGAGATCTCAAAAAACTAAAACCCTGCTGACTCCATTTGTCTTAGAATTTAAATAAATTTGTTTCCTTTTTAAGTCACATAAATTTGTGGGTTTTTTTTTTTTTCAAAAGCTTAAAAATAAATGGAATTTATGTTTTCAGAAAATCAGCTTTGTAAATTAATAAAAAATCTTTAGCAATAATTGCCTTTAAAAATACATTTCAGTGAAAGAAATACCTTTGTTAATCTTTTATTAATTTCACTTACATGTTGCATCAATGAGCAACTCTATTAGTGTGCTATTTAGATACAAGAAGTATGACTTAAAGATATGAATAAACTGTAATATAGAGTCAGAATATGAACTGCTCTGGTTTTGCTTGTGGTTTCAGCATCCTTGGGAAAACCTAAAGTATCAATAGCTATTTTGCAGTTCAAATATTATCCAGCTATTCTCTGGTCCCAAAGTTATGGTTTTGGCCTGGCACTTCCTTCATTATACCAGCACCACGGTTGTTCAGGTGTAGCCTCGTCATTGCCGAGTAGAGGATAAAATTCACCTCTCTCAACCTGGTGCTGATGCTCTTCCTGAGTGTTGAAATCTAGAGGCTCTTGACCTTCTTTGCCACTAGGGCACATTGCTGCCTTATGATACAACTTTGGTCCACTGGGACTTCCACATCCTGAAAGAGTTGCTTTCTAATTAATTGAAAAAGCAATTTTCTGTGTTGGCACACAGATTTCCAGTGTTAAGGATTCTACATTTCAGTTTGTTGAACTTTATGAGGTTCTTGTCAGTTCATTTCTCTAGTACACTAAAATAGCATCCAAAATTGAGTCCACAGTGCTCCACTTTTATCATTACAGAACACAAAACCACTTAACTTCAGACACTTATCATCTAGGCCTCTATACAGGAACTGTCAGACTAGACACTGTTGACAACCAGTAAAGAGATGCACATGTAAATCATCTCATTCTGATGTATGCTTTTAAAATAGGGCTTGTGAGTCAGGCCAAACTGTGTCAGTTTAGCTTTTTGTGAAAAGGTAAACTGGACCATCTAACAGAGATGCTTACAGTTGAATGAGACTAATGTCCACAGTTTCTTTTGCTCTCAGAATCCATTATATTCTTTAGTGGTTCAGCCCCATTTACATAAATGGCACCCCTTTTGGAGCTCAGTTAATCAATATGACTGATAACTGATTCCTTTTCAATGGAAAATGGTATCTTAAATCCTGTATTCTTTCCTGAATTTTTTGCTCACAAGATATTTGTTTGCTATGCATGTCTACACACACACACACTTGCACACACAGAAAAAAAGTGTATGTGAGTGTGTAAGTACATAAAAATATATACATATGTGTCCTTCAATACTTTTAAAAATGCTCTTGATGCAGAAATTGAATGTATGTTACATAAGTTTGTTAATGATACTAAACTAGCAGGAGGACTCTCTCAAAGGTAGAGAGGTCTTACAGAGAGATGGATGTATGCACAAAAGTTAGCCAAAAGTTTACTGTGCATGGCCCAAAGAATACTGGATTTTAATTCTTGGTAGGTTGGTAGGTTCTTGGTGTGTTTTTCCACTGTGAGCCTAAAGTTACAGAGTGGACCTATTTCAACTTACAGTAAAAAGGAAAATGTTGTAACACAAACTGTGAGACAAATAAGATAATTTGAATTTGCAGTTCTAACCCCCAAAGGATTGAGGAATACAGTCTAGGGAGGTTACTATTTAGTATTCATATATCCAACAGCTTCAATCTTAAAGTGTTCCACATGGTTCACAGGCCATTTAGACAATCAAGAGAACAGTCCCAACACTAAACCCACAAAATATTAGACTGCTGTAGAGCTGCTTTATCAGTGAAAGGTCACAGTAATTTTTTTATGCAGTCAAAAGTAGTACTCATTCTTGAAACTTTAGTTTAAGTCATTCATCAGAGTCCATACTACAAGTCATTATCACTCTCTCTCCATAAGGTTCATGAGTTGACAAAGTTCTCAGACAAATGATACTATCCTAAATCTCACTTATCACAACAAAAAATCAATCTTTACTTTTTAGCTCACTCTTTAGTACTTCTTACACAACAGATTCTGCAAAATTTGATGTAGTATATGTAGAATGAGTAAAGACATTGCCCTCTGTCTCTCAGAACATTCTAAATTTCTTTGTTGCTATTGATTGGATGATATTGAAGAAGTATGTATGGATTTGTTCAATATTTAGAGGACATTTGCAATAAAGCTGTCTCCATTTTTATGATATTTTTCAAATCCAAATGTTTTTATAAAACAGATATTCTTATTTATGCCACTAATTTGTGTCTTTATTGCATTTTTTTTCCCATTTTATTATTTATCAGAGTACTAAAAAGTACCAGAAATTAAATGTCTTTCTTCTTGTGGATAAGTGATGTACAAATGATTCTGCTTTTTATAGCTCAGCTACACCATCTATTATTGGTGTGAGACCATTGCAATTTACAGTGACCATGCTCCATGACGTTTTCAGGAAATTCCAGAAGTTCTATTAAAAAGAAAAAAACTAAACAAACACACAAACAAAAAAAAGCACAAAAAACCCCGAAAAGGTATTTTAAAAATAAATGGATTTAATTCAAAATTAGGCCATAAAATAGAAATTAAAAAGGACATGCAAAACCACAAGTGAACTAGTGTTCATACAGGATGTATTTGTTAAAAATTCATGCAGGTTGCAAGGACAAGTATATGAGATGACAGAAATCAGATGCTCTATGCAAATTTCATGTCTATGCTCTTGACACAAATAGCATGATGTTGAATTTGTTTCTTAATCAAATAAACTCGTTAAAGCTTTTAGTTATTATTGCATCCATGACTCCATGCTTTACACTGCATGTTATTCACATCCTGCTCCAGAAATGGAAATTTCTTCTGCTTGCACGTGTAGTGTTACTGTGACAGTATGCATATGCTTCACAATTTATTTTCAAAGCTGTTTTGTGAATAGAGAAATGTCATTACCCTCATTTTAAAAATAAAAAATATGAGATATAAGGATCAATTTTTTTTTTCATTAGCCTTGAGTCTTAGTAGCTTGAAAAACTTTCAAGCTACTTAGTTATATGCAGCATTTCTAGTTCCCCTTATCCATTTTACTCCCCAAGCTTCCAAATTTGGATTACCCTTTCACGCTTCTTCTGCACCATCAGTACTGCTCTCCACACTTTCTAATTTTTTTTTTAATTAGTTTTCTCATTGATCAGTATATACAAACAGGCTGTGAACAGCATGAAATTAATTCTATCTAATTTTGGCACTTACTAGTTCGATATCTAATCAGTGTCATAATTAATGAAAAGCGATAGACCTCACCAGAGGGAGATTCAAACTGTCTCTCTTAAATATTTCTGTTAAAGCAATGTGAACTGTGTTCTAGAAGTGCCTTGGACCTTAAAGAGAGCATGGAGATCTTGCTTGTATTACTCCTAAATACATTACACAAACTCTGCATTTATCTGGGAGTAGTTTCATTACAAGCATTAAACGGTGTTGAGTGCTATTTGTGCTATACGGGCTACTTGGGAGCAGAGTAGATGCAGGTAAAGACAAAACCAAAAACAACTAAAGAAGAAGAGAATGACGAAGGTATTACTTAGAGAATAATTAGAAATTCTGGCTAAAAATTTCAGACTTACCACTTTTTTTTTTTTTAAATGATCATACTTATGCTTATTTGCCTATCTTTGCATCTATTGTTTTGGGACAATTAGGTAAAATTTCATAAGCATGAATCTTGTTCTGCTTATGTTCATTTCACATTTGGTGATTACAGTTAAATGAATATGGTACTATTAATTGCAAGTGAATAAAAATCACACCTTACTTTAAGTTTTATCTGTTGGAACTAATGTTTAAATTCCTGGAAGATAGGCACTCAAAGAAAACATTAATGCTGTTGCCGTAAGGTTTTCATGAATTTGTAGATTTTTATACTTCTTTGTAGTTTCTTGCATTCAGAGCAGCTAACAACCTCTAACCCTGTGCTAGCTGTCTTAAAGGTCAGATAATAGCTGGAACACCATGCCTGGGAAACATGTACCAGAGCTAAGACAATT
>JAWWEE010000001.1:71493705-71521420 GCA_035221455.1 Xenops minutus
ATAAAGAAAGAAAAAAGGAAAAAGAAAAAAAAAGGAAAAAGAAAAAAGGGAAAGGGAACGGGAAAGGGAGGGGAGGGGAGGGCAGGGGAGGGGATAGGAGAAGAGGGGATTTAGATATAAAAAAATAAAAATGAACAAAACCTAAACAACCAAAAAACCCAAGACAAACCCCAAAAATAAAAATCAAAAAACAGCAACCAAAAACTTGTCTGTTATAAAGCACACATACTAGTTCTTTGGTCAAAACAACACAAATTATATTTAGTCTTGCCTTGCTTTGCCTTGCCTTGCCTTGCCTTGCCTTCCCAAACCTTCCTTATCCTTCCCTTCCCAAACTTTCCATAACCTTCCCAAACCTTCTCTTCCCTTCTTATTTCAGGTTTCATAGTATTTTCCCCAATTAATTTTCATTCAATTTTGTTAGGGTATGGTTTTCTTTTCTTATTATAGTACAGTTATAGTTTCTATTTTGACTTTTTATTATTTAAATGGGAACTGTAGTAGTATTACTGAATGAAGACAACCCCAAAACTGTACAAATAACAGTGAGATATCAATAGCCTTAGTTATATTAAGGAAAAAAGATGACACACAAACCCCAAAAGCATTTGTGTCAGTCCAGCTGTGAAGATGTCATTAAAAAAAGACAGAAACAGGATTACTGTTATACAATTAGACAGAAGCCTCATCCTCCCACAATGCTGTAGGCAATGTTTCCTATTGCAGAGCATCAACCTGTGCTGAATTTCAGACCTACAACACAAAAGCTTTGATCCCCACCACTTGAGTTAACTCTGCTAAGAGGAAACAATTGCAGGCTATAGTTTTCAAAGTGGAGTAGTCATAGTTATTAAAATGTGGTCCTGACCTGCATCTCACAGAGTCACTCAGTGTGCAGAAATACTTGTAACATATTTCCAAAACTCCATAAAATATTTATATTTGAAAGTTTATTAACAATGTGTCCAGAAATCTCAAAGGTTTCAGCTACATTACATCGATAAATAATCTGGGGAGCCAATTAAATGCAGTTATCCTAACAAGATTACAATATTGTAGAAAATCCATAGTCCCTCTGACATATTACTCTTACTGGTCTAAAACCTGGAATGACACAGTTAAGATCCAAACAGAAGACAGATATTGTATGTGTTGTCTACAGAACTCTGTTGTAAAACTTATATTTTATTAACTTATTTCTTGAATACTTGGCAATCCCTTTAATTAAGGGATACAGGCAGAGAACTTTTATAGCAGACTTGTTTTAGATTGCTAGGGCTGGACTTTAACAACTATTCATCACCAAGTCTAACAACAAATTTGAGTTATTAAGATTAATCTCTCATTTCAAGTTCAATTAAGAACAAGTATAATCTTGTCTTCAAATTTATTTATTCCTGATATTGTCATTGTCTGGACATATGCCTAGGCAAAGAACAGATGTGAGCTATCACCCCTGTGGTGGTGGGGCACAGACTTGCTTGGTGCTCTATTATGTGTTCAGCTGCCCTGTCCTTCTAGTCAGCATGGATTAAGTCAAGACTCAGATGACATGCAAACCTTCAGGTTTGCTTTTCTGTGTGCAGCAAAGGCACTCTGCACTGGAGTTACTCACCTATCTTTTTATATCTACAAAGAGATATAAAAACAAAAGTGATTGACCCTTCTAGCTTGCCCTAGATCAGAATTGTATAAACCTCTTAATGATGGGTGTAGTGTATAAATGCTTATTTCCCTTCATTGTCTTTAATGGGAATGAAGGATAACTAATTCAAATGCCAATGTCTATGCTGTAAGTATTTTTATTTAACTTTACGCCTCCTGACCCTTATGCCACTTCTGATAGTGTTTGGTTTTCCTCTTCTGTGTACTCAAAAGTTTAGCCCTAGCCCTAGGAATAAGAGGTTTGTTTACCTCTGTTTCTTTTGGGGGCCAAGAAGTTTAGCTGCTCACTGTTACTGTCTGTGTCTTGCTGGGAGGTGGCATTTCTTTTATGGATATGTGCCATGTCTGGAATTGAAATTCTTTATTTTTTTCCCCCATCCCTCCCTCCCAGCCTTACTTTTCTTGCCTTCCTTTCATGGACAAAGGTAAGCGTGAATTTATCCTTGTCATGCGTGACAAGATTTCATTTTTTACTCTGCAGGTGGTAAGGATGGAGGTTGAAATGGTGATGCAGCTTCTCTTCACCTCAGTCAGGAACAGGCTGCCTGCAATCCACACATTCAACATTTCTTTCTTCATACTTATTTTCTGAGCAAGTGCTATATTAGCGGAAAGAATCAGGGGGACAAAAAAAAAAGAAAAGGACGTATTCTTTCTCTTCCAGTGAGTCCAAACAGTCTTCCTGGAGATCTTTTTGTGTTGGACTATTCACATATGGTTAAAGTAAATATAGATATCAGTTCCAGCAGTTAATAGAATTTATTTGCATATAGGGGGTATATAAAAAGATATTTATAAAAGAGGTAAGGATTGTTAGGTGATATAAAGCAAAGAAATTGTATTTAAGAAACTGTAGAAAACTTTGGTTTAAAAGGATTTTATGAATTTCACAAATTGAAAGAAAAAGTTATGATCAGGATGCTGGTTGTTTGAAACCTTTTAGTCTGACATGTAGCAATTTCTGGAAGCTTTTCTTCATGCACATACACAACAGGACTGCTATTCTAAATGGACTGGAAACCACCTGTAGGACCAAAAATACCTGTTCTGTGTTTTATAGACCTTACCCTGATTGTAAAAATGATGATAAAAATTAGAACTTCCACAATTTTCCAGACAGAAAACTCAGGTAATTGTGAAATTTAGGCCTGGACTGATCGTAGATGCTTTTCTTGGAAGCCTGTGGTCTAAACCATTTCCCAGAAGTATTTCTTCCTTGCTACTGATTCTTGCAAGAGCCTGAGACAACTATGATACCTAGTTCAACATTTTATAATAGTTTTTGAAAAGTGAGGAAAAATAAACTAATTTGCACTGAGATTTATGTAGAGTTCAAGTTAGAGGCAGGAGTTTAATTGGGATTTGAGCAATAAGCATAAACTCCCTTCCTGTTTCCATAATGAAAAATATAATAATAGTTTAAAAAAAAACAACAACCAAACAACCAAACAAAAACCTCACCTGTAGGAGATTAAGTTAGTAATTCATTGTCTTAGTCTTTGAATGTAAAAGCCAGACTGGATTAAAAAAAAAGAGCCGGTTGCTTATAACTCTAGTCCTTAGGCACACTAAGGTATTGAATAATAAGGACACTTATCAAACTGGATGTTTGTGCCAGTTGGCTTTGGTGCTACAAGAAGAGGATTTTTGGCACATTCATCTACTAGCAAAAACTTAGTGTCAGCTGATTGCTTAGAGCTCTCTTATGCCTTGAATGAAAAGTTACTATGATATGCTTCCACCTGTTCCACTGCAAAGCAAAATGATGCCATAACACCAAGCTCTTCTGCAGAGGAAAAGAAACAATTAACTGCTCCTGAAAACATGCAGGTTAGTTATTTTTCCATGTTGGCCTGCAGACCTTTTAAGGGGCAAATGTAAATTTAAGACCCTATTCCATGTCCAAACCCTTGGTTATGGAGAAGAGCAGCAGTTTTTAAAATGCTGATTATAAAAATCTTAGAAGGTCTTACAAACCCCTGTAGACCTGTTACCTTCAAGACTGTATGTATCTTGGTCTGTAAATTCAGGATAATTACCTCCTGCTATTCAGACATCTATTTTCTGCAGATACCTGGAGCCTGAGACTGACACAAGCAAAACTATTGCAAGGCCAAATTAAAAGACATAGGCACATGGAAAACAGCATGAGGAGGAAGAAAGCAGAGCAATGGAAGTAAAAATCATGAAATACATCATAACCTGAATGAGGGAGTAAGTCTGTCATTATTACTTTAGAAGTACAGGATTGTAAGACCCATCATCATTAAAGATTTCTGTAGTCATTAATAAGCAGGTTGTAGTTAATCTGAGTTTTTTCTTCACCAAACTAAATCCACTAGTTTGGTGTTTCCCATCTACTGTGAGGGAAAACTGGAGAGACTGGATCTGTGAAATGAGTTTGGAAGAATTTAGTCAAACACTTAAAAGGCTGTGGAAGAGCTTAGGTGTAGAAAACTTATAAGAGTCAAATGCTCTGCAGCATATCACCTTTCCACTAATCCACCCTATCTGTTTCTTTGCCTCTAATGCTTGTTAAAAGAGGAATTACACTCTTCATCTGAAAGGCAGGTCCAAGCCCTCCTTTAGTGTCAACTCTCTGCAGCAGAGCAGAGGGAGAAAGTTGAGTCTTGAAAAGGGCTAAAGTCCTGAGCATTATCAGACATTGCTTCTTTTGCTGTCCTCTTCATAGAATCATTGAGGCTGGAAATGACCTCTAAGGTCATCAAGGCCAACTGTTAACCCAGCACTGCCAAGTGCACCAGCAAACTATCTCCCCAAGTGCCACATCCACATGCCTTTTGAATACTCCCAGGGATGATGGTTCGACCACAGTTCTGGGCAGCATGTTCCAATGCCTGACCACTCTTTCAGGGAAGAATTTTTTCCTAATATCCAATCTATACATTATCTGGACCAACTTCCATTTTCTCTAATTGTATCATCCCCTTCCTTGGGAGAAGACACCAACTCCCACCTGGTTACAACCTCCTTTCAGGTAGCTGTAGAGAGCAAGAAGGTCCCCTCTGAGCCTCGTTTTCTCCAGGCTAAACACCTCCCTTGGTCACTCCCCATCACACTTGTGCACCGTTCCCCAGCTCTGTTGCCCTTCTCTGGATTCACTCCAGCACCTCAACATCTTTCTTTGTGTGAGGGGCCCAAACTGAATCCAAGATTCAAGGTGCAGCCTCACCAGTGCCCAACACAGGGAAAGTCTTGCTAGCCACACTTTTGCTGACACAGACCGAGTGCCATTGGCCTTGTTGGCCACCTGGGCACACTCTGGCTCATGTTCAGTCACTGTTGATGAGCAGCTCCAGGTCGTTTACTCACCAGGTACTTTCCAGCCCCTCTGTCCCCAGCCTGGAGCGCTGCAGGGGGTTGCTGTGACACTAGTGCAGGACTTTGTTGAACCTCACTCAATTGGCCTCAACCTGTCGATCCAGCCCATCCAGATTCCCCTGCAGAGCCTTCCTGCCCTCCAGCAGATCAACACCCACCCAACCTGGTGTCATCTGTAAAGTGACTGAGGGTGCACTTGATCCCTTTGTCCAGATCCTCGATAAAGACATTAAAAAGGGATGGCCCCAGTACTGATCTCTGGGGAACACCACTGTGGGCTGCCTCAGCTGGATGTAACTGCATTCATCAGCACTCTCTGGCCGTGACTATCCAGCCAGTTTCTTACCCAGCACCCATGGCATGCAAAAGCTGAGTTGACTATGTAAAAATAAAGGTATGGAATTTAGTGTGGTGTTTGGTTGAAGCTCCTGAACACTGGGAATGGTCTAGAGGCAGGTTTTATTTCTCTGTTACTCCCATTTCCTCTCAGCTTCAAAAAACTTGGATAGCTTTTCTCTCTGCAAGGGATTTCACTGGTAGCATGTAAGATATTTGCTGTACACTTAGCTGTGCACTTCTCAGACTGCCACTAATATTTAATTTATGCCTTCAAAACATGATGTTGTGAAACTAAGAATAGATCTCTCAAACAGAGAAGCTGCATGTCACATGCTAAATGGAAATGTTTGAAGAAACTTAGTGTACATAAGATATCATGTCTAATAAAATCTTAGAACCCTTGGATTTTATTTCTAATAAACTGTTGGAAGATTTTAAGTAGAATTTTTGTATTGAATTTTCATCAACACTTACAGGTTTTGCCTTATTCTACTGTATAACTCTCAAAGTGATTTTTTTCATAGAATTATACAATTATTTGGTTTTCTCAAAGCCTCATCCAACCTGATGTTGAACATTTACAATTGTGGGACATCACCAACTTCCCTGGGCAACTTGTTCTCACTGTTCTCATCACAAAATAAAAAAGTCATTTTTATGTCCAATTTAAGTCCATTCCATTTCAATTTAAACCTCTTGCTCCTTATTCTGTTACTAAAGGCCTTGGTATAAGCCCTCTTTGTCTATAATGAAAGGCTGCAGTGAGGTGTCATCATAGATTTCTCATCTCCAGATTAAAAACCCAAAAACTAAAACCAAACAACAACAAACCTGATTCCCTCGGCCCTTTGTTATGGGAGAGGTATTCTAGAAGTATTCCTCTGGTCAGCTCTAAAATAATCATATCTTTTTTTGGTTTTGTTTTCTTTTCAGAAGACCCCTGAACTGGATCCAGTACTTCAGGTGGGGTCTTACGAGAACAGAGTGTAGGAGGAGAATCACCTCCCCTGATCTGCTGCCTACGCTTCTTTTTATACATCCTATGAAGCAATGGGCTAAAAGGACAAAATTGTGATTCATATCCAATTTTTTATCCACCACTGTTCTCAAATCATTCTCCAAAAGGCTGGTTGCAACCAATTTGTCCCCCTTTGTTTATTATGCTGACAATTGTTTCCACTCAGATGCAGAACCTTGTACTTTGCCTCATTGAATGGCATAAGATTCCCATGCCCCCTCCCCTAAGTCTGTCAAGGACTCTCTGGATTGTACTTTTCACTCATGGGAATCAAAAGCATAACTCAGCGTGTTGTATTCTGGAAACTTGCTGAGGGTGCATTAAATCCCACTGTGTATGTCATGGATGAAGACATTAAATAGTACTGGTCCCAGTACAGAGCTTTTTGTTTTGTTTGAATAGCGTCTGCATGTTTGTATATATTCACGGGTGCCCATGTGTATTTGTCTGTATCCTAACACTTAACATTTTGTGAAAAAACTAAAGAAAACCATGGGGTACTGCGAAGGAGATTTCCTTAAAATAAAAAATGTATAATTTCAGATATCCTAATACTTTCAGAGAACGAGCTCATGAATGAAGGAGAAAAGCATCAAGATTTTTCTTGTTTATCAAACTTGTTTGGCAATTTTTGTTTCTGTTAGATGCTTTTGCAATTCTCCAAACTAAACCATCTAACTGAAACCAGGGAAGAGGTGAAGTAGATCAGGGAGAAGGACATGCAAGTATTAGGCTTACAATGAATGAAGGAAAGTGGAGGAAAGAAGGAAAGAAAGTGAGAGTGATTGCTGGCTCTGGGTACCAGCTCAACAGTTATTTACTGAATGTTGGCAGTAATTGCATATTTGCACTTGTGCAAGGCATTAGAGCATTACAAAGGGAAAATTAGGAGAGGTAGGAGAAAAGATTGTATTAGGCGTGAATTGTAGAGCTTGACAAGTCAGACAGTTATGAGTTTGGTTTACAGTGTAAGCCAAATGTTTTTCTCAGACAGAAAATGTGGGAATAGACCCACAATATCAGAAGTGGAACAGATCACGCCAGAGATGGGTCTCTGGTAAAGATGAAGAAGTCAACCAAATTGCCTTTTAAACCTGAGGTTTTGTTACTGTATTGTAAACTAGTTTTGTATCTTCCCCAGATCCCTGGAAGAAAACCCCTTACCTTCCTAATTAGTATGCAAGCCTTGGCCAGGCCAGGTAAATCCTTCCCTGATTGGCCTATTGTTAACCCTTCCCCTTGAATCCGATTGTCTGTGAAGCCTATAAAAGACCTGGCCAGGTGAATAAACTTCCTCTTTGCTTTCCTGCCCTTAGTGTGTGTGCGTGTCTCTGCTTCTGGGGGCCACATGGGCCGAACACGTGGTCTGGGAAGGGACAGGGAAAGTGGGGAGCGAACCCAAATCAGCTGTTCGCGTTCTCCTAATGTTAGCTCGAGGTTTTAAAGAACCCTATATGTATTTCAAAGTAAAACCCCTGGCTGAGCCCATGAGCCAACAGCCCCAGGACCAGAGCGCTACAGCCCTACACAGGACCAGCTCCAAGAGTCACACAATGTGCCTGATGTATACGTCTCTTCTCTCTTTGTTGTCTCTAACAGAGACTAAGGGCTAGGAATTGTCTTGTAAATAAATAAGGTCCCAAAATTGGAGGGGAAAAGAGGACAAACTCAGTTTTGTCTGAGCTCTTCTTGCTGAAGAGTGCCCAAGGCTGATCACTTCAACCTCAAAAGCAAAGACTACCACAGGCAATAGTCATTGGTGCTAATTGCACAGCATTTTGGTATGCTCACAGCTAAAGTAGCATGTAGTTGCTGAGGACTGATCATACAGCAATAATGAATCATCATCTGCAAGAACTAATTAATACACACCATACTGTTAATTAATGTTAATGTAGCAAAGTTTTGTTTTAAATTTTGATACCAGCCTGATTTGTTAATTGTCTAATCAACACAGGCACACATATTCAATTCACCTTCATTGCATGAGGCAAAATTAATAAAGTGGAATGAGGTTCTAGATGCTTGAGAGAAAATACTGAAGAATGACATCTTAATACCCTTAAAGGAAAAATATTCATGTAGTACTTGGAGAAGTGTACTTTAAATTACGGATAGAATTGTGTGAAAGCAGAAATTATTCAAACCCATGAAGGACAAATTATGTTACAGGAAAACGAACCTGAAAATTTTTTACAGAATTGGAAAATAGGGCTGAGGCAGGTTTCTGGTGCTAAAGCAAAAGCTAACATTTCACCTTATGTAATGCAAACTCAGTATCACACGATGTGCAGCATGGACAACACTATGCAGTCTTCTCTCTTTTCTGATGGCAGGAAAAGAGCTGCACTTGCCTGAAACTTCTCGGGGGAGATACTGAGGAAAGGCTTTTTGCTCTTCAATACAGATGAATCAAGATTTCACCCATAGGGGATTCCTCCATGGCAAAGATATTGCTGAACCTGAATAATTGAATTTAAGTTTCATATTTCATAAATCATAGCTATTTTTTCTAGAAAACATATTATTTCTGACTCCCTTGAATAAAGACTTCAAAAGCAGGCTTTTTGTATGTCAAGTCTGGAGTTTGTCTAAAGTGCTATAGGATTCAAGTTGGCTTCCTGCCTGCTTAACCTTGTTGTTTAAATGGAATGAGTCACCCCAATTTTCCCAGTACTCCGCCACTTAGAAATGAAGTTAGCACTGAGAAATAAAGATTTATGTATCATAATCTGATTTTCCCTTTCCAAAACACAGTTTCTGTGCTTTTGTGCCCAGATTCACCATAGAAACTGAGACATCCAAAAAGCTTTAAAGTCAAACAGAATGTGATAGATACTGCTGAGTGTAAAGTGACTCCAGCCTTGGTTATCACAGAGCAGTTGAATATGATATAGACTGCTTTGGTGCAAAGTGCACTCTGTGGACGAGTAGGAATTTTGTGTCAATGAGGGAATACTCAATGCACTTTGGAGAGATAATCTAGTTAGAATTCTGGTATTCAGGTTTCTGAAATGAGAAAGAAAAGAGAAAGACTTTTTTTTTTTTTTTTCCCTAAAGGAAATTATCCTTAAGAGGTTAATTAACTTGTTAGATTTCATCTTGTTAGGAGCCTCTCCAACATGAAGATATTTAAACTCTTTTCCCGCACATTCTAAGAAAACACCCTAAGCATCAAAATGTTCTATCACTTATTGAAAGAATAAATTTATTTCCTTTAGAACTTGATATGCCTCAATGAAAATATTTAATAGTTCAAAATGCAAAAACAAATAAGAACCAGAGTGATTAAATGAGGCAGAAACTACTATAAAATTACAACTTTATAAACCTTGTCCCGGGAAACCACTTAGTATCTGGGTGAAAGCAGGCTCCTCTTTACCACACCCTCCAGACCTAGTCTTTTAGGTGCAGATATGATGGAGAGTGTAATAGGTTATTGAAAGGGTCTCCCCCAACATTTCATTGGGCTTGCGTCTGGAGGTCAGTTTTATTACTGGTCAATAGACAGTCTCACTCTTTCCACTGCAAGATTATGTCCACTTTTGTTTACCTTGCAACACTTTCTTTACCTTAGAGATTTTAAGACACAGTGTTCTACTTTAGCTTTGATTCCTCTACCTAGTTCTAATTAATCACCTGATTAATTCTGTACTGTCTGTATTCCAGAACAACAGTGTGGCATGTTTTCCAGATTCTGCTTTTGTGATCAGGCAAAATTCTTAATCTTGAATTGTTTTAAGTGCTTTCCTGGCTCCCTGCAGATGTCTCAGCTAGTTAAGGATGCTCTACTGGGATCTCTTATTCACAAATACAAAACAAGAGAGCAGTTTCTGCAGGAATTACTAGGATTAAATAATCATTTTGACTACAGATAAAACATCCTCATCAGTGCTTTGCTGTCAAGGTCCCCTATTCTTACCATCTTTTTCTCCTGGTAGCATACAACTGGCATAAATAATTTCTACCTCAACCAACACAAACTGCATGGAAGACAAGATTTAGCAAGAAGGGAAGACAATTGTTTCTCTGTCTCTCCTTTTCATTTCCCATGTTATATCTAGTGGTCTAGTAATTAAGACTGCCTCTTGGGTACAAACCTCTGCAGGCTGAGGAAGGGATTACTCATTTTCTGTTTTGGCAAAGTGATTTAATTAATGGGCTATTGTGTCCTTGAAAAAAAAAAAAAAAAAAGTGGGCACTATCATTAATTGTCATTAAAAAGTTTATGTGAGAAATCATAAAGTGTTTCTAAGTACATTTGGGAATTGAAGCAGAATTTTAACAGGATTTACTCTTAGCCCACTTTGCCACGAGGACACATTGCTGCATCATAGTACTAGTTTGGCAAGGACGGATAATTTTTTCCACAGTAGCTTGTATGTGCTCATGCTTTAGGTTTACCACTGTAACAGTGTCAGTAACACAGGGATGTTTTAGTTATTGTTGAGCAGTACTTAGACAGAGTCCAGGATTTTTCTGCTTCCAACCTCGCCCCTCCAGTGAGGAGGCTGGGGGTGCATGAGAAGCTGAGAGGTGATACAGTAGGGACTGGTGACCCACACTGATCAAATGGATATTCCATACCATATGATGTCATGTTCAGCAATAAAAAGTTGGGCGAAGAAGCAAGAGAGGGGATGTTCCTGGCATTTGTCTTCCCAAGCAACCGTTACACATGATGGAGCTCTGTTTTTCTGGCAATGGATGAAGACCTACCTACTGACAGGATGTACTGAGGTGTTGTTTTTTTTTTTGCTTGCTTGGGGTTTTTTGGTTTAATGTTTTTGTTGGTTTGTTTGTTTGTTTGTTTTGTTTGATTGTTTATTTGTTTTTACTTAAGTGCATGGCTTTTGCTTTATTAAACTATTTTTTTCTCAATGCACAAGTTGTCTCATTTTTACTCTTCTGAGTCTCTTCCTCCATGACACTCTGAGGGAATAAGCAAGGTTTGTCTTACATAGCTGCCTACTAGTGCTAACCCACAACACCCATGTTCAGCTTGGTGCCCACCAGGACTCCTAGGTCCTTTTCTGCAAAGCTTCTTTCTAGTTGGTTAGTTCCTCAGCATATTAAGGGGAATGATGGTGCATGAGAATGTCACTCTTGAAAAGTAAGTAGTTGCAATTGCCTCTTAAAACTTAGTTTTGTGTTGCCCTGGTTAAGTACTTAGGTGTGGTACACATGCCATTAATTCCTCATTTTCAGTGTTACTTTAACTCAGATTTGGCATATCTTCATTTTTTTTTTTTTTTTCCTCTTTGTATATATGTTCTCAAATGTCTTTGATGAGACATCAGTGCAAAGGTTTTCTTCTTTAATGCCTAATGCAACTCAGTTTTCTAATAAATGACAATATAATAATAGTAGATTTCTAGTTTTGATGAGCTGTACATACTGTGCTTCCAAACAGGACCATATATATTTGAAATAGACTCTCTTGTTAGTGAAATTCACATGGTTATGAAGGTAGATTTTTCAAATAGCCCCTCATGAAATCCTGTAGTGGGATGCTGCTGGGACACTTGCAAAATGATAAGACCTAAGACATATGTTCCTGAAATTTTATAATGTGTTTCTTACATATAAGAGCTTAATATAATTGGATTAAAACTAAAGAAATATTAAGATACTTGCAAAATAGTATACGATTAACATATTGTGTAATGCCTTCTTGCCAGACTTATTTTTGTATGTATTGTTAGGTATCTGATGAAAGGCAATAAATGGATTTTGTAAAAAAAACCTGTGACACCTCTCTTCAGACCTTAAAAAAAAGATGCTAAGAAATAAATCTTAACATTTTCTAGTAATCAGAGAATTCAGGCATTATTGAAACAACCATAGATACCAACAAAGCATAAATGCTTTGTTGCATAGAGTAACTATATTTATGGTAAATTGATTTTTCATAAATTCTTTAATTTGAATATTTTCTGAAAATATTTAATGAAGATGGATTTATATGAAACCCTTATACTATATTCTAGTTAGTCATATCCATGTAAATCTAAACCTATTCTGCAGGTATTCTGTAGGTGACCAAAAGTAAGAGGTTGCCATATATTGATTTATATAGTCCCTAATTACAAAGTTCTGTGACATGAAGCCTGGGATACTTTTTGAAAAAATCAAAATTTAGAGAGATAAGAAGAGAAGCATTGTATCTTCTGGAGGGTGGAAAACAGATCTCTCTTATTCTTGTAGAACATGTTTTTCGATTGGGGCTTTTGCTGCCTTTTTTGGTTTTGTTTTTGTTTTTCCTAGACAAAATTATCTGATATATTTGTGTAAACAGATTGTAGGATTCCATAGAATCTGATTTTTTCTTGTATATGCTATCACTGTGAAAGGATAACCAGATATTTCATCCAGATTGATTCCTTTTCTAAATTACATTTTGAATAATGTTTTCCTTTGATTAACTTCAATGCATGTAAGTTTGAGAGAAAGACTAAATATGAGTCTTTCAGAAGATACGTGTAACTTTGGGATGCGTAGTTGTATAAAATCTGTGCACTGAAGAAACCATCTGTCAAGGCGATAATACTTTGTTTTCCTTTACAAATACGAATTAAGTCTACAGTTTAACTGGAAAAAAAAATTATTTTACATTGTATTTCTTTGTAAAGAATTTCTTTGAGAATAATAGATAAAATAAAGAGCCTAATTCTGTACTGTTCAAAGAAAGCTACATACAAATGCTTTCTGCTTTTAAAATGTTTTATGGGTTATAATTCTACAAGGTAGCTTCTGCAACCTTATCGATTCATTAGGATATAAAGAGAAAATCTAGCCCCATCTTTTCCACTCAACATGTCAATTTATGTATCTTTGTACCTTGAAGTTAAAAGCAAAATATGGAATTTTGAGTGGTCCATATAACTATGCTTCTAATATAAAATGCATCAGCACTATTTTTATATAGATTTCTTTGTCTCATAAAAACAAGAGTAGATTTCTGAGAAAATGTAGTTGCCATGGGAAACAAAAATACAGACATGGTGTTCATTTAAGCCAGGAAGTTGCTTGTGCTTGGGGGAGTGCTGTTTAGGTAAGAGCAACTCTAAGATATTATTGCTTCAAGAAAAGAATGCAGACTTTTGATCTCAGAATTCAAGTGCAAATCACACCTTATTCCAGAGATAGCCCAAATGAAACCAGTAGACCAGATTAGTAATTGACTCTAATTAGTCAATTTATTGTGCTATCAATTTACCTGTGAAGCTGAAAACAATGATCAGAACATTTCCCCTGAGGCAAGGAAAGAAAAATGACAAATATCTGGAGTGAAAAAAGTAAACAACAAAACAAACATTATTGATCACAAATTATGTTATGTTGAACAAATAATAAAAGATTCTAAATCATGTGAGAAGATTAGAATGATTGTATATCAATGTACCACAATGAGCTTAAGAAAGACTATTGTGTGTAGTACCACTTCAGAATACAATTAATTTAAACCAATTATTCTATTTGTTTTAGAACCATGTGGCAGAAATGGAAAAGTGAAAAGCCTGATGCTGTAACTGCAAACTTTGATCTTTTTAAGATTATTGATTTACATTTTTTACCTTTTCCAGCATCATAGAGCTTTGCTTTAGTCGGAATCCATTCCTAATAGAACACTAATTTTGTGACAGCTTTCGTATTCTTCAGTAATACTATGGCACCTCATTTTTCTTTTGTTAAAAGAAGCAAAACTCCAGTGAAAATTTTGCAGCTACAGTGTATTCTGAAGTTTTTGGCAATTTATTTCCCCTCAACTTTAACCTCTTCAGTGCTGCCCAGGCTCCTGATGTGAAGAAAGTCAGATGGAGAAATGACAATTAAGGCACATAGAAATACAGAAAAAAATTGTCGGATGCAGTTTTCATTACTGTGAAATAGCTTGCTGCAACTCTGGTTTATTAGCAATGCAAGCTTATCTATCAGAGTACTGAAACGTTTTACACAAAGTTTGTGTCTTGAAAGACTGAAATAAAAGATTGTCAATTTTGTGTAAGGTAGAATTTCAAATAGTGTCTTAGATGAATAAGGGTTATGAAGGCTAGTATCAAAGTGAAGCTGACATTTTATTTTTTCCTCTGAGATTAGTTTTTAATGTACTTTCAAATCAAGGAAAGAGAAAATCATATAAATGGGCCCATCAAGTTACAGAACTCAGTCCTTATTGCTAGTAATTGGTTCCCATAAAAAAAACTATTTCTCAATTTTCTTTAGAAAGCCATTTCTGAATAGGAGAAATTTAATAAAAATGAAATGTAACAGTTAAATGCTCTAGGAAAATCAAAGAAGTAGATAACTTTGCAGACTGTTTGTAGAAATCTCTGTTTTGAATCTCACCTTGTTTTTTTTTCAGTTTAATAAAAAGATTATCATCAGCATCTATCTCATCTGATTGATGTTTGAAGAATCTTCTTCAAAGCAGTTATTAGAAGTTTTGAAAATAATGTAAAGACACATTGCAAGTAAAAATGTATGAAAAATTTCTGAATTCTAAGGCCAGACTGACAACTTCGACCCTAACTAACTTGCACTCTATTTTAAATATAGCTGGAATATAGCTGCCCCAATGTGTGCCCAAGACATCTTTGTGTTCCAGGGAAGAGTAGTGTGTATATATCTCATTTTGAAACTCTTAGAGATGTGAAGTCAAATATATCCTAAAGAAAATTAATTAAATGTGCAAATGACTGAAGGAAATTGTGACAAGAAACTCAAAAATGCCTATCTGTACAAAAAATATGTTAAAATCCCTAGTGGATAAAGCTCCCTCAAAGTCATATGATACACATTTTCATGATATCGATCTTTACATAGTTTGCATCACAAGATTTTCCTTTTAATTATTAAAAAGGAAAATATGTATCTGTGAGGATCATTCAGTTTTGCTAATTCTTCTTTCTTTTTATGTTTACTGTATGGAAAAGATTATATCTAAATTAGAAGGATCAGCACACTTCTTGGGGAGTATACATCTACCTTAGTCTTTGGTAGACATTTTATGCAGAGACTAATTTGTGTTTTGTGTATGGCTATTGTTATGAATTTCACACTACACCTGGACATAAGACATGTTTGAAAATGTTGGATCAAGCTAAAGTCATTCTCTGGGGCAACATGGAAGAAATGGAAATCGAATTAAGCTTCATTGCCAAAAACATGCACTGTGGAAATGATCCTAGATTCAAAGTTTAACCCAAGGCCTTTTCTTGTTGCAACGCGTCCGACAGTATATTATTATAGAGTTCAATTTTTATCCCTGATCCTTCACTTATGTGGACTGGAGAATCTGAATCTCATGAACTAAGCAAAACAACCCTGTGTATCCCAGAACCATGGTTATTGAGAAGATAGAAACACAAACATCCAGGCAGGCTCTGTTTATATAAGTTCATAACCAGAAGGGTTTTTTTTTCAGGGAGAGCACAGTGCAAGGTTATCTAGTCAATATCTATTCTACAACACAATTATCCTAAGATATTTTTAAATCTGCTTAAAATAATTTAAGTATCAAAGTTAGCAACTACATTGAGGTATATATATATAAATGACATAAATGAAAAGTCATACTACAAATTTCAAAAGAGAGCTTCTATGAGAGGTGAAATTGACGATTGAAGGTGAAGGAATCCATCATGGAAATGACTCACAGAGAGGCTCAGTCCCACAGTGGCTAGTCAGGAGAGCAGGGATGGGACAGGGGCAGTGACTGGGATCAGCCAGATGCTGACAGACGAGACTTAAGCCAGCAGGACAAAGTGGAAGTTGTGCCTACATGTAGCTGAGCAGAGACATGACAGCAGTCTGATCCCACTCATGACCCAGAGCAAGCACTGGAGTTTAAAAACAGCATCCAAATGAACTGGAGTTCAGCTACATTTCTTACAGCCCTTTCTTACCCTGCTGCTTCCCAGCAGCCTGATCCAAGGTCACGCTCCTGCACCTGCCAGCTTTGGACAAGAGAATTGACTCTGGTCCTTATGGAAAGTCTCCAGTTTTGTCCTAGTCAAAATTAAAGGCAGTAAACCCTGCCTGATTTCACAGAGTGCAGTTGTAGCATCATATAAAAACAAAGGCATTAATAGGTACAAAGGGATTTCTTACTGCCCTTTTGCCCACCTTTCTGGTTAAATAAATTCCATTGCTTGGTAGTGTGAAGTGATATCAATTAGTCTTTACATTTCACAGGTCAAAGCAATTCTGTATATGACTAATTAATTTTAAAACATAAAAGATATAATATTTTTCCATATCTTAAATCCTTTTCCAAAGCTTTGTTTTATTATACAATACAGATGCATATATATATGAAATACATATAAAACACAGCATAATACACTTTACATAAAAAGGAGACACAAAGGCAGGTTCCAGTATGCATGCAAAAAGATAAAGGGGAAACAGTGGGGAAAGAAGACTGAGGTCTACCTAATATTATTCAGTTTCAGAAATGCATCATACATAAAAAATATTACTCAAATTTTTGCTAAACACCTCACCTATTCTCAGAAATATCCTGGGTGAAATGAATGGGAAAAAAAAAAACAAAACAGAGTCCATTATAAAACCAAATAAAAGCCACATGTTACATATCAAATATATGCTGTGAAGGGATGAAAGAATACCATCTGCAGAAGCACCAGGGAAAAGACTGAACATAGCGGGCACATCTGCCTAAAATTATACTAACATCTTTGAAAATATATCCTCAATTGGAAGATATTTTAATGAAAATTAAGTGAAGATCTGATAATTTCTCTCTTGGGGTTTTGTTATAGGAGTAGGAGAAGGGAAAGATAACTTTTCCTGATATTTCTTTTTTTTTTTCTTTTATTGTTTCTTCCATAGTGGAACCATTTCTACAAAACTCGTTCTTGTAAACATACTCCAGTACCCCTAACTTTTATGAAGATTCTAGTGTACAATAAATGACAAAAAGAACTAGCAAAGCTATGGAAAGCTATGGGAGTCTTTATTACAAAATGCTGTGTCTGCTGAAATTTTCTGCTGAGTTTTGCAACTGATCATATAAATTAATAGTCAAAAAATAAACCCTAGGCTGTAATACCTAGAAAGTTCTGGCTCAGAAAATTTCTGTGTGAAATTAAATAAAAAATGTTGGGGACTAGGAATATATTCCAAGACACCATATATACTTGTCTTGCTGTTGACACAACTAGAAGAACATTTAGATAAACCAGAAGGCTAGTTTCTGTGGGGGAGGGAGTTGTTTGGGTTTTTTGTGTGTTTTGTTTTGTTTTGTTTTGTTTTTTTCCTGTAGAGAATAACTGTTCAGCGAAATCCATTCTCTGTCATGTTACCCCCACCTCTAAGTAAGCCCTGCTACAACCTCTGGCTCACCCCCTTGGTGGCATGGAGAAGAGAATTGGAAGAAGTGAGAAAACTCATGGGTTGAGACAAAGAACTCTAATAACAAAATTAAAAATTGTGTACACAAGCAAGACAAACAAGGAATTCATTCACCACTTCCCATGGACAGTCAGGTATTCAGCCATCCCCAGGAAAACAGGGTTCCATCGTGCATAACAGTCATTTGGGAAGACAAATCCACCATTCTGAACATTTCTACCCCCACTCCCCTACTTCCTCCTTCTTCCCCTATCTTTGCTGACCATGACAATATACAGTCTAGGCTATCCCTTTGATTTGTTGAGGTCAGCTGTGTCTTCACCTGCCTTCTTGTCCTGCCCCAGCCTTCTTGCTGAAAAGTTCATTAATACAGACAGGAAGGTCCAGAGAACTACACAGTCAAGCTCATATGTCTAAGTTCCAACCCTCTAGATGCCTGGTTCCTTATTATATGTTATGTTGTTTATTTATTATGTACGTGTTTTATACACTTAACTATCTGAACATGGAGCTGAACCCCACTTCCTTTGTAATGCAGGCACTGAAACACAGTTGTCCAGTTTAAGTCTATTGAAAGCTGTGCCCTTCTTATTGTTGCCAGTACACAGTGGCCTGAAGCATCTGGAATGGGTATTGTCAGGTGCCAGGGTACTAAATGCCACAATGCTAAGCTATGGTCAGTGTCAGTTCTCACTCTTAAATGCAGACTTGAAAGCTAGAAAGAAAAATCACTTCTCTTCCTGTGGCTACCTAACAGATAGTCTTGTGGTTTTTATTGATTCACAGCAAAATGAAAGAAAATGGCATGTGTTTACCTTCTAATGCTAGTTTACTCAGGACAGCAGAAAGAGTATAGCAACAAAAGCAATACCAGCAACATGAGGGAAGCTCTCCTCATATTCTTCAGACCAAGCATGCATTCAGAGATGTACCGAATCTCACATTGCTGCAGTGTTGCTAACATTGTGTCTCAATGTAGGCAAAATGTGTTTATTTTTACCTCTCAGATACACTCTTTATGAAGTGTTGAAAGGAGAAGGTTTCAGCTAAACCTACTATCTTATAGTAAACAATAAAACATGAAGTCTGGCACAGAAATACTTTTAAAATAAATGTTTTGAGCTACTATATCTTAGTACAATACTTCAAAGAATACATTAAACTGTATTTGGGGAAAATTCTCAGTGAAGGAAGCTACTTCCAGCTCCAAATGTAGAAATAAAAATCAATAACAACTCCATCACCGATATCATTATATTAACTGAATTAGAAAAGCAGGCAAAGCATTTATGCTGATGTTAGGTATTTTGGTGCTGAAGCTACAGTTATTCTTAAACATTCCTCTGTACTTGGTTAACAAGAAATTTGATCTGAGATCCTCACATTTTCAGATTGAAACCAATTTTAATTCAGAAGGAGAATAATGAAGACTATAGTACTATAATGATTACAGTTTAAATAATCATTAATTGTTTTATATATCAAACCAAAATATTCTGTTCACTTGCAACATATGCAAGGCTTGACTAGGACCATAACATTACAAAATAAAAATAAAATAAGATAATAAAAAATCCCAGAGACATATCCAGATAAAAATGCAAAATCACTAATTTATAATTAGTCTTTTTTATTATTATTTATTTATTATACATTGAGATATATCCTTCTTACTGAAACCAGATTATTATGAACTATGGTAATTGTGGGTCACAGATCCTGGTACAATTTTTATAGTTTTTTGATTGAGAAAAATGGAAAACAAATACTAGTAAATCCAAACCAGAAAACATTATGTCCCTTTAAGGTATTAAAAGTATGTGTGAATATTTAAAAAAAAAACCCTGAAGATGGCCCCTGAATTGCAGCATCTTTTGAAGCAGGAATTTCTCAAAGCCATTATGTATCTCTAAATTATAATTGTGCAGCTGCAGTAATTAACTAATTTGTGTTTCTAAATGAATATAAAAAAAATATAAAATACATTGCAAAGACTTTGAATCAGATCCTGATATAAAAGGATTCAATTAGCTTTAATTAAACTTCACCACCACAGAGAGAGAATTACTATGTTTCCCCTTGAATTCTTATGCTGAACCAAATGCAAAAGCTGAGATTAAATTTACTCAAGTACAATAAAGTTGAGTAAAAACAGGGAAAAAAAAAAACTAAAACAAAAAAACACTAAAGCAAAGCAATGTTTTCTCCTTGAAGTGTTGTGATGAGGTTACTAAGAGTACAAAACACTTTGGCTCAGCCTACAAATATTTACAGTAAATAGAAAAAATAAGAAAAAAATTATTTCTCCAAGTGTGTGGAAAGTAAGTACATGAAAAGTAAGTACATAGAAAAGATTACTTAAACAAATTGTAGTTGTGGTGGGGTTTTTTTACTCAAACTTATTTTAGGAGAAACCCAAATGGAGGTAGATTACCAACGATATCAACCTTCATGTTTCAGGCTTTCTTTTGATTGCTTTTTTAATACCATAATACATGCTTCCCAATCTACTTCTCCTCTATGCAATTTTTGGCAGCATCCATTTCTTTTTCTATTTTTTTTTTTTTTAAGTTTACCCTTCTCTAATTTTTTCTGTGTTTTTTTGTTGTTTGTTTGTTTTTAAAGTTTAACCTTCTGTAATTGCCATTTCAAAAAGACCTTTGAACTACCAGTAATTAAAATCAAGGCAGCAAACTCCACTCTTGAACACCATTTCAGATTAGACATTGTACTTAAATGCGTACTTTAGATACAGGTAGTATGTATTTTTTTTTCTTTTCCCTGTTCCTCTTCCCCCATATTTCATGAAAAAGTACTCTCATAGCTCTCTTAATCTTTCCTCCTCACCATTATTTATACTGCAAAGTCAGAACTTTAGATATAGCATTTATAAAGGTTTGTTAGTATGTGAACACTTGCAAAGTCAGAAATAGATTGTAAGCCTAATGTTATACACAGAGTAAACCAGTAAATAAGAAGTGGAAATAAATGAATAATTTTGGTGATACTAAGTGATTTTGTCTTTGTGAGCCCTTTGATTTCTTCCTTTGCTGAGAAATATAAGATGTCAACAATGTGTGCAGTCATGAAAATCCACAATCACAAAGTCATTCAAAAGTCTTTAGTCAGTGAATCTAGGTCTAAAAAATTTGCTATCCCCTAATAATTGATAACTGTCAATATATTAAAAAAAAAAAAAAATCAACCCACACAACTTTCAGATCATCATCTTCTGCACAGCCTTAAAAGTCTGTGAGAAATAGCCTGTTTCATAAGCTGTTTTCCTGCCTCAGAAAGGATGCTTCTAGCATAACTGGCAAACAATACAGTGAAATGTAATTAAAATATGGAATTCAATGACTCTTGGAAGAGTTTCTGTTTATCAGTATTAAACCACTGCTAATCCAAAACACAAATGTTCTCAGTGTGTGTTAGTCAGATAAGAATTTCGTATAATTAGTGCTTTTAGGATTAACATAGGAGGTCTTGAGGTATGCTATGCACATACACAGAAATGTGTTCAACCTTCCTAAGCAAGCAAACACAAGTCAGCCTGAATCTATAAAGAAAGAGATAAAAAAAGGCAGTAAAGTGTGAGAAAGGAGGAAAAATTAACTGACTATATTTTAAAAGCAATTTAAAAGGCTGGTTTATTTTTTTTATTTCTAGCACTTCATTATAAATTAACAGGCTGAAAACCCAAGGTCTTTACTTTTTTGTCATTGGACATTCCCATAAGTTCTGCTATACAAAAAGTTCTTTGTAAATCTGACATTGTTCATCCTAATAGTTAAAACTTGTATCCATTTTTCAGATTCATCCTCAGCTCTTGACAACTGCAGAAATAGGAAAAGTTCAAGTTAAGTCAGTAATAATTAGACTCTACTATATTAAAATCATTATACTGACACAAATTGTTATATTTTTCTTCATTAACTATGACAAAATATCAATGTCTTTTCATCATAATAGGCGTTTTGTATGTTGCCTGAAATATGTTTGTCATGACACACTAACAAGTACATTTAGTATTATAATTTTCCTAGTTACCTTCATGCTTTTGAGAATCCAGATAATGGATTAAAAATAAAGACTTCTATGACTTTTGTGGGGATTTTTCAGAGTGTTTCTTGGGGGGGGGGGGGGGGTTGGAGGTTTTTTGGTAGAAGAAGAGCTGACCTTTAACTTTCTGAGCCCTCAGGAGATGTTTGTTAGGATATTCCAAACTTTCTTTGCAGTTAAGAGATCAATAAAACCATTTTTCCCAGTTTGTTCTGACTGAGAAAACTGAAGTTATAACTTTATTTCTTTTAATTGAAATACTACAGATTTTTTAAAGATATGGAATCTTTTGTTAATACATACTTAATATTTATATTTATTATTTATACTGTATGTTAATATATATTTATTATTTCAGTGGACTAATACTGTAATTTCTTAAATTGTATAATGTTCTGTTCTTTGGAAATAGTTTTCCCATGACTACTTTTATTTCAAGTTAGTTTTGCACCTATTTAAAGGTTAAAATTTCAGATTTTTTTTTTATATATTTGTTAATAAGAAAGCATATATTCATAAATTATTTAAGTAAGACAATAGAATGCTGCCTGCAAGCAATTATTTATTCCCAACATTTATTTGAAACCATCTGGTTAAAGGAAGTAAAGCTATTTCTTATATTTTAATATATTCTGCTTTATTTCCTCATGAAGAACAAAATTTTCCATCTCATTTTCTATAAAGCTTTGGAGTCCTGGTAACTGCTACATTTAATTATTTATATTTCACATTTCTGCAATTCAAGAAGCTGCACTTTTGGAATTGCTTTTATTACAGATTAATACAGTTTTTGACATGAACATTAGTGTTTGAGTTGCAGTCAGAGCTTTTTAATTACGTCTACTCAGCACCACTGGTGCAAAGGCTGTCTGCTGTTGCCATAAGGGCAGCTGTGGCGTTAAAGTACCATAGACAGTTCGTGGCTCTCAGCAGTTTTAACACCTTTCCCCACACAACTGAGCAAATGCCTCATTTGTTGTGACATTGTGACATCTGGCTACTTCAGGGCAGTCATGTTCCCACACACCTTTCCTCATGGGCAGATGTCAAAGCAAGGGTATTCATGTTGGCTCGTACTTTGGAGAGGGATGAGTCCATGCTGACCATGGCCCTAATCAGAGTGCTGATTTTGTCCCTAGTCCAAAGATGAGGACATAGTCCTAGAACTTGTCCTGTGTGACTCCATTGTCCTTGCAACATTCATGGTTGCTGCGAGATAGTTCTCTGAGTCCTTGCCTGAGTTGCCTCTCAGGCCTGCTTTGTTATGGTGGATTATGATACCACTCTCCTTGTCTGAGATCTATGTGGAAAGAAGCATCTTTTTTTTTTTTTTTTCATGATTTTGTACAGTCTGTTTGTCCTTTCAGCCTTCTTCTTTCTGCCCTTTCTCTCTCTTATTTGTCCCATCTCTTCTCTAAGCAACTCTAACTTTGAATATTTTAGTGTCCAGACTGTTAGAATTATCCATCAGGACAATAGAGAAACTGTGTAAGTTATCATCTCCTATTAGATTATAATTAATGAAATATCCTGTTTCAATAGAATACCCTCAATGAATTTGCATGCTTCTACGTAGACCTCTCAGAAATCACTAAAGTTCAAATTTCTTTCCTGTTCTTTTTTTGGTTGTTTTTGTTTTCTGTTTTGCTCTTTTATGTTTGTTTGGATTTGCTGTTTTTACTTCCTTTGGTTTTGTTATCCTTATTTCAGTGGAGTTACTTTACAGTCTTTGAAGAAGAGTGTGTTTGTTCACCAGTAATGTAAACATCAAAGAGATCTGAAACTAAATCTGCTTTGTCAACATTCAGTCCTGCTCAGTGTAACGCTCACATATGATTTTCTGCCACAATTATATATGCCACTGAATCTACCATATCAAGTCTTAAATTAAACAGAGATGAAATAAGTATTTCTGGGGGTTTACCTTTAAGTACAATTTCCCTAATACTGCATTCTCTATTGATTAAAACATATATTAATGGCTTATAGATATGTTTTATATTCAGACTAAAAATGGCTTTCTTTGAAAAGAGAAGATATGAAAGATATTACTGATCTTGTTTTATTCTTCACTATATAATCTAGTAGATGGTTCAGAAGGTGCAACGGAGATTAATGATCACCATTGTCCTATTGACACATGGGTTGCTTATATATCATCTGATGATCCAGCTAAATCTTCTTCTAATTACTTTTCTCTTGCATTATAGAAAAGAAAGGAAGAGAACATCTTGTTCTTACTACTTAAATGAATTTATGACAGAAAAGTAAAAGATTCCAGGACAAGTTGAAGAATCTGTCTACACGATTTATTAATCACGGTTGAGGTTACAGGCTCTGTGTGTTTCTCAATCAAGTTGCCACTTCTATTTTCTAACTGACATGCTGTGCTGTCAGCAGCATTTGAGATTCTCATTTTGCTGTTGCTTTTATCTCTCAATATTTAGTTGAAATCCTAAAAAAGGTAACACAGAGTTCACAGTAAATGATTGTTAAATGAATGCTGCCTCTGTTCAAATGCAAATACACTGAAAAATAAGCAAGTCCCTACTGAGAAAAACCAATTTCTGCACTGTGAATATGCCTTAACAATGAAGTTATTTAAGAAGTGTTAGCAGTTCTCTGAAGGGACTGATTCAAGAATGAAATGACAAAGGATTGGAGAGCTGTAAAAGGGAAAAAGATAAACCATTTATTTTCTTCAGTCTTACTAGTTCATGGAACTGAGTGATGAAAATAAGGAAAGCATCCATCAGCTTGAAGATGAAAGTGTCTGAAGACGAGATCCAACAAACCTGTGAGCTTGGGGGACAGATTCCTAAAGTAGGAAGAAAAGCAGATAGATGTTACACGTCAGATGTGAAAATGGTGGACCCACATGGAAAACCAAAGATCCATGGCAGCAGGAAAAAAAAGAGACTTCAGAAACAGAGTGGAACAACAGCTTCCTAAAGGATACATATGTAAATGTGCACTGCTTGGGAAACAAGCTTGGGAAACAACCAGAATGCCATGTTGTCCCACAAGTACAATGGTATTGTATGAACTAAGATTTGGTGGAACTAGAATGGTGCATAAAGCTTTTTGGGAATGACAGGCAGAGAAGGTGGTGCAGAGGGTTTTGTCTTCAGCGTGAAGGAGTAGCTTGTCTCCAGGAAGCTCCCATATGGGTCAGGACAACCAGCTGCCTGAAAGCTGAAGTGTCAGGATAAGAGAGGGCACTTTGTGACTGAAGTGTATTACAGGACACACACACAAGATCAGGAAGTGGACAGTGGCTGAGCATGAAAGCTTGAAGTACAGATAATGTTTTGCTCTGTGTTCTACCAACAACACACATCATTAGCACTCAAAGCTTTGTTCACATATATAAAATTAATTAAGGAAATCACAAGTAATTAATAAAAGCAAACCTTCCCATCTCCTGATTAAAGATATTATCTATGTTAAATAAGGTCATCATTCTAGATGATTTGGAATCCATGCCTGCCTTTATTTATAAAGACAACAGTTCTATGTATCTCTGGGGTGGTGTCATAACATTATTGATTAGTTCCATCTCCCAATATTTAAGAACTTATGATAAACATGTTAATTAAGAGTTTTCTTAGAGCCTATGCTGCCAGCATCTATTAGATATCAGAATATTTTCTTCCAAAACTTGAGGAAATAACTAAAAAGAATGATCAAAAAATGCAATAAAGATTGAATTTTTTTTAATAGTATTTCTATAAAAAACCTTCCTCTGGAACATTTTTTTTTTCTCTAGTAAAAGCAAAATTTCTACATTTAATTGTATTAATGATTATTTATTATTACATGAAAACTAGAAAATATATATATAAATGTGAAAAGTTTTCATGATATATCTTTTGTACAAAATCAGACAGTGATGGAGAGTACAAATTCTTTGTTGCAATTACAAATTTAGTGAAGTTACTAGACAGAAGATCACCATCTCATTGAGACTGTAGGTAGTGGCAATAGCTTAGCCATGCTTCAGAAAGTTATAAAAAAAAATTAGAAAAGGACAAAAATAGTTAAATTATTTCTACTCTTTACTTGCTAACACTACAAAACAATTTAACATAACTGGAAGATTAAGATGCTCAAGAAAACAGATAGACCTCTTTAGCCCAACAGTCATGGAACCCCACACAGTTCAACACATGCTCAGAGCAGATGTATTCAGGGCAGACTGTCCGTGGTTATGCCGCTATGAGTCTTGAAAACTTCCAAGAATGGAGATTTCATATCCTCTCTGCATCACAGTCTGTAGGACAAAAAGGAGAGGTCCATACTCATGGGAGGTTGAACAGGAGTGGAACATTTATTAGCAGAGCACGGGACTTATATAGCGTTCGGATAGGAAGCTTCTGGAAATAGGGAGGAGTGTGACGGAAAAGGAAAAGGGAAGGTGAGGCTAGGACAAATATGAGGAAACAGGGAGTGGCTAGCCTTTTATGGTAGTGCTACATTGCACCACTAGCCGGCCAATAGGAAAATAGGAATGGGGGAACCAATGGAGAAGCGGCAGCTGGAGACCGAACAACCAATGGGATAGGGCGAACAAACAGTAGAAATGTGACAGTAGAAATGTAATAGTAATAATTCCTAATCTATACATTAAACAACTATTTCTAATTTCAAACAATTTTTACAACAACAGGAACTATCCTAGCCTCAGCTTGGTGGTTGCTTTCTCTAGGATGATCATTTTATCTAGAGGTCCACCCATTTGTAGAAATTAACTTCATAATCTCCTTGATGTTCTCCTACATCTCTGGGCAACCTCTTCTAATGTTTGACCACGTTATGGTAAAAAGCAGTTTCCTAATGGCTAATTTGAATTTTCCATATTCTATTTTGTGTCTATTGACTCTCATCATATCACTATGATCTTCCAAAAAAAGTCTGTCTCCATCTTCTCTGTATATTCCAATGAGGTAGTTGCAAATAGTACTAAGGTGTCCTATGAGCTTTCACTTGGCTGAATTAAGTCAGGTCCCTAAAACCTTTCTACATGTGACTTGTTCTCCAGCTTCGGATTATCTCCTCAATGTTCTTCTTGCACTGGAGAGCCCAGAACTGGATACAGCACTTCAGAAAAGGCCTTAGCAGTGTTGGTAGAAATGTCACTTTCCTTGATCTGCTGGCAAGGCTCTTCCTAAGGCAGCCCAGGAAGCTGTTGGTCTTGCTGCAAGAGAAAGTTGCTGAGTAATTTTCAACTTGTTCACCAGGATCCCTAGGTCCTTCTCTGCAATGCTGCTTTCCAGCTGGTCAGCTGGCTTGTATAAGCATGTGAGGTTATTTTCTTAACAGAGGCAGGACTTTGCATTGAGTGAGTTGAACTTCACAAGATTTGTGTTTGTCCGTTTCTTCTGCCCATCCAGCTCTCTTAAAAACAGCCAAGTTTCTACAATACCAAGCTCTCCCAGTACCAACTTGACATATGGAAACTTGCTAAGAGTCTACTCTGTCCCATTATCCAGTCTGTTAGTGAAGACTTTAGTCAGTACTAGTTGTACTACAGATCCCTGAAGAACTCCACTAGTTACTAGTCTTACTAGTCACCGATGTCATTAGTTACTGGTGTAAAGCTGGACTATACACCACTAATCACAAGTCTTTGAGCACAGGACCACAATGGATATTTTTCTCACTTTATTATCCACTTAACTTCCACCAAGTTGCTCACAGAAGACTAGAAGACTGTGCTAAAGGCTTTGGTAAAGTTGTGGTGGTTTAGTTTTCTTGGTGTTGGTTTAGGCCTTCCTTGGTAACAATGTCATAACTAAGGAAGTATTCCACACCATTCCTTCACGTAATCAGCTGTATATAAAGACAGGAGGAAAGTTTCCTCTCTCTCTCTCTTCCTTTCGTGTGCTTGGAGGACATCAGCTCTCTGTC
>JAWWEE010000001.1:71521520-71573455 GCA_035221455.1 Xenops minutus
TGTATATAATTGTAATATATGTGAATATATATATATATATACTTTTAATACAATTGTCTTTTTGGTACTTTTTTCCCCTTCTTTCTTGGGGGGGGGGTGGGAATCCGTGTGGCCAGCAGTTGGAGTTGGCAGGGTGCCAACTCAAACCTCCACAAAAGTCAAAGTGTGTAACATACACTGTCCTGCCCTGGTCCACAGCAACAGTCACTTCACCATAGAAAACAATAAGTTTAATCAAGCATTTTGTCCTGGTAAACCCATGCTGCCAGCTCCAGATCATCCTCTTGTCTTTCATGTATCTAGAAATGGTTTCTGAAAGGACGTTGTCCATAAATCTGTGAATTTGCAGATCTGTAGTTCTCTGTAGGAACCTCTTTCTTAAAGATGAGCATGACAAAAGATTTTTAAGCCATCTGAAATCTCTGACTGTCATGTCCTGCCACAACTCATGGACAACAACCTTATAAGAGCATCAGTCAGCTCTTTTAACACCCTTGGGTGCATGCCCATATGAATGTATGTACTTATGCATGTTCAGGTGAGTTAAGTGAACTCTATCTCTTTCTTCTTGCACTGTAGATACTGCTTTACTCCCACAAGCTCTGTTTAGAAGTACAGGGAACTGGAAAGCCCAAAAGAAAGCTCTATCAATGCAAACTGAAGCAAAAGAATCATAGTTTTTGCTTACTGCTTGACACTAGGTTGTCTGCTTTTGTCTCTAAAAAAACACCCAGTGTATTAGTCTTAAAATCTGGAAGTAGAAAAATACAAACTAGATATGAAATGTACATTTTTTACAGCTGCAGATACACACAGCAACTTCCATTGCACACACATAGACTTGGACCCGAAATGGCAACTTAGGTAAATCTGAGATAGAAGTTTGATATAGGAATAAACTAGTGTAATTCTACAGTTTGTACTAGCCTTATAAAACTAGATGTCACTCCAACTAGTCTGTTTTGGATTTAAAAGCTATAAATCTGTCTCTATATGTGTACATCAGGCCTCAAGCACCATTGGGGAAGGAAGGGAAGTAAGAATTGCAAGTGAGATACATTATCAGAAAACCAGTGAGAAAATAATACTATTGCCCAAGAATTTTGGTTCTCCTTAGTTTTGGGATCATTTTATTTAGTGACAGGAAGACATACACTCATATACAACAGAGAGAGAGTGTGATAATGCAGAGAGATCCAGTGCAACTTATTCAGGTATTTAATTTGCGCATAACTCTTAGACACCCAGGACCCATCTTAAGCAAATTTAACTCATCTTGATGGACCTGTGAGATACCCAGGACTTGTAAGAAATGTCAGTATCATAGGCTGAGGCCAAAGTGCCATGCAGAATTTCAGTATGTTATCAGCTGGATCTAGTCCCCAGAGCAGTAAGGCAGATGCTTTTGAAGATCTAATGAGAAAACCAGACCTTAAATTGTAAAGCTGTGCCACATCAAGGATACCTGTATGTCCATTGTACATATTAAGAACTTTGAATTTTCCTTTAGAGAGATTAATGTATTAAAATTTAAGTGCAAATTAATTGTTTTTGGATAAAATTATTCAAATTTATCCTGCTTATTACAGTATCTTAGTTAGCAAAGATTAATTTGAACCACTTTAGTGCAGTGGGAGATTTATTTCATCTTAATTTAACCATCTGAAAGTAGATGTCTAGTCTAAACTAATTCTGGAAATAAGATTTTTGATCAGTGGTGACATTTTTAAAAGGCAACACAATTTGGGTAGTAGAAATCAATTCTAGGATTAAATGAATCACCCTGTATATGCCACTTTCTCTCTACATTATACAGATAATTAACTAAGAGTACCAGTATGAACTAGTCAACTAATTTTTCTTTGGCAAGTACAGTACTATCATGCGGAAAGCTTGCTTTATTTATTTGCTTATTTATATATTTATTATGCAAGAGAGAACTTATTACATAAAGTGGCCTCTGAAAGAATTTGGCAAAGAACTTAAGAGAAGACACTGCTGAATATAAGGAATCCTGAGGTATTTAGAGGCAGTTTAATTACTTTTTCCCAAAATAAACCTAATAAATGTACTAAAAATTACATGCAAATTTTAAAATAATTGCAGAATTTTTAGTAAATGTTGAAACATATGATGTAGATTTATAAATTTGCAAAGTTAATGTTAAATATCTTATGTTCACAGATTCTAATTTTACATGTAGATGAATTTTGTAACCTAATCAAAACCACAAAGCACAATGAAAAAAACCCCAACAAATTAACTGTACTTTAAACACGTTATATTTTATACTCTGAATGAAAAAGTCTTTATTTTTACAACAATTGCTGTTTCTTTGGGTTACAATTCTTCAAAACATTTACATTTTCTTTTTTTCTGGGTTAGCTGAGAAATCCAGCTATTGATGCTTGTAAAGCATGACATATATTATTTTCTTATACAGCTCTTCCTGAATCATATTACCAATATTTTTATGTGTTTATGTTTTTATTTGTTTATATTTTTCTTGTAAAATTTGCAATCCTTTTTTCAAGAAAAATATATATAAACGTTGTACCTCATGAAAGTACATGTTGAAGTATCTATGATGTCTTAGGATCTCATTTCACCATTTTCCTATTTGCTCAATGTCTATAAAGCGCAGGTGTGCTATGATCTTCTCTTTAACAAGTATTGAAATAATGATTTCCTACTAACAATATTTTGAAGTCAAATTATCAGGATTAAAGTTAATATTATAGTAAAATCTCATATTTTTTAACACGGAAATATCAAATATCTAGTAGCAGATGACTTAATCTATAAATACCTTGTGTATTACACACTTTTTCATGAGAGGAACATTGAAAAATCATTGCAAAATGTTGTGTTTTCTTGCAATATTTTTCATTTCTGCTAAACATTTTGTTGGACAGCTAATCATAAGAGCCTTTTATCATCTCAGCTTAATTAAAGGGAAGGACATCTTGCCATTTTGAACTATTATTTTGAAGCTTATTCAACTTCTGAAGCTGCTTGTACTATTTATATCACCAGGTAATAGCTACTCTTTCTTTTTCTCTTTTTTTTCTTTACAAAATAAGCCCAGACTTGACTGTTCTGCCTTTTTGTTATAATGGCATGCTATTCCTATTTGCATACAGGAATTATTCCATATTTTAGCATAAACTTTTAGTTCTCTCTTACTATTTAGAGTTGTAGTTTTCTTGCTATAAAACCCTTACTAGCTTCCTTTGCCAACTTCTAGTTTATATATGATAATTTGGCTCTGAAAAATTATTCAGATTCAGTGAAGCCTGAAGTTCTTCTCTGGCTTGATCAAGGAACTATATGAAGTAAACATATTCTTCTGATAAGACAGAAAGAAGTATAGACATAAGAGAGGAAAAGTCTCTCTTAAACTGAACTAACTTTCTGTTCCCACTAATATCACATGATTTGGAATGAACGGAAGATGAGCAAACTAAGGATTAGGAGAAGCTTATACAACAGTAAAGCCCATATCTAAAATACTTGGTGGGCATCAAAGTAAGATCAATTCCATTTTACTTTAGGGATAGTGTTCATGTCCAGATTGCACACATTTTAATTTAGGTATCTGAATGTCTGTAACTTAATTTAGGATTGAAACTTCCAATAGATATGGCTAGGGAGCTGCCTAAACAACAATACTTTCAAGTATTTGAGATGACTTTGTGAATCCAAGACAGATGTGATGGTGGCAAATGTAATCTGATCAATGGCAAACTTGTGTCCTACTTAGAAATGTCAGGTTGAAGCAAACTTAAATAATCTTATATGGCACCAGAAACCTTGTGGACAACTAAAGAGAATTATAGAATTACATGAGCTATAATGGAAAATCAGGCATCTTGAGTAAGATATACTTGCCTAATTGTAATCATAAAAGGGTATCTGAGTTGTCCTCAATATTCTGAACATTCACACAGGAATGGCAGACATCACACAGACTACATGGGAGACAAATGTTTCTGGAACTGTAGGTAAAGACCAAGTCAGATTGCCACAGGACATCTTAGTTTATTACTGCCTTGCTAGGCTATTGAATTGACTTTTGATATCTATTTTTGAGATTGACTCTGGGTTCCTTTTATAAGCAGGAAAACAAAAATCATATTTAGGATATGCTTCTCACCCTAAAATAGATACCTAAAATAAGTCAAGTGAATCACTTCATTTAGTGTCTACTTCCCTCCCCAAGCCTTCAGGGACTAGCACAGGATTTAACTGTAGTTATCCATAAGCCTCTAAAATGAATCTATCTCAGCTATAGCTGCAAACTTTTTTATTTTTGAATGGTTTGCATATAGTAACATGCAGAGCATTTTATCATCAAACATGACATACTGTTTAAAATTATTTTGTTCATGCTTCAAGACGATGATAGACAAAGGAACTTTGTGAACAACTCATAATATAATTTAGGTTATTAGACAAACAGCTTGGCAAGTAACTATTAGTTTTCTAGAAATGGGAAAAAGATTGTTGTTTGTTTGTTTGTTTTAAATCCAATAGATAAGGCATAGATTGAGGAGTCATGACCACTTTCTATCATCTCTATGGACCATGGGAAGGATTTATGAAGAACACCATTAAACTGAGTAACACACACAAAGTCAAAGCCTGCGTGTCTCTAAATCAAAGACCTAGAGTGAGGACCTGAGCTTAAATGTACTTGCAAGACAAAGGAACTAGGTGGGGTGAAGCTTTTTCTGACCTTTTCTGCATAGCAGTCTAAACCAAGATCAGGCATCCTTGCTATGCCAGAGTGCTGACATTGAGTGTGTTGAGATAAACTCTTAGACAGGAGAGAGCATGACTCAAGCCCTGACAAAAGAAGAGCTGAACCAGCACAAGTGAAAGTCATGATAGTTAAAAGATAATAAGGGCTGGAAAATGATTCTGTGATTTTGATAAAATATGATCATAACAGCTTTTAGCAAGATAATTTCAGTGAGTGATAATTTCACTCATTATTTCAGTTATACTTTCATTTGTGCTAAATCAGAGTCCAGTGGATGAACAAAAGAGAAGAGAGCTTGAAACAGTTCTTTTGAGTCTTTTTCTGTTTGCTTAGAATTGAGTCACTTTCTACTAAAAGATAGATTGAGGATATAATTTCTTCCTTTAATTTTCTCCTTTTGATTTATTGGTATACATAGTTCAAACATCTTGTCTAAAGCAGAATTTTAGTTATTTTGGGGCAGAAACTCTAATTGTGATTCAACAAAGTTAGTTTAATTGGTCTCTCATTATAGCAGGTATTTCTGTAATTTATGTGAAACAGTAGAATGAGGTGAAACATCAAATAGCAGTCTCTGCAGCTGGAATCTGGAGAATTTTCAATATTAACTTTGTTGCATTTACCTGATATAAAATGTAAATATATATATATATATATTTTAGTTTCTGAAATTAAAACTTTTTCAGAATGTGAAATACAGTCAGTTTCCCTACTTTTCCAAACACTAATGTCTCACATATCTTGAAAACATTACTACTACTGAGTTACTGATCATAGAAATTTAGGTATATTTATGAAAGTTATATATAGTTACAGTACAGTTACCAGTGAATGTTAGAATTGTCTGTTTAAAAAAAAAAAAAAAAAAAAAAAAAAAAAAAGAAGAAAAAGAATAAAAATCCATGTGCTGTTGAAAGTTTTTGTCAAAGTATGTTTCAGATCTTTTTATCCAAATGGTGTACTTGATGAGTTTGACACTTTCTGACAGATCTGAACATTTTGAGCTTTGAATACTCTGAAACATTTCACCTTCTTGTCACCTTTCCGTATAAACACCACTAAAAAATGTCAGTATGAGAGAGATGATAGGGAATAACACACAAAAAGAAGGCAAATAAATTACAAAACTAGCATTTCTTTTGTCATGTCCTTATAGCAACTTCTTTTCCCTGTATATCAGGTCTTCCTATTTCTCTGCTGTGTTTGTGTCCATAAAGTTTTACTCTCCTCATTAAATTTGTCTAATCCCATTCTTTTTTTATTCTATATTTCCTAGTATTTGCAGTCACTAATGGCTGATCAGAAGACTAAACTAAAAATAAAGAAAACCTAAATATTTAAATTAGAAGTAGATATTTTAGGCTCTCTCTATAGTCAACGCAGAGAAATATGCACCTGCAAAAATATTACAGTTAGTTTTAATGACCTATTTTAGGATCTTAATTTCTGTTTGACTCTAAATATAACCTGAAGTGGCTATTTCTGTTATGAATATCTAACTTCTTTTCAGTTTTTGTAGAAGGACATTATCTTAATTTTCTAACTAGAGTACTAAAAAGGTAAAAACAGTTGCAGAGTTTTAAAAATCCTATTAGGTGTACTCTGTCCTTACTTTAATTTTCATTAAGAACTTGTTTTCCAAAGAATAAAATGATTTTTTTTCAGTATCCATCCAATATTTATATCCCTTGTTATATTTATTATTTATTTATTCGGTTCTTACAGCACTGAGGCTTCTCAGGACTGCTTAATCTGCGAAATACTTTTTGAGATGCTCAGACACATTCTGTTTTCTGCACTGCCGTTTTGTCCTAGAATATGTTCTACTTTCTGGAGCATATGGGAATATGGGCATTAAAACACATGTCTGATTTCTCCTTGCACTTGCTTCTCCTATTAAAGCTTAAACCCTGCAGTTTTCCACACCTTTAAAGGAGGCAACAATCTTAGTTGAAGTATTCACAAGCAAGCTTAAAATATTCACAATTAGTTGTAAACATGATCTGAAGACAATATTTCTACCTGAAGAAGTTTTGTTGGAAAAGCCATATTAACCCATAAATAAACTAGATATTTAACATTCAGTGTAGGGGTAAGTAGCTCCTTTCTGGGACATATTGCTACCAAGGAGGGAGTTTATTTTCATTAAGGAAGCCTTCCTGCCTGGAACAAGGCATCTTTCCCTGACAGAGTTTTGGGATGTTTCCCTGCATGCATTCCACAGAAGGTTATTCCCTCGGCACAAGACAGATAATGCTCACAGATGTGCTGCAAGGCTTAGCAACCAATGGGGGAGCCGAGGGGTGGGGTGTTGGAGAGAGATGATAAAACCAAGACAAAAACAAAAGCCTTGCCTTTGTCTTTTGGTCTGAGACCCAGTGCTGTTGTATAGTGCTGGTAGGATCTATAAGTTTTCAGTGTCCTTGCCTCTGAAATAAACCTTTTGAATCCTTTCCACTGTTTTGTCATTATTTGGGGGAATACCTGTGTATATTTTGCTTTATATTCAGTGTATCCTACAATTTGACTGATACGTTGTATTTCAAAGAAAGAAAATACAGAACAGTTATATAAGTCTGAAAGCTTGTGTAGTCAAATGAGAGAAAGAAGAAAAAAAAAAAACAAAAAAAAAAAAAACAAACAAGAAAAAAAAAAAAAAAAAAAAAAAAGAGATGCCCAGGGGAAATAAGCATTAAATATAGATAATTCTCTGTGTGTGCTAGATATAGAAGTATATGTAAACATATATCTTTAGCCTAAAACTCTTTATATATACAAATATCTCAAAGGCCTTTTGTGTACATATATATTTATAGGCGCATGTAATACACATAAACAAGTTTAAAATAAGACACAACTTAAATTTTAAAATGAGGACCTGATTCTAAATTATAAGACTGTACTTCTCCCATATAGGGATGAGTGAAAGAGGTTGTTCCTGAAGACAGATTACATCTGAGGTGAGATTATTTGCTTCCAAAGAAGGCTTCTCTTTTTCAATTGGCTTTTTTCAGTTAAGTGTTAGATATGGTATGGGCTTAGTCCTGTCTGTCAGACAAAAACCAAGCAGATGGATGACATAACATCTCAGATTCCTTTAGATATATTTATGGTGCTAAAATAATAAGAGTAGGTACATGATCATCCAAGCAGTTCAATTGTGAGTTTGTTCTTCCACTCTCTTTTGGAGAACCCTGAGGAAGTCACTAGAAAACACAACTGTGGCACAAGACTTGCACACAACACAGGTTCAAGGTTTAGAAAAACATATAGTCTTAATTCTGGAACCTACCTATGAGTTTTTCCATGTTCTACATTGTTTCTGTGTGCTGCATACCCTCAAATTTTTCCCTGTGCTTACTCACACATACAGCAATATGTATGTGTTGCATACTTTGGGGCCACCAGGATACACTATGAAACTTAGAAGACATTTAAAATCAGGTGCTATGTAGAATGAACACAGGCACTTTGCACTGCAGGAACTAGCATTTGTCTGTGGGTTAGGAAGCATTATCTGAAATTGCTTCATTTAGGAATAGAAGGGTTTTAGCACTGAACTTTGGTTTTGATTATATTCTGCTACTTGGTATGCTGTCCTCTCTGGCATGCTATGGGACTGATAGGTTAACATCTTGAACATAAAGAAGGCAAAAATCTATTATTTTTACATTAACAGAGATGAAGAAAAGATGCCAGCTGTGTAACCATGTGATGGTGGGCACATAAGTATGGGTAATGATTATCTTTAAAGATCTGGAAAGAAAATTACATTTTGGACCATATGCCAGGCATTTTTCTCAGGAAAGAAATTCAAGGGAATGAAGAAGAATTAATCATATTAAAGTGGCTTTATGTTTCTGTTCATGAAAGTATGCAAATATTCCACTAAGGAGGAGTTAGTCAGAAATTAAATTGGGAATTTTACTTCCCTTTTGGTGGAAATTAGAAAGTGTTTCTTTACTCCATTTTAGTGAATTATTCACTTATTTTGCAGGTTATCTTTTACTGACACTAGAGGATTCAGACACATGCTGAAAGCTAACCAAGTGTTTAAGTGTTTAGATGAAACAAATGGAAGTTTTGTATGAGGGCCAGACTTTATTCTGGGACCTAAAATATTTTTTGTGGTCAAACCCCCCACTCCTAACATTAAAAGAAAAGGAAAAAAAAAAAAAGGAGAAAGAAAGAAAGAAAAAAGAGTGCAAATGATGAAACATAGTGAACATAGTGCTGACTTGCCAAATAAGGTTGTATAGAGCTATCCCTACAACCAAGAAGGAATAGCAGTGTGCTAATTTAATACCTTCAATGTCTATAGGCGGTAATGACAGTTGCAAGCATTACATCATGATACAGGAGTAGGTTTTATGTTACTTGGCTTTAGATACATATAATATAAAATCTGAGGTATTACCCCAAACACCCTTATTAACTGAGGACCAAACAAGCTACTAGAGTGTAATTGAGGTTTCTAAGTACCTAGCAATATGTGAACCACTTCTGGTGTCATGTGGTCATGCTTACCAAAAATAAGCACGCGGACCTGGTTTAACCACCCATGCACACCCAACTCCTGTTTTGTGAGATATCCAGTAGCATGCCACATGGTCTGTAGCTGCCAGTTCAAAAAAGCTTGTGTGCTCCTGTTCTTTGGCGATATCTCAGATCATCCAGTATGTTTCAAATAGCAATAGATGTCTATGTGCCATGTACAGGCAACTGAATCAACATCATCAAGAGATAAATTACAGTCTATAAGTATCTTCTTTTCTAAGCTAAAAAGTGCATTTAGAATCACTAGCATTGATTAGAGGAAAGTTCTCTTCTTTATCATTTCCTTGTTCTTTAACTGCCCAGATGCTCTGACTTGCTATGTCTTTCTGGTCTTTTACTAAGGCATACTCTATCTCTTCCTCATCTCATCAAACCTCTCTGTTCCTCAAATCTTTCTGTCCTCACAACTGGTCATTGCTTTCAGTTTATTAATTCATTTATTATTTCAGCCTTGAGTTCAAGTTAGCCTTTCACCACTTGGAAGCCCTTGATCCTGCTCTCTATAAAGTGTTGTTACTGGGACCTCTGTTTAATATTTATTGATTTTTTTTTTTTTTTCATATCAGTCCTTCAAAACTTTCTTATGCTTTTCTAGTCTTCCTATGTAAATAATAGGTTTCTCCTCATCTGCCGAGGTCTAGACACTGCTTTTCCAGCCTTTTCAGTACCATCCCAATTCTAAGAAATACTTACACTCTTGCCCTGAGTGAAAACTTGTGCCACTCTCTCTGCCTCTGTCTACTTGCCTTCTGTTCATATCTCAGTTCCTTTAATACAGCCTTTGAGAATTTCCTGCAAACAGTTCTGAAAAACTGTAATGTGCAGCACAAGGCACTTAATCTGATCTACTATTTAATAATATCTAATTGTAAGGGATTTCATAACTTGAGCTGATTGACATACAGACTCTCAGTCAATGGCAAATGAGGGTATTTACTATTTAGCTGTAGAGGGAAGAATCTATAACTTGGACTAAAATAGTCGTTGTCCCACAAATTAGCTTTTATGGTAATGACAAATATAGTGTCCTTTATACCTTTGTTGGTGAATATAAAGACAGAATAGTAAAAGCACTATGTAGTATGCTTAGGAAAAAAAAAAAAAAGTTATTTAATGCCTTTTTTCAGCTTTTTAAAGCACTGTGGAAGGCAATGGTTAGAGTGGGTCATACATCAATATATTAAAATGCTGCTTTTAAATCCTAGCAGCTGACTAAAATATTTCAGGAGTAATTCATCTGAAACCAGCCTTGCAGCCTGATGTATTAAGCTTTTGATATGAAATGTTTTCCACCTACTGCATCATAATGTATTTTTAAAACATGATGATTTAGCTCAGCAACAGAATCTGGATTAAATTTAAAGTTTCTTTAAGAAAAGCAAGGCAGTTAATATTTTTGTAGTTTAGCTGTCATTTTTTATCATGTTTTATCTTCATTTTTTCACTGAAAAGCAGCTGCTTTTACAATAGATCCAAAGCATATATTGCATACTCTTTCTAATATACTCTGTTACGATAGTTAGACTTCAGCTATGCAAATAGATCTTGTTGTTGCAAACGAATATTGTAATACGAAGCTCCTAATAGTAAGAAACATTTAATTTATCTCAATTTCTAATGTACAGAAAAAAACATATGTATTGCATATGGTACTTTTTTACCATGAGTTAAGAACTCATGGCAAATTAGTCAAGTGACAAATCCAACAGCTAACTTTTCTGCCTTCTCCACGAGAAATCTCATCCTCCAAAACAAGTTAAAACAACTGAACAAACAAAGAAAAAATCTCCATTTTTCTTATCTAAAACTAACTTGAATTAACATTCTCTGCTGCATACTCTGATCTTGAGTAGACTACTCAAAGTTGTCCTTCATTTTTTCTTTTCTTTTTTATTTTTCTCTTCCTGATTTACACAGTCTTACAATCCTCTATTCCTAACCACCTAATTTGTAATGTGGTTTTATATTCACAAATCCTCAAATACAGTAACAGGTTTAGGCAAGTAAAATCAAAAACAGTATTTAAAGGAAAATTTTAATTACATGTTCATGCACCCTTCAGCCTCTTACCTTCTTTCCTATTCTATCCTGTATTGATGAAGTCTATTTAAATTCTAAATTACTCTGAAATGTTAGTGCTTGTAGAATTATAATTTAAATGAAAAGCATGAGTCGCAGTAAGAAATCTGCATTCATAGTATATTTTGTCTCAGCAAAGATGGAAAGAAGGCTATAAAATCACCTGGGAGCAAAAACGGTGACAATACTAACTGTGATTTGAGACCATGTTTGCAAGTAATGTTCAGGGAAGATATTTTCAATTACAGAACCAGAGTAGGACATCGACTACACACCTTTCAAGTATTTTTATTTTTATGTGCATGTGTGTGTGTGTGTCTAAACCTGGTGTCAGGAAAAGTTTTAACAAGTTAGAAGTGGAAGAACTTTCATGATAAAGTGTAGCTGTTCACTAAATAATACTGATGTGGAGGACTAGGCACAAGCATTGAAGCATGTTTTGTCTCAAACATTCTCATTTTTGCAACAAAAGAGTTGTGATTGCAAGAAGCAGAAAAGACCTTGACTTTATGTGAGCACTGATCAGCAGTAACTGTAACACCTTTGTCTGTTGTATTGTCAACATTGTTTCCATCACAAATCCAAAACACAGCCACATATAAGGTACTATGAAGAACATTAACTCTATCACAGCACAGAGATCTTTCCTAGTTTCTTAGTGTCCTATCCTATAACTGATAAACGTACATAAAAGTCAGTGGCCAATTTTCACGTCATAAATACCAAAGAGAAACTTTATGAAAAAATGTTTGAGATAATATAATATTAGTTTAAAAGTGTTTCATTTGCTGCAGAACTGTTAATCAATATAAATACTAATTTATTCTTTTGACAAAGTATGCTATATAAATGCTTCAAATGTTCCCCAGTGCATTTCCTTCATATATGTAAATTCAGAGAAGGTGGAGAAAAACACTGAACATTAAATCACTAGTAAGTTCATGGAACAATTGCTACTTTGCAGTACTTGAGACAGGCAGATGGATGAAAATGTTACATAGGTTTGACAATGAAATACACTTTCCACTCAAGCTGAAAATCATTAACACTCATAAAGCATTTTCTATAGTACTTATTGCAGTTATGAGTTTTTCTCCATTTCATTCCAATTCAATAGTTGATTAGAAAGAATTAGTCTAATGCACTCTTCCATTCTTTTTTATTCTTTTTCCTTTCCACCTCTGCCCACACACATACAAAATAATGCACTGCAATAGAAGGGTTATGACAATCACAGAATATGATGAGTTGGAAGGGATCCACAAGGATCATAGAGACCAGCTCTTAAGTGAATGTCCCAAAAGAGGATCAAACCCACAACATTGGTTTTATTAGCATCATGTTCTAATTAAGTGAGCTAATCTCAGGGTCTCACTTATAGCACTACAAGGCACAATAAAAGTATATCTTTTTAAGTGTTTGAAATCTATGTATGTATGTTTCCTTCTGTTCCTTTTGTTCCTGAGTACTCGGGACAAAAATTATCTTGCATGCTACCTAACTTTTAAAAGTTAGGTAAAAGGAAAAAAAAAAAAAAAAAAAAAAGGTTCACTGGACTTGTTTAGCAATAAGTTTTTAGTTTAATTTAAGATGATCAGAATTAGGGTCCTACAATTGATATGAACCCTTGATTCATGCACTTCACTTACAATTTGCAAATATATTTATGCATTTAAATATATGTGTCTACTTGGTAACTAGCCATTTCATCTCCTATTATGGTCAATGGAGGTCTAGCAAACAATTCCTGTAATAGCCAGGGGCAATGATTTTCCTTCTTAAATATTCATGTGGTATCAATAATTCCTCTAGGCAAAACAGTTAATAGGAAGGAGACATTAAGTTGCCAGCTGAGCAATTATTCCACTGAGATCCTGGAACAGTTGTAGAGACAACTTATCATTGCTTATAACTAACTGGTTTACTTTTCCCTTTTTCAAATTATTTTTAGTTCCAATTACCAGGAATTTAAATGATTTCTTTTCAGAATAAACATTTTTCTCATTTTGGTATTCTCCAATATTTTAAGTAATCATAATTTACCTAATAACTTGGTCATGTTCTTACTTCTCTGCACAAACTACAAGGATTTTTCAGATGAAGCTTGAGAATTTTGATAATTTGCTACTAAACTACAGATCAAAATGTAGGTTATCATCATATTTCTGGACTGAAAGGAGTCCTCTGATTTTATGTTCCTCATCCACCTACTGAGTAGAGTTTTGCATTCCCATTTGTTCTACAGGCAGCTCACAGCATTGTAATTTTTATAGTGCTTTGTACCAAATATTTTTGAACATTCTAAGTGACACAAGCAGTGTCCCAAGTTAAATTTGTTTTAAAATATGGAACAAACATGCATTTATAATTTTTATAACAACAACTTACAAAGAACCTGGTTAATTTTTTGCTATATAATATTTACCATTCCCTAAACTTGAAGTCAGGTTATTAACTTCCATCTCACCAAATATTTTAGTCTAAAGTTTCATACATCCTTAGCTAGCAACTCTATTTTACTGTAAGAACTAGGATTTAAACAGCTTAAGGGATTTGTATGGATTATATATGAAGCCTAGAAGAGAACAGGAAAAGATATCCATGCCATGATAATCAGTTATACCTGTAAAATCATTTCTTACGTATGATGCATGTCAGTTAAGCAGACAAAACCAGAGACACTCTTCTCCAACTATACATTTTCTGCATTAAAAAAAAAAAAAGGAAAAAAATAATAATAATAAAAAAACCAGGCTGCAGATACATTAATCATGCACTGTCTTTTTCATATTCCCATCACTTTCACATTAGATGAATGTGATGCTTCAACTGTATGAATCTGTAATCTCTGCTTTTCTGCTGATTTCAGCTTGTCAAATAAATGCTTACTTTTGCAGCAACTTTGAGACTATAAAGGAAGTTTTAAAAGCATTTCACATCTCTGTAGTTTATATTGTTTTCACATAGAACATAGAAAGTACATGTGACTCTAATTGATTTTTGTTTATCTTTGATTGTTAGAATGTCTGCTAGAAAGAAAAATCCTGAAGTACATTTCCATATTTATAGGAATCACCCTCCTGGTAAGTAAGCTGACATGAGACTGCAGCCATGACTGTGCTTTCCATCTGTTTTTCTCTGCAGACATCATTGCCCTTAGGGTGTAAAGGACCATACCTTCATGTTTGTTTTTTTTTTCTCACATTCCTTTCTGTATGTCACAAATTAAAAAGAAGAAAGGTACTTCACCTAAGCAGTGTGAATGTTCTTGCCATCTTTTCTAGTGTCTTCAGTCTACTGATTAGTCCAGAGCTGTGTTGATTCTGGACTATTCCATTCATTATTTTATTTCCATATGAATGCTACCATACAGAGTAATATAGAGGTATATATAGAGAGGGGCTATGTATATTTAGCTGTGAGTTTGATCAAGTATCAGTTACAAAACAATAACAGAAAAAATAGATATTCAGCTTTACCTCTATTATCATGCCTGTTTGATATATGTCTGCACAACCTATGGCACTATGGAAAGTTAATGTGTCATTTACCTCACAGCACTGAATTTCTGCTAGGCCAACATATCACAGCGCTGCCACACAGCTGCCACTCTTTACATATTGATGATCTATGTGCTTAAGGGTATATAAATCATGAGTTATTACCAGCTATTAGTGAACCAGTTCTGCTTGAACTTGATTTCTGATTGCTAACTTGCCAAACATCTCTGTAATAGTCAGTAAAAATATTTTCTTTTTAAGGCAAAAAAATGGTATAATATTATTGAACAGATCTTTCCACAATGTAATATACTCATTGGTTTAAATATTTACAAAAATGTTTCACTGAAAGGAAATATTAAACAAGAATTTGTCAGTGCATTCGTCTTATTATTTTTATAAAGATATGAATATGTCTCACAATCATACCATACTGGATAACAGTAATATTAATAATAAAAATAAAAACAGTAGCAATAAAAAATAACAAACTATAATAATTTCCATCTGAATATCAGAAACGTTACTTATATGTAAAATGTAAAAGAGATGAAAAATTAAAGGTATACAAAGGTGAAAGTAATTGCTTTAAGAAGACAATTAGTGAAAAAATGTGATGTTCCTAGTCTAAAAACATTACCTTATACTTATCTCACCTTTCTTTTTTCTCAGTTCTAGTTCTTAAATTATAAGATGACACATCAAGTCCATGGTTTTTCAGACTAGCTTCTGTTTGTTTGGTGTTTTTTGTTGGGTTTTGTGACCAAAATGTAACCAACTGACCATTTAGGCTCAGTTAAGTCCACCACACTAAAGTGTCTTGTGCCATTAGGAAAGCCTGCTAAAGTGTATAATACATCATGCATGGATTCATCAATTATATAAAACTGGAGGAGGATTGGAGTAATGATATTCTATGTAGTATCTGTCAATTACTAATTAATATATTGGATATTCTTGTTTATCTTGAATTAGAAAAAAAATGTCTATGTCTAGGCAACTGCTGTCTACTGCATCCTGCAAAATCAGGAACTGAATCTCATTCGTAAGATCAGGACAATTATCACCTCTGATATTTCTAGCTTCTTATATCATAGTAATCAGAACATCCCAAACATCAAACAGGAAGCATAAGCACTTAAAGGTGAGTTATCAGTCACAAGAGGAATGGGGCATAGAATACTAGACAGAACCCATTTCTGGACACCAGCACAAGAAACAACAAAGAAAGAACATATACATAATACATGTGTTCAGGCCTGTCAAAAGCATGAATTGATATGTTCTGTTTCTGACATGTGCTTCTGATATGGTGAAAACAAATCAAGTAACAAGAAAGTATAACAAACAGTCACTAAAAGTCCGGGAATGGAAACAAAAGAGCAGGCATAGATATGTTTCATTCTACTCTGGCTGAGGATCTCAGGTGATTGATGCTATTACTTAAATGCCAACATACCCCTCCCCTCTAGTGGAGGAGAAAACCTACTTCTTATTCACTCCTCACCACATTTCTCTGCTACAGAAACAGGAGTCATACATAAAACATTATGAATGACAACATAATTAGGTTAAGTAAATTAGAATTCTAAAACTCAGTGTATCTTGTGTTTCTGCTTCTTTCTCCATCTGTATGCTATACCTTCTCCTTTTACCTCTTACAGTTGTTCAGCTGCCATTTTACAAGCAGATATATCTGCATTTAGAAGTCCAACAGTTCCCTTTTCAATGCTGCATACAGCAGAGGCATCTCTTTCCTGCTCACTCTGTGTCTACATGTGTGCAGGGATTGCAACAGCCTTTCTGACTACAGCCTTGCACTTGCAGTGCTGCTTCATTGTGTTCCTTAAAAGTCTTCCATAGAGTCGATATGGTCTCAAATGTAGATGTATTAGCTTGTATATAACTATATTAACATATGTTTAGCTTGAAGAAGGTGAGAATACAAGGCTGTCCTGGAGTCTGATTCCCTTTCAGTAGTATTTATTCGCCCTCATTTTTTCTCTTATAATCCACATGTTTTTTGCAGTAGAAACATTATGTTTATTTGTAGACAATTTAAAAAACAAACAAAAACTGATGAAGCATTGTGCTGATCTCTGTGATACACCCTGGAAACGAAGTCTGAAGAAAAATCCTTTGTAACAACTGAACTTTTCTAAATTTTCTTTTCTCTCCTGAAGTATCAAATTATTTCATCTGCCTTTGTCCCTTTTTTCTTTTCCACATTTGTCTGTATAGACTACATCACAAAAGATCTCTCATTAGTATTTGTCCAAAAATACCAGAACAATTCATGGACAAAGTATTTATATTATACACAGTCTATGATCAGTACTGAAATGGTCTGAAGAAACTCTCTCAGAATTACTGTAGTAAACATGGTACTTAAAGACAATCAACCTAAACTTTTACCCAGTGGTAAAAATGTACTGTTGACAATAGCATTTTATTTCTAGAGCTTCATTGACTGCTGACAATGGAATTACACCATTGATTTGGAAATGATGACACATCAAGAGAGTAAAGATTGTAAATAAGCCCTATCAGGGAAAAAGTAATATAGATTTTCTGCTTTTGGCATAATAACATATCCCTCACGTGCAGTGTCTAATAAAAATCTAACATAAAAGTTAATCATATAGAGTAATATATTGTGCAAATTGTTCCTTATTACTCTCTTTCCATGTATTTTACACTTATCTAATCTTTCTTGAAGTGGTTTCAGAAAACAGAACACAGAGAATCACTCTGTGTGAAGAGAGAAAAAAGAAAAATGTAAATAGAATCATATAGAAGTTATTGTCATTAGTATTATGAACTAATGAAATTTTAAAGTTGAGACATTCGAAACCTACATATCCACAGTATTTATCAAATAGGTGATGTTTTCCTGAATAATGTTTTGGTTTTTTTCTTCTTCCCTCTCATTCTGAAACATTTTTAAACAAAGTGTCATTACCCACATACCTTTTTGGGATGTGTTGCTATTGAGTTTTCTATATTTCAACGCAGTAACAAGAAAAAAAAAAAAAAAAGTGGTATCTTGACAAGCTGCAAGACCAACATATGGTTGATCTGTAAGTAGAGTCCAGTTGACAAGTTCATTATTTAGAAGTTCAGAAAATATGCAAACTTTCCTTTTTCTACCACTGTACATCATCTTATTTATTCCAGGAAAATAGAAAAGTAAAACTGCTGATATTTCTGGAACAGGCAACTGACTTGGTGCTATGTCAGCAGCACCCTGCATAGAAATGCAGAAGAAAATATCTGAAAGTACTCTGTGAACTGCAAAGAATGAGGAAAAGTGGTTTTGTTAATATAGTGTAAGTTTAGTCCAGATTTCCCTGCAGAAGGATATAACTCAAAATTATATTGATTTCTGTCTCAAATGTGGGCTTTCACATCATTTTTTTTTCTCTGTTCTTTACGTACACAATGAAGTGTGGGAAAAAAAATCTAACAAGGACAAAAATAGTCTGACTGGGAATCAAGCAGAAAATCATGACAGTATTTTTTTAAAGTATTCTTAAATAACTACAAGAAAAGGCAGAAGTAATTTCTCCTTCACACTTCTTTTGAAGAGAAAGAAACAAAAATCCCAAGAAGTCTTTCATCACTTGATTTTACCAGAGAGTGTTGATAAATATCCCCAGGAAAATGACAAATCTCTCTAATCTGAAAATTTGTTAAAAGATAATAAGATTTTTAATGATTTAAGATTTTAGCCAGACCAGATACTCTGCATAAATCAGAGTATCATAGAAATAAAATTAATTGATTAAGAACACAAATGAGAATTTAAAATTAATAGTAGTTTGTGCAGGTAAATGTCACTGAAAAACAGACTAAAAAAAATTTCAGATTAACAAATGCATTACTCTGTGGAACAAAGTAAAGACAAACAGAATGACTGTAAGCACCTAAATCCCTACTTCCAAAAGGAAAACATTCCATTCTTATAAATTTCAAAAGAGATTTATTAGTTGAATTAAGAATGTTCCATATGATTTCTTCTTGATGTCTTTTATACTGTGACTAAAACATTTCTAATTTTATACATTTTTGTGGTCAAAAACATGAACTCAGAATGAAACAAGTATAGATAATGAGTAGAGTGATAACAGGAATGGAGAGCCCTTTTTCACAACAAATAAGCAGAAAAGGCATAGATTCTGGCAAAATTTCTTGGCATTGAAAAATTATTTCTTACCTAGATACATTAGAACTGGCATTTGAACTAGGTGAACTTCAAAGCAGCTTCAACTTGTCCACGGCAATTTGAACATAAAAAAATGTGGTTAAGAACTTTGTGTGGTCTTTGTTAGCTCTACTCAAAAGACAGAGTAAAATTTCTATGTGCTGTAGAGTGTGGGGGGGGTAGTGGCTGTCAGAATACATGCCTGGGAAGACAGATACCTGCATTCAAGGCTTTCTGCAGTTGTTTAAATGTTTTTTTTGCATGCCAAGAGGAGTATCCTACCTGCTACTGTAGGGCATACTATAGAAGAAGACTGTTATCTTTCCTGAAGCCTGGCTATGATAGATGAGCTCTGAAGCTGAAAAGAGCAAGGAAAAAGTAGCAGTCATCTTGGCTGTGCTTGCAAAATTCAGAAAGGAACAGGAGTACTGAAGTTTAAATATCCTGCTGATATGTTAGTTCTGTTCTGTGTCTAATAGCTCCCTAATGTAAAATACATGACAAATAGCTGCAACTCCTAAATCAGTATAAATATGAGTCTTGAGATCTTATTTTTCAACCTAGCAGTTAATTTTTTTTAATTAATTTAAAATAAACTCTTACACAAAATTATGCATATCAAATTCTCAGATTAAAAAAAAAAAACAACAAAAACCTGTACTTTTTTTTTTTTTTTGTAGCCACCAAGCCTATAACCTACCTTTCTATTTAATAAAATAACAAATTATCTTGTTACCAATGTCAGAACCATTCCCTAAGGACTCTTTGTGCTACCTGCATCGTAAACCAGTATTAAACCTTTTCATTAGTGACACATCTGTTTAAGAGTATTTAACTGGTTTATTTTCCATAGAAATGTCATGTAATGTTTGTTGTTTAGCATCTTCTCCTCATGTTCACTTTTGCATTGTTTCGCCTGGTAGGGCTTGCATTCCTTTGCTTCTTACGAGATATTTCATGTATTATTTTTATTACATCTGAAAGTTTAAATGTCTGAATTACCTTATTTACAGTGAGAAAAATGACTCATATGTTATTTTGAGAGAAGGAGCAATTTATTTATTTATTTATTTATTTATTTATTTATTTATTTATTAAATATGCCAGAAACATGATGTTGTGCTCCTGTTATCCAGTTCTACACAGGACCAAAGTTGTCAGAAAAATAAAGAGAATATTGTCATTTCTATATTATAACTAGAGATGAAAAACAAATTAAAAAAAAAAAAAAGAGAGAGAGTACCTTGGATGGTTCCTCTGGATTTTTTTGTTTGTTTGTTTTTTGCTTTTTCTGTGTGTGTGTGTGCGCATATATGTGCAAACTAAACAGTTTGCCATTAATTTTCAGCATATTCATCCTATAGAATAACTGTTTGAGTTAAATATTTCATGGCTTTGATGTGGAGCAATTTTTTATGAGTTTCATTAAGCAAATAGCAATATGTTTTTAAAAACTTCTCTTTTTTGTTTTTGTTTGTTTGTTTGTTTGTTTTTTGCTCTGTACTTGATGATAAAATTCTGTCACAACATTTTCCAATTCTGTTTCTGGTGTACTACATAATTTAGTCTAGTATTTAAGGAAGCTTTTATATATAGTTAGACTGCAGTTGCTTTGAAAGTTGTACTTTCTTTAAACACCACAAGAGAAACAAAGTATATGAATATTCATGTGTTTTCAAAATGCAATTTTATTTTAAAAAGGGACATCTGGAAAATATCTGACATTTGAACAGCTATGAGGAAAGTCTTGCTAAGAAACTGAGAAAAAAAGCTACACCAAAGTGGAAATCTTATTCAAGAAAACGAAATTGAGTGATAAACTAAGAAAAGATGAAACTAAACACATACTATGAAAGGGAAACATTACTTCATTGTAAGTTGCATTCAATGAGAAACAAGCAACTGATCTTAGAAGTTCTGAGAAATCATCTCATTATATTAATGGCTTTGTTTCTAATAGGAAAATACAAATTTTTCACATTAGTATATTCACCTGTAGCTGGAAATTGAGAATTCTCTACTGTTTTAACCTTATTGGTGTCCTCACTGCCTAAATATATAATTGTTGCATATCAGCAGGCTAAAACTAATAGGCTTCCAATTACAGATAGGTGAACCTAAGAGCCAAAGAACTGTTATGGCAAAATCTAAGAGTTTATTGTTATTCTTGTTTATTTGTTTTTCTTTATGTTGGTCTGCTTGTTTGTTGTGGGTTCTTTTTGGAGTTGGGGAGCGAGTTGTGTATTTTTTTTTTGGGTGAAGGCATGTTTTTTTGTTTGTTCACTGGAGGATTTTTTGTACTTTTTCTGTCATCATATGGAAATACTCAGTTTCCTTAATATGTTCTCAGTGATCAGACTTAGACTTCTGGTAACCACAGAAGATTATTTTGGTTTTGATACTTCCCACAACAAGTCACCATGAATGAAACAGGGTTTTCTTTATTTGCAAGTATGAGAAGCGTCTTTCACTGTACATGAAAAAATAACTGGGAACACTATTGATATATCCCCCTGTCTAAGTGAATCATGTTTAGTGTTTCCTTAGAGCCCTATACAACAATATTGGAAGCATATGACTTTTTTTTCTGGGAAACACAAAGATATTATAATTTTGTTACTGGTTCTGAGAAATCTGGGGAATTTTGCTGAAGTGATTTAGATTGGCTCAAACCCAAAGCTCATTAGTTATGATGTTCTTTTTGCTCTAGTCAGGACAATGAATGCACATTATACAACACTAATTTATTTTTAAATGATTTGTATAATATTGTTAATTAGGAAACTCATTACATTTGTGAGACTTGTATTTGTCCTTTCAAGGTTATTAATACCATTATTTTTTTTTTTTTAAATAACCTACTTCTTTTTTTTTAAAAAAAAAATTACATAAAGTTTAAGAGATGTCACAGAAGTCATAAAAGTTTATTGAAATGGCTTCTCAATCAACTTATGAAATTATTATCCAACACACTTCCATTAAAAAATGTTCACACTTTCTTTTGATGCCAATTTATTATTACTGAAAGGAAATGAAAAAAGAAATTTTCCATGAATTATTAATTTGTCCAAAACAGATATCTACTTTGTGTCAGACAAACAACAAACACCCTAATGGTGGATGTTCTATCCTTTGACTGTAAAGACAAAATTGAATTACTGGAACAGATTCACATGTCTGCTCTGAAAATGATTATTTATGTCATCTTGTGACTTTCACCTCTGTGACAGACTCCTTTCTTTTACTCCTCAGACAGGAAAACTCCCAAAAAATTCTTCAAACCCAATCCTACAGCCTGGGGCCTTTGGACAAAATGTATTTTTCAAGAGACACTGTTTATTTGCACTAGGAATTATGGAAAAGGGAGACAATCACCATCAGTTGTGTGAGGGAGTAACAGACAAGGCTGATGAATGAAGTTCCCAGAGTGAAGTAACACCATCACAAAATCAACAGAATGGGTCTCAAGTGGGAACACCTCCAGCATTTACATGAAAGCAAGAAAGTCATCTTTATGGAAAAATTCTAAAAATCCTTTCTGGGAAATCAACATGCCAGGGCGTGATGGACTGAATCGTATTGATGTATTAAACATCATCAAAATCATAGACTTTTGTCAAACTGCTAGGAAGTAACTGCCTCTCCACAACCACTGAAGCACCCTCCTCCCAATGCCTACTAACTGGAATTTGGACTGTGACTGGGAACTTGAGATAGGACTACTGTCTAATTATCTCAAGTCTGAGGAGAGGCAAATAAGGCTCAGGGAAGAGCGAAGTCTCTGTGTTAAGAATCAGCCCTACCTGAGCTCAGTGAATCGGGGGAAGAAGGATGTGTGATGGCAAAATCTCTCCACACCAAACCAATAGAGTAACCACTCATTCCCCTCTGGGAGGACCACCTATACACAGGACATTCATGTGAGAGGCAGCTGTGAAGAGTCATTAAACCATCAAAGATCCCCTCTGACTCATTTCTGAGGCCTTCCACCACCAGAGGACTGCATGTGATCCAAGCGAGGTATCCAGAGACTGTCATAAGAGACTGCAAAGCTTCTCTCCCCACCCCAAGGGAGGTGCCTGGCACCTCCTGAGTATAAATTAAACCGCTGGACTCTATGTTTTGTGGAACCTTCACCACTGAGAAGATCAAAAGGACTGGACAGATAGGACACCACCAGGTTCCACAGTGGTGGTGATATATTTCCTATTTTAATCTCTCTCTTTCACTTTCTTTCCCCCTCCCCTTTTCCCTACTTCTTTCTATCTCTCCACCTCACATTTACTATTAAATAAAACCCATAATATTGACTTTGGCATATGGTCTAATTTGTACCTTAATTTAGACAGAGGCATTTCGAACAATTTTAATAACTGGATCATAACACAGGGTACCACTTTGAAGGGCACATACACTAAGACAAGCAGCATAAGGAATATAGATAGTGAGTTAGAGATTTATGTGTAGTTGTATAGCTACAATCTTGTTATGACCAAGTGGTGGGACAGGTCTCATTACTGAAGTGTTGCAATGGAGGGATTCAAGATTTTTTAGAAAATACAAGCCAGAAAGTTGAGGATGGGGAGTTGCTCTTTATGTGAGAGTGCAGCCAGAGTTCATGGAGCTTTGCCTGGGGATGAAGGGTGAGATGAGAGCTTATGAGTAAGTTACAAAGAACAAAGTACAAGGGACATTATACTTGGTGCCTGCTATAGACCACCTGACTAGAAAGGAGTGGATCAAGTATTCTACAGACAAATAAAAGCAATTTCACAGCCCTGAACTTTAAGACAGCAGATTTTGGCCTCTTCAAAGCTGAAACATAAGAAGGAAGCTTACAGAAGGTAGAAGCAGGAACACATAACCTGTGAGGACCACAGAGACACTGCCTGAGTGTGCAGAGGAGGTTAGGAAAGTCAAAGTCTACCTGGAATTCAATAAGACTTCTGTAAGTACATTGCCAACAAAAGATAGACTAAGGAAAAGTAGACCTACTACTGAATGAAGCCAAGGCCTTGGTGACTCAGGACATGAGCCTGGATGAAGTAGAGTGCCTTCTTTCCCTCATTCTTTATTAGCAAAACTGCCCTTCAGCAATCCAAGACTTGAGAGACAGCAGGAAATCTTGAGCAAGGAAGTCACTTGGTGGAAGAAGTTCAGGTCAGGGAATGTTTAAACAAATTGGACATACATAAGTACATCGGCCCTAGTGGGATGCACTCAAATGTACTGAGGGACTTTACTGATATCATTACAAAGCATTTGCAAACAACATTTGAATGATCATCTCTATTGGGAGAACTGCATGGGGACAGAGGAAAACAAGTGTCAGTCCTGGCTTCAAGAAAGTTAAGAAGAATGATCCAGGCAACTACAGGCCACACAGTCTCAGTTTGATCCCTAGGAAGGTAATGAAGCAATTAATTTTGGAAAGCATTTCCAAGTATGAAGGTCAGGAAAGTCATAGTGGTAATCAGCATGGGTTTGCTAAGGGGAAGTCATGCTGACCAACTTGATAAACTCCTAAGATGAAAGCTACAAGATGACTCAATAGAACTGTGCAATAATGGAGTATGGGATTTGTAGTCTAGCTTTTGAGTGTAACTTCTGTGATATGGGAAGTTTTTAGTCACTGAGGATCTATTTTGTAACACAAACATTTTCTCTGTCCTTAAAAAAATCACTGAGTTACAGAAAATTCCAAATACATGTCAGAGCTTTGCCCTCTGATCAATATTCACTTTTTTCTGCTCTGTAATCTACCAGTTTTGACATGGTGGGGTTTTTTATGATTTTTTCCCCTCTCCCTGTATTTTATTTTAAATGTTATTATGTATGTAGAACACCATTGTTATTAACTATAATACAGTTCTTTGACCAGACAAAGAAAACTGTCTTTGCCTTTCGTATATAGACCAGATAACAATCAAAGAGTACATATTGAAGGCAAGGAGTTTATTTGTTTCATATCATATGACTTGTCCTCCTTCTTTAAAGGATACATAGACAGGTTACCTTAGGCAGATAGTCAAAAGCAATGCATTTTGAACAGGAATTTGGAGAACTGGAATGGGATCTGCAGGAAATTTTGGCAAGGGTATTTGGGGATGAAATGCCTTAACCATTTGATTTCATTTTATGAGCAATGCTAGGTGACTGGTTTGGCAGTAAATGTGAAGAGATAAGAAATTACTTATTACCTGTTTGTTTTCTTTAATTCTAGCTTTCAAGCTTTCATATAAGTCTTAACTTTAACAATTCAGTCAAAGGCTAAATCACTGACCAGACAATACCAGATGTTTTGGAGAGCTTTCAGTGGTTGGAAAATATAGAAAGAAGTGTTGAGTTATTGCTGGATGAAAACAAAGAAAACAAATAGCAAAAAAGCAAGCTTAGTGCCAAACGTGAGGTACTCTCAAGAGTTCAGAACTGAGCAATCAAAAGAGTCAGATGAAGTATGAGTTTGAAGGAAAGAATTACATGATTTTAGGATGAATATATTTCTGGATAAGAGACGTGAGGAGCTGACTGAAATATTATGTTCCTTTTAGCCTCTGCTACTCAGAAGCAGAAATCAGAAAAAAAAAAAAAATGTTTGCAAGGTTTGATTCCATAAGCTCCTTTGGGTGCTTCTTTGTTTGTTTTTTTTTTTTTGTTTGTTTGTTTTTTGTTTTTTGTTTTTTTTCACTGCTTGACAAATTAAATTTAAAATAAAATAGTTCATGAGTATTTTGGTTTTGTATACACACTCAGAGCTATTAAACCCTTACAAGAATTTTGTTATCCTAATATTTCATCTTTATTCCACAGCAAAAAATGAAGACACATGTAAAAATATTATAGAAGGATATGTTGACAATGCTTTAAAAAGGAATCCCATACAAATACTTCTGAAGAAAACTCAAAACTTCAGTAATGGGCTAGAGAATATATTCTCCACTTCTAAGTGCATTAAAAATGTGTTTGACAGGCAGAAAAGTGATAAAGTATTAAGGGTTTAACAGAAAATATTTACTCCTTATTTTAAAAGAAAGGGGAAAAAATCAGGTTCCAAATCATAAAATACAAATATGTTAAATGTAATTTTGTTAACATATCTTTTCGTCTGTAAACTCCTAGGACACTTGTATCAGAGGTCTGTATTTCATCTACATAGTTATATAATGAAAGACTCATCTGAATGTATGTAGCTGTCTTTATAGCACATAGACTCCCTAAACTCCCTTTACAAATAAACGAGAAAAATAGGCATTTCAAGGGCATGGTTCATCTCATTTTAAAGTAGACTCCCAAAATAGGTCAGATTAATTGTGCCTTAAAATAATACTGTTACAAAGCCCCCATATTATTTCTGTTGAAATATGTGAATATTTACTGATGTTGTATAGATCTTCAATCTTCCATGTAACTTCTCTAATTTTAGTAAGGAATTAAGTATACAGAGTATCTAACATAACCTTGTACTGATGCCTAAAATGGAAGTAATGAACTTTCGAGACAATATTAATATAAAGAAAATAGAGAGTAGGTCTTTGATTAAAGTGCTTTAAGTTGCAATAATAAGTGTACACCACAGCATAGGGCTCCTACAATTTTATGACTCTAATTAATTATCATATCTAATGGATACATCCAACCTGAAAATGGTCTGACCACTGAACCTCCTTCAGGTCTGTCCCCTGGCATGCCTCCCCAGAATTTAGTCAGAGGTTTCAAGACCCCTTCCTTCTTCACCATCATCATCTTCATCATCACATGCCTTCAAAGATTCTCCAAGGTTTCTGGGCCTTCTAGGTTGCTTTGACTACAATGATATTTTATTATATCCTTCTTGGTACATCAATATCCCAAACAAGATGTGCTCAATAAAATCTGTTTCCTTGAAAAGAACACTTATTCAAATCACCGCAGCAGCAATTGTTGTAGATCATGAAAAAGAAACAACTAAACTGTAAAGAACTGAACGTTGGTCTATGCTTTCTATATTTCTTCTTGGAGACCCATTGTTTGGTATAATTGAAATATATACTTTTAGAGAATCTCAAAATTGCCTTCAAGAAACTGCATGAAGTTCCATGAAATCAAGCTGTTTCAATGAAGATAGAACTTGCAGTAGGGTGTTTGGGTTTTTTTCTGAGCACTTAAAAACGTAAGGCTGTGAACTGGAATTCATTTAAATAAACATGGGTGCTTCCTAGTATGCTTAAATTTAGTTAAGTTTATAGAAAAACTAATTTCTACATACCTACAAAATTTCTACATGCATACATATATATATACATATATACTAATTTCTACAGACCTACAAACAAAAAATTTTACTCGAGTGGGTTTTTGCTTTATAAGGGTTTGACAGACAGCTACTATTTGGATAAATATATCTAAGATATTCCTGTAACTTTCTGTCTGCTATGGAAGAAGCCCTGGCCAAAATTTAATTCTGTGGTTTTTTGCTTCAATAAGAATCCTTACTCTGTTTGTCATCCCTCATTCTTGTTAGTTATTTTGGCTAAGGATTCCTCTCACCTCAAACATTCTCATCTTGAAGCTCTTTTTCTTTTTTAACAGACAGATTAGTATACTTCAATCCAGCTTCAGATTCAATAGTTTTGTATTTTTCCTAGAAAAAAAAGAAATACCTGGAAAATTCCATAGTTTCCTCAGTGCTATGTCTGCATGTACACATACATAAAATTTTTCTGTTCATTTTCAAATACAAGCTATTATGAGGTTTGGCTTTAAAAAGGTAAGAATAAAGAAATGTACCGGCACTTGGAACAAGAGCTGATGTAGTTTAAAATAGACTTAGATTCCTACAGCTTTTTTGTTTGAGTCTTGTCCTCCAATTTAATTTTTCCCCTCTCAACATCAAGGAGTTGCCACCAAGTGATCATTTACCATGATTTACCACTCAATAGAAACTACAATGTTTCCAGTTTACTTGACTGCTGCTTAAAAGACAAAACAAGATAACAAATTTATTATATCTATGGAAAACTGTTTCTTAGACCATGATAAGCATTAACTTCTGTCCTGTTTCATTCATTGCGACAGTTTGAAAAGCAAAACAAAGATTACATATTAATTTTTCGGTAGGGTACTACTGGAAAACATCACCTAGTCCTCAGTAAATACTCCCCCAGTTTTTCTTTAAAATAAATTATTTCAAACATGACTTTCAGTTTATTCCCTCCTATTTGTAAATACGTAGAATCTTAATAGATTATCTACAGAACTGAGTTGCTTTTACATTTTGGAGGTGTATAATAAAGTGAAAGCATTTTGTTCTCATCAGTTAAAACAACCTTTGTCATTTTATTTATAACTTGGCTTTTAAAACACTGACAGGGTACTAGACAACATTTATAGAGCATGTCTGGAAGCAATATATTTGTTCTCCTTAACTGAAATCCATTCACCTTTAAAGTATGAGCTCATGAAGAATAAATGACCCAGAAGATAAGATCATTCCTTTTAGGAAATAAAGTAACTGGACTCACAAAGATTTAAATTAAAGTGAAAGCATGTTTACTGTCTTAACTCATTCAAGCAAATGCAAAAGTTTCTTCTGTATAAGCATATGTGCTTACATTTAACCAATTTACATTCATGGCTATTTATTTGTTAATGTTAACTATTATTTATTCTTCACTGCAAAAATATAGGGATCTACTTTTTACTATTCAGGTAGTTTTTATTGAAACTGAAAAGAAGTTATGTGTATAAACTTATGCAAGATAATTTGACGCCCAATTTTTTTTCTAGTTTCTTGCTAGTGAGGTACAGCAAAGAATAGTTTTCCATCTTCTAGTGAGTTTCCACTTTCAAGGAAAGATGTAGGCAAACAGTTTATCCTCTCTACCAGCTATAATGAATTTATCTCCACAGGTCCCTTGAATCTTGGTTTTGCCCTAGTTACTCCTTGCTATAAATTTACACCTTATTTATCTTCTGCTTTCCCTCTTTTTTGTGTATTTCTTATTTTTCTTTCAATTCTTGATTTTTCTTTTGGCTTGGAATTTCTTCTTACCATTGGTCTTATGCACTTTTTTCTTTTTTTTTTTTTCTTTTTTTTTTCCTTTTTTTTATTCAAATGATACAATTCTTACCAGTCCCTTAAAGATATTTTCCTCATTTTATACACCCACAATGAATGGTTAAAATCTTGCCTATTTCCACTCCATTTTTCCTACATCCTTCACATATTGAGGATTTACATCCCTTTCATCTACAGGTACTAATAAAAAGGGAAATAAATAAATATATGAAACAAAACACAGACAAATCAGACAAATCTCTGGTAATACAATGAAACTGATGAAACAGCATTCAGGCTCCAAGTACAACAATATAGTGTACTGACATCATACAAGAGGATGATTAGTTCAAAATCATCCCTTATTTCCCTAGCTCCCATCCTGATTTCACTCATCAAAATCAACATTTGATAATTTCTTTTCTGTCATCATTTCATGAATGCATGAGGAGAATGTTACTGCTGTGAATAATTTTATATATATATACCCACTACAAGCGTAGATGCCATCATGGAACTTACAATCCTTCTTCCTTGATCAATCTAAACATTCTTAATGAGCTACTAAAATAATTGTTCTTTTCAATTATCCTATTCTTGTGAACCACTCAAGCAGACTGTGCACCCTTGATAAACAATATAGCAAAGAAGTCTGTTCAAAGCTCACAGTTACTGTTTAACTATGATTGTGTAACTGAGAAAAAGTAAGAACCTGATTTTGGTCTGGCAATACCTTATATAGATTCTGGTGCTGAAGAAGAAATCTACAGGACTGAGAAGCTGATTTCTAGAATTCTAAATGCAGTTTCAGACATTTGAAGCTGGAAGGAGCAAGCAGCCATAATATTTTATGCTTTCAGTCCTGCTCCAGAACCAAAAGACAATACAAAAGGAAATATGAATGCCTTTCTTTCTGGCAAGGTTTATTTCTGACCCTTCCAAGTTCACATGTGATTTCTGCAGGGCATGCTGCCTCCTTTATAAGGCAGAAAAATATGCTGTAGCTTGCCTGTGGTTCTCTACCAGATGCTTTCTTTCTTCACATGTTTCTCTGTCTGAAATACACTTAATTCTCACAACAGATTCCACTCTTCAACATCTACAGCGGGTGAATGTGATATGAATGAAACAGCATGCTAATGTAACTGTTTGCATGGGCTAAGAGTAATTCCACATCAGTGTTCCAAGCTTATGCTTCACAGGGCACTTCTAAGGACTGAAAAGGTGAGCATAGGCAAGTGCATGGTTATGCGACAGGATATTTCAATCCTGAAAATAAAAGACAAATTTGAATGCAGGTACATGAGGTCTTGGTACAATGTGAGTGTTGCCTCCCAGATGCGGACACCTGATACAGAGCAATAAAACCTGGGCTCATTGAACAGTGAAGGTGAACCCAGGTTAGTATGTTCAGTCTTAAATTCTAAATAATTTTTCCTGTTACATGTAATTTCTCTCACTGTATGAATGGCATGTGAATTTCATTGATTTGATTCAACCTTGTAATCTTCATCCAGACTATCATTCTATTTTGTGATTTGACTGTTTTATTATTGTCTCTTACATTAAAAATATTTTCTCTACTGACGTCCAATATTCCTTGTCTTTGCAAGTCCTCAAACAGAGAATTGAAGATTTTTATGTTCTTTCAGGTGCAAATAGGATATGATAACATCAGTCTGACCTTATAACCCCATTTCCCATGTTCTTCACTCACCTTAAAATCAGTTCAGAGTTAAAAAAAAAGACCTCTAATTGTCCCTGAGACTTTTACAAACCAAATATTCATGTATTCTACTAATTTCCTCTCTGCCTATACTACATATATATAATTAATTAAATTTAATACACACACAAAAAAAAAAAAAAAAAAGAGAGAGGAAATAACACAGGGGACTGTTTTTTTGGTTTTTTGTTTGGTTGGTTGGTTTTTTGTTTCTTGTTTTTTGTTGGTTTTTTTCTTCATATATGTATATATATATATAGACATAGAAACAAAACACCTAGGTGAAATTTATTAATAACAGGGCCATTTTTTAACATCTTTTTAACAGTAAGTCACATTTTAACCCCAGCCATCAGCCAAGCAACAAGCAGCTTTTCACTCTCTCCCCCTCAAGTGAGAGTGGGAATAGAATTGGAAGGCTAAAAGCTAGAAAACTTGCTTAATAGGAAAAACAAAAGGTACACATGCAAGCAAGGCAAAACAATGAATTAATTCATTGCTTCCCATGGGCAGGTAGATGCTCAGCCATCTCCAGGACAGTAGGGCCCCACTGTATGTAACAGTTACTTGGGAAGACAAACATTTCTCAACCCTTCCGCCATTGCCCCAAACATTCCTCACTACTTCCTTCTTCCCCCCAGCTTTATATGTTGAGCATGATGTCCTACATTATGGAATATCCTTTTGGTCAATTGGGGTCATCTGTCCCATCTGTGTCTCCTCCTAACTTCCCATGAATCTCCGGCCTCCCTGCCAGCATATCTGTATGAGGAGCAGAAAAGGCCTTGGTTCTCTGTAAGCACTGTTCAGCAATAAACAAAATATGTCTATATTACTGACACTATTTTTAGCAAAAATCCAAAACACAGCCCCATACTAGTCACTGTGAAGAAAATTATCTCTACCCCAGACAAAACCAGCACACAGTAATATCTCAATTCAGTACGGACTTTAAATAGCTATACTATTTCATGTAAATCGATTTCATCCCTCTATTATGAGTTTTAAAGCACAACAAGACCGGCATGGAAAGGGTGAATTAATGGGACATCAAATGAAACTATGAGGGAACAATCTCAAAACAAGCAAAGGGATTAGTCCATTACCCATTAGAAAATTAAGAGTGACACTTACAGCCAAAGGATGCTTCTATCTGGAGGGTTTACAAGAGGTCTGAGTAGACGTCATGAGATCATCAAAATGTGATCCATGAAGACTGAAAATGGATAAATGCAATCTACAAGGATCAATAATGGTAACTAAATTCATAATAATTTACCTCAGCAAGTTTATGAACTGCAAATATTGTGAGGGCGGTAGTCTGAGTTCTTTAAATAAGGATCATCTATGATGCAGTCTAGGTATTTGAGTGATCCTATTTAGAATATAGATACTACTACAGGTGGTTAGATATGACATCACATGACTCCAGCTAAAAAAGACAGCAAAACTGCTGTCTCCTCTATAAAAGGAGCTCCTCTATAAAGAGCTAAACCCAAAAGTATTGATTTAGTGAAAAATGACAGGAAAGCATTTTAAAACTCATTTAAAAAAAAAAAATGGTGGAGGGATGGAATGCAACAATATTTCCTGGGTGAGGTGCTATTTCACATCAATAGGATTTATATCAGATTTATGAAAAGTTTGTGGTAGAATATTCATAGTGTAGGTAACTAAGCCTATCTAGGATTTCTTATTTCAATTCTTTTGTCTAAGGGAACAAATATATACTAATTCCTATTATTCAAGTTTATAGGTACTGCAGAAGCACAGGATTTAATTGTTGTTATTTCCTGAGATAAGATTTTCCTCTTATTTAATATCCCATCTGTTTACTTTTTTTAATAACACACATCTAAATCAAATCATATTTCTGGTTCCCCAAGGAAAATCAGTTAGCTTTTATGGGATAAAACTCATCTGCAGACTTGGGGAGAGGGGGAGCCTAAACAGCGCCCAAGTAACATACTGGTAGGTTACTCCCAGTTTCATCATAGGACTGACTGATCAGCCTAAGAAAAGTCCATCTCCATGGGCTCAAAGGAGCACAGAGTGATGATTTGGCAGACAGGAATTCATATTAAAGACTCACAAGGAACCAGCAGTGTCATCAGCCCCATGATGTGAAAGGTGTGAAAGCCATCATGATAGTCAACAGGACTGGCTCTTCAGATTACCTTGCAGACCAAGCAATATTATTGGCCAGGGGTATAGGGTTAATTATGGGCTGCAAGAGAAGGGCAGTTCAGGATTGCACAGAATTTATTATGAAGTATTTAGGATAGTGTGTTGGTTTAATGGTAAATCAGCAGGAGAAATGAACCCAGCTCAACAGAGATTACAAGTTAGTTACAATTTACTATAAAGATTTCAATGAATACAGAGAAAAAACTGGTTTTAACCCATAAAACAGATGCGTAACCCAGCACCCTGGGACATGAACAGAATGGTGTTTGTTAGCCCCTGTGCTGAGTGACACATGTTCCCCTGAGTGCAAAGTAAAAGGAAAAGAAGCCTGTTGGTGAGGATGTTGGTCACAGTCTTGATGAGAGTGAGAGTCTCAGTTCTGTTGAGATTCTGGTCTTCCCCTCAATCTGACGAGTTGTACCAGAAGACCCAACCCCCTAAGACTATATATGCTCAGTTTCAAGTGGGAATGTCCAATACCGCCCCCAGGGCGAGGAGTTTCACCATAAGTGATTTAACTCTGTAAGTCATGGGATATTTTTGGAATCTCTGATGGTCTAAGTTGTTGCAGCTGCCTATTGTGCCAGTCCCTAATGGCCCATTAGCAGACATAACCCCTCAGGTGGGTGTGAAGGTGCTAATGCCTCCCTGGTGGAGAGTTATCACAGCTGAGTCACTGGTGTGAAGACAGAAACATTTCCGTGCCTTGCAGAGTTCTTTAACACCCAGCTTGTAGCTTGAGGTGTCAGGTGTGCCATGGGCAGCTGCTGCAAATGATCCATTATTAGCAGTTCATCAGAAATTCAGATCTTCAGTTCATTCAACTAAATATTTAGTGATATATGTTGCCTCAGTTGAGATACGATTTATTAAGAGATGGATAAACACAGTAGAATATAAAATTGAAGAAGTAAACCTTGAAACAACCATTATGTTGCAGAAAAATATCTTGACAGGTGTTATTAATCATTTATTCTGGATAGCATAATAATTTTTGTTCAGTATTAGAGTCAGTATAAAATCCTTCATCAGAAGTAAAAGAACAAGAAAAATATTATTTTACCTACATAGTACAAAAAAGCTCATGGGAACTTCAATATTTCACTAACAAATTTTAAAAATATTTTTATATGCGGAGTTGAAAAGACCTTGGCATCTTATGGGAAAAGACAGATAACAAGGTATGAATACTGTGGAAAAATTCATGCACACTCCAGAACATAATGATTAGAAAGAGATAATATTTATAATTTCAAATAACACAAATCCCATTTTTGTTCTAAGGTAATATGTCCTTTACCTAGTCACAAAATTGAAATACGTGTTTTGAGTTTCCAAACAAATACCTAAGGGTTATCAGATAAAACTCAATGTAGCTCTCATTCACCATATGATGCAGTAATACTATGCTCAGTACATCCACCATGAATTATAGAAAGCTGCATAGAATAAGTATTTAGGAAAGTATCAGTCAAAGAACTTCTGGATGTTCTGGATTATTTGGAGAGGCACTGATTATTATTTTCACTTTTACATAGCTACAAACATGAATGACATAATGGTAGTGCACTGTTCAGAAGCACAGTTTCTAAATTAAGTAATTGTCACGGTTCATGCATGTGATCTACATAATGAAGCAAACAGGTAGCTATAAAATATTTTGCAATAGTGTTGCAATGTCATCTGGTGTCTGATATCTTTCCTGGCTTCAAAACATGTATATTTTTATTGTCATATTTAGAAAGAGGGTATACACTCTTGGTGGACAGAATTTGTTTTAGACACAAGTAGAACACCTGCAAAAGCAACACTGTATGGGTATTTCATGAAGAAAGTAGTATGTTAAACTCCAAGTCAGTATAACAAAGACCTGTTTCCTTAATTATGGTGAAAAACATGACAAAAGCTATGTAAATATAAATTTCTATAACTGTATTGACTTCAAAGTTTTTGTGTGATAAAAAAATCTAGTCTACTTATGCATTCATTGTCAATACAACATGAACTCCACCTTCCAAATGTATATCCAGAATATTTCCAGTCTTAGAAAGCATATTTTTCAACATCATCAGTGGAATATTTCTTCTGAATTAGACTTAGATATTGGACATTAAAAATCAATTTGTATAGAAATCATAATAAATATGAACCAAGTTGGCTTACGTACAGTGGGGGTGTTTTGGTTTTAAGCAACTTTCATTAAGTACTGTTGACTCAAGTTATTACTACCTTTTCATAGTCAGCAATGAACAATGTACAAGAAGAATAATCAAAAAAATTTGTGCTTGTGATTTTTTTTCTAAGGAGGTTAAATCTCAGTGTGAAGACTAATAGTGCAGAAAATGAGTATGGGTAGTCAGAAATAGCATGAAACAGGAGAAAAATAAGGAAACAGACTAATCAGGTGATTAACAGTGTTTTATGTATTCAAATGGATATAATGTAATTTAAGAATGGGGAAACAGGTGAAGATATATTTGAAGGCTACATTTTTATCATTTTGCCTTCCAGCAAACCTTGAAATACTTTTGCATTTAATAATGTGTGGTAGGACGTCCTCGACAAATGAAAAGTGAATAGCAATATTTCTCTATTTCAATATCAGTGGACTACAGCAATGAGAATTCATTTGAAATGCTAGTAGGCTAAAGCTGGATTTTGTTTTTCCCCCTTTAAGATACAATGTTTCTGGCTGAAAATGAGAAGAAATATTTTGGTTTTATTTGATGCAGTTACTGCAGAGATAAAGAGATGAAGGACTTAATAGCACTAGTATCTGTGAATACTAGTCTTTTTTGGTCTGCAATTTACACAAGGCAAAAATAGCAGTCTATATAATTCTGAGAGCAATGGAGAGTGTTGTTTATTCTCTTTCCTAGTGAGAAATCTGTAGTGCCAGATTCAGAACAAATGAAAATAAATACTCAGCTATTGAACTCTTTGCCAGAGGACATTTTGAGTGCTCTAAGTTTGTGTGTGTTCCAAAGAAGATTTGGACAGATTTTCAAAGAAAATTCCTTTGAGGTCTATTAAATAGAAAGAAATCACATCTGGGTCAGGAAGACCTTGAGTCACAAACCATTATACACTGGAAGAATGAAAGCATCTAGGAAAACATCATTGCATGTCTTGTTCTCATACTCCTCCCTAAGCATCTGCATTGTTCCTGTCAGAAGCTGCGCATGGAAGAAGAAAGATTTTAGTACTGACTTTCTATTCCCTTCTTTGGCAACATCTTTAAATAGGTCATTTGCAAATAGGAACCTAATGTGTGTGTGGAGACTTGAAAAGGAATTAAACTCCAAGTGAAGGGCTCTATTTAAAAAAAAAAAAAAAAAGAAAAAGAAAACTACAGTACAAGAGTAAATAATGCATTATTTTAACATTAATTCAAGACAAATAATCACCAAAGCTCTCTCTGAATCATCTTGAAATGGTTGCAAAAGTATTTTGTGTTCAGGATTTCCAGTAATCCCAAGACTTTATCCTCTTGTCAGCCTCCCAAAGAGGAAAGTTTTTCTGTTTTGAAGTCAGTTAAAGGTTGTAAAATTGTTTGAACATTGAATTATATATTTATGTATTTGGAATATACATGTTGAAACAAAAGTACAGCTGACATCTTCAACTTCACTTCTGAATTTTTTTCCCTTAAATAAATCTGAAGGCAAAATAAAAAGATACTCTGCTGTAATCAATTTCATGATGATGCTGCTACTCACAGTCAATTTAGTTTATGATAATGTGAAGGGGAAGACTTAATTCTATATATTTAGTTGCTGAGCTTGGTAATGTTACAATAACAATTTGTAATCTTATGACAAAACTAATTTTTGTTTGGTTAATATTGCTATCATATCTTTGTTTTCCAGCTCAGCTGAGGAAAAAAAAAAAAAAAAATAGTTCTCCATGGGCTAGTAAAATGTGCACACCAGGATTTTAATACTAAATGTGTCTGAGTTCAGAATAGAAATGACTCATTAGTATGAAGTAGTTTAGCATTGTCAAGTGTATTGAACAGAATATTGAAAGTGTAAAAAAAAAGTTGTTGAAGTCTTTTTATGGATCCTCGAATGCTTGGACACATATGGATCACCAACAGTGATAATTTCAAACTTGCCCTGGGATCTCAGAGCATACATGATTTTGATTTGTTGTGACTATTCCATTATTTCCAATGACAATGGAAATAAGGGTTTGTTAAGCCATGATCTTATTCTAAGATTCACAGTATTATATTCAAAACCTGAATTCTGTAGCTATGACAATACTTTAGAAGTATCAAAGTGCTGCAGTGCTGAAGAGCTAGATGTTGAACTTTTATGGGGTTTACTATACAGGTACCATGAATTAAAATGATTTAATAGAAATACCTACTTATTTTTGCAGATATACTGGTGTTTTGTTTTGTTTTGTTTTGTTTTGTTTTGTTTTGTTTGTTTGGGTTTTTTTGTTTTTTTTCGGTTTTTTTTGTTAATATAAAAACAGTAGGCTTAGGTTTGTGAGCAATAAAACCAAATAAAGCCAATCAAAACCAAGTAAAAACATTTTAAAATTCACTCTGTGTATACTTCACACAAAGGTACTTTTTCCAGGTGTTTACTTCTCTAATAATTTTTATTATTCTGTTTTTCAGAGTAGCTCATGCATAGTACTACATTTTGGATTTGGAGCCATCCATTGTGGACTTTCAGTCATGTGAGTTTTCACACCAGTTTCTGTGATGCCTGTGATATCATAACTCTCAGAATGGTCACAGAAATCCAGTTCCTCTTGTTTGTTGCCTAGATTGTAAGAGTTAGTATTCGTGTATACATATATATATATCTATTTGAGGTGGCTGGAATTATGGTTCTTGCCTTTGGAATAGTTGTTGAACAGTCCTCACTATTCTGACACATTTGATCATCACTCTGCTTATGAATATGCAGATGTTACATCTTTGGATTATGCAAATTCATTAGTTTAAACCACAATTCATTGTCAGCCAATCTGCTAACAAAGATTCTCCTGCTTCTTCTAGACAGATGAATCACGTCTCTCCCCAGAAGTCTGTATTGCTCAAAGAACTGCTGGTTCTGGAAACCAAAGCCCTGGTGTCACTACCAGCCACAAAGTCAGGTATTGATCTGCACGAGGCACTGACTTTTGTCTACACCCCTATCTCTGACTGGCAAGAGGGAGAATTCAAAAACATTTGAAGTAATCTTTACATCTTCTGTTAATTTTTCTGAACTTGTGTGATACCAACTTTTCACAATCTGTAGACTGACCTTTTTAAGCTTTAGTCAATAAAATAAAAATGCAATATAATCATAATGCAGTTGTGGAGTCACAGTCAAGACTAGTTTTATCCAGAAGCTGTTTCATGTTTCAAGCTGTTTCATTCAAGCATCAGAATCTTGTGTGATGGAAATCAGTAAATGTTCATGAATAGAGATACAGATACAATTTACAAAAAGCAAGAATCTACACCTAAAAGTCTCTTATTTGAGGAAAAAGATAACCCTGCAGCCATTTCATTAATTAGCCTAATTCTTCATACACAATAGTTTAACTTAAGTTCTATTAAAAAATGGTTAGACCAGCATAGCTACTGTAGCTTTTCCATGGTGAGTAGAGCCTCAAGTGCTATAGTTAAGACCTTAGTTAATTAAACATTAATCTCTTCATTTACTGTATGTGTAACTTAATTACAGAACTAGTTTTAGAGTCATTTATCATTTATGGATTATGAAATAAAAATAAATCTGTTTAATCATACTTTAATCACACAAGCAATTCATCAATTAATTCAGCATATCATACCTACTCCACAGCTCTCCAATTAAGACTTCAAAATTTTCAGTTCAGAGTAAAATAACAATGCCTTCAGTGATATCTTGGAGTCAAATTTCAATATCTATCTCTATGTTTTGACAAACTGATTGTATTTCATAGTTAAGATGAAAAACTTTTCAGATGTCATTAGAATGCTATTTTCTTCTGTAAGAATTTATCCAGAGATGAAAAACACATTTTATATTTCTATTTTTTGTATTTTAATTTCTCATTAGCACCTTAAGCTAAGCAATCACCTTCTTATTATGCTTGATTTCTTCCTGATGAAATAAACCATATTTCATAAAGTCCACTAAAAAAAGTTCAAAAGTTTCAACAGACAATAGTTTTTAATATTCTGGAAAACTATAAACCCAAGTTTTTGATTCCAACTTAACATAATTATATCTCTTAGAAGGAATGTTCAGTCACATTTCACAGCCTCCTGAGTTACATTCTGTTGGTTAAAGTGATATATTTCAAACAGACAAAAAACCCCACAATTTAAAAAAAAAATGTAGAAAGCAATCAGAGAATAAGTTTATTAATGCATATATTAAGTGCATCCTAGGACACAAGTTAAACTAATAGAACTCTACTATCAGGTGTGTCATCAAGATTTATAAAGGGGTTCTTATTTTCATCAATAAGTTATGAGAACAAAAGATAACTCCATTTTCATATAGTTGCATTATTACTAGACATTTACTATTAATATGTTCATCAATAAATATTTTAATTCCTGAAATATTTTTTTTTATTGCTCGCTTTTATTCCATTTGGTCATCCTATCATGCATTTTGTAATTATGTTATATAAAGGTGCTGTAATAAATATTGAGGTAACAACACAACTTAAAGCTCTAAAGCTTAAATGATAGACTACTTTGCTAATGGAAGTAAAAAACCTATTTTTTTTTAAAGTGTATTTGCATTAAGTCTTTCACTAAGCTGAAAGAGCCTGCTATTTATCTTTTTCTGGTTAAAGAAAATGAATGATAGATTTATTTTTTTTTTTTTTTATGTAGGTATATAAATAAACAGAAGAGGGCAAATTAACAAGTAATACAAGTTCAGATAGATTAGAAATGCACTCACTTGACATTTTCTGTTAAAAATTTGCTAAGATACTGAAGATTCAACTGATAACCAGCTCTCTACTTCTATAGAACTGTTATTTTCAGACCCTAGTTGGAAATACTAAATAAGGAAAACATTAATCTGCATTTCATATACACAATAAACTGTTCTATATCAAAACTTCCTGGGAGAAAAGAAATTAGGATGATATGGATATTCATTTGCCTTCATGAATTATTCAAACAGGGCCAAATTCAGACCTTGAGTAAACATTGATAGATCTGCATTTGCTTACATTACCCTCAAATTATGCCCCATCTGCCTTTTGCAAAGACTAGAATTAACATAACAATAACAATAAATTAAAAGAAGTCATAAACCTACAATATCTGTGACTAAAAGATGAACAGATGCTATACCCTACTTTACAATATACAAAATTTGGGGTTCTACTGAGCTGTAACGATCTACTCTTTTCCATGCTGTAGATCTGCCACTGAAAAGTCATAGATCTTGGCTCTACAGTCAGTCATCCTATTCAAGAGAAAGGTCAAACTTGTGCAAGCTATTGTTTAACAGCTTGGGTTTAACTCCAGCTGGCAACCAAGTACCACAAGCAGTCTTCCTTTTGTCAGATGGCTCAGGGCTACAAAAATACACTGAAGAAAATCTTTGATAATAAGCCTTCCATAAAGTCCAGTCTTATGATTCTGACATAGCTCTTTCCTTTGGGGCCAAAAGATTGATTGAATATTTTTTTCTTCCTAGAATGTTTATTGATTCTAAATTAGCACCTAGGTGGGCATTTCTAAATGTATGTTATAGGATTTATAGCAACGGATAAAACACACGAATTGAAGATGATTTCCATCATACCAACAGAAAACCCACAAAATTCAAAATTTAAGAAACAATATGTTCAAAAGTAAAATATTAAAAAAATTGTTTGGAATTGAGAAATATCTCCATATCTAACATTTCTGCTTGTCTGCCTCTGCTGTATCTACATCATCTGCTACCTAATAGTTGACCCTTTTCAAATAAAGCAGTCATCTTTCAGTTTTTGAATCCCGCTAGTACTACTCCCTAAATATTACTGAGGAACTGGAATGTTGTAGTTTTATTAGTAGAGTCTGTACTACTAATAGAGACTGTATCATCATTTATACACATTAGCATCTTCTTGTTCCCAGAATTACCTTCTAACACTCTGTCAATCAGCTGGAAGAAAGTCTTGCTCTGTCATTACAATAAAAGTTCTAGCCAGTTTAGGGAGGAGTGTTCTCCCTTACTGGGGTCACTCCTTCCCCACAGCTTTTAGATAGCTGTCATTTTGTTTTCCTCAGCATCTGATCAACCACAGAAAAAACCCCACTAAAATGAAAAGACTGATAGGCTCCTTGAGTTTTCCATTTCCCATTTTCTATTACAGTGAAGTGTTGTATTTTTTCCTTAATTATGTTGTAAGTGCTCTTTGGCAGAGAAGATGTTTTATTTTGCCAAACATGTTGGCTCTAATCTTGCTTAGGACCTTTTATGGTAATACAACTACTGTTATAATAACTCTTATTCATGGCATCTGGGATGCTTTTTTACTGTCAGATACCCTTTTTGATATGGTAATCTTTCCAATGACATATTCCCAATGTTTTCTCATGTTTGTTAGACATATTAAGGATGACAGCATTAGGAGAAAAAGGAAAAAAAATGTGCCACATCCACACTTCTTTTAAATACCTCCAGGGTTTCAACCACTTTCCTGTGTGTCCTGTTCCAATGCCTGACCACACTTTCAGTGAAGACATTTTTCTTAATATCCAATCTAAATCTTCCCTGGCTCAGCTTGAGAACATTTCTTCTTGTCCTGTCAGTTGTTTCCTGGGAGAAGAGGCTGACTCCCACCTTGCTACAACCTCCTTTCAGGTTGCTGCAGAGAGTGAAAAAGTCTCTCAGCCTCATTTTCTTCCATCTAAACCAGAGCTGCTCCTCATAAGACATGCTTCAGACCCTTCACCAGCTTCGTTGCCCTTCTCTGGACTCAATACAAAGCCTCAAAGTCTTTTTTGGAGTGAGTGCCCCAAAACTGAACAAAGCTTTCAGGGTGTGATTTCACCAGTGCCGAGTACAGAGGGACAATCGCTGTCCTGGTCCTGCTGGCCTATGTCTGACCCAGGCCAGGATGCCAGTGGCCTTCTTGGCCACCTGGGAACACAGCTGACTTATGTTCAGTGACTGTCAACCAGCACCTATTCTACTGGGTCCTATTCTACCGGGAAGGTTTCCAGCCACTCATCCCCAAGTCTGTAGTACTGCATGGGATTGTCATGATCCAAGCACAGGACCTGGCATTCAGCTGGTTGGACCTCATGTAGTTGGCCTCAGTCCATCTGTCAAGTCCATCCAGATCTCTCTGCAGAGTCTTCCTACCCGACAGCAATTCAACATCCCCACCCAGCCTGGTGTCATCTGCAAACCTACTGAGGTTACACTCAACTACATCCAGGTAATTGATAAAGATATTAAACAGAAATGGCCCAGATACTGAGAGCTGGGGAAGACCACTTGTGGTCTCCACTGGCTACCAGTTGGATGTAACTCCACTCATCACCGCTCTCTGGACCCAGCCATCCAGCCAGCTTCTCCAGGAGAATGTTGTGGGAAACTGGAATCAAATCTACATAGCATAGCAGGTAGACAACAGCCACAGCCTTTCTCTCATCCACTATGTGTGTCACCCTGCAACAGAAGCAGATAAGGTTGGTCAAGCAGGACTTGCCTCTTGCCTTTCATAAGCCCATGCTGCCTGGGCCTAATTCCATGGTTGTTCTGTATGTGCTATGTGATCTCACTCGAGTGACTTTGTGAGCTCTTCCTCAGCTCCCTCTGTACTCTTGCTCTCATAGACCTATGGGTGTCTAAGTGGCGTAACAGATTTCTAATAACTTCTTTCTGGATTATGAGCATTCCATTCTTCTATCTTAGGGGAGTGTGTAGCCCACAAATAACTGTTCTTGTTAACTAATCTTTGCTGAGGCAAAGAAGGCACTATGCACCTTCCTTTTTTCATCATCCTTTGTCACTGTCACTTTGTCACTCTGCATCTAATAGAAGATGGAGATTCTCCTTAGCCCTCCTTTTGTTGCTGGTATATTTGTAAAAACATGTTTTCTTGTCTTTTATAGCAGAGCCAGAAACAGATAAAAACATCCCATCTGAGTTAGACAACTATGATATGTCTAAAATGGTTAAATAAGAGGACAATGAGAAAAACAAGACCTAGATATATGACTGTCTCAACCTGTTTAATTTCTTCTGTATATGCATTTTGGTTTTGAAAGGAGTTTTTTGTACTGTCTTATAAATTAAAAGCCATCATTAGGTCTTAAAATGCCACACTGTATTTTTCAACCTTATTTTTTTTAGAGATGCCCAGAGAACACTTATAAGAAACTCTAACACCTTCAGAGTACTCAAGTCAGTGCACTGTTATGTAGGTAGAAGTCCCTCTTCTGTAATTAGCAGGAAGATATTTGTCTTCAAGAGAAATATTTTGTGATCTGGATCCCAAAACAAGGTCATGCATACTTGTTCAAACATATGTATTGAATATTGAGACATCTTCTTGCTGTCAGTCAAGTAATGACATACCATTGGACTGAACAGAAGTTATCAGGAGAAATACTCTTCCTTAAGGATCATGGATCTGGAAACCATACTTTGCATAATGTGGCTGAAGCCAAGTACTGAATGTTCAGCCAAATGCTTTGGATCTCATTCAGATTTTTATTGCAGGCAACAAATGAAATACTACTTGTAATTAGTTACACTTGTTTCCTTTTGGGATGTACACCTCAAGCCTATATGATTTAGGCAATGTTTATGTCTCTAATTGGATGAAAGCCTTCTTAAAATCTTATAATCTCTTATGTTTTACTTAAAATTCTATTGCATGGAAGAGAAATTTTGCCAATGAAATTGGCAGCTTGATGCACATTTCAGAGTACAAAACTATAACAGATCACCTATAAACTATAATTTCTATCACTTGAAAAGGAATTTATAAAATGGGCAAAATTAAAACATAATTGTTTATCATGAAGAAACTAGTGGGGTTCTGCAGAGCTCCATCTTAGACCCAGTGCTCTTCAACATCATAAATGACTTACTAGCGATGCAGGACTGGAAGGGATACGAAGCAAGTTTGCAGATGTCACAAAGCTCAGAGGAGCTGTCGACTCCCTCGAAGGCAGGGAGGTCCTGCAGAGAGACCTTGACAAATTAGAGGACTGAGCAATCACCAACTATAGGAAGTTCAACAAAGGGAAAGTATCAGATTCTGCACCTGGGATGGGTCAACCCTGGAGTAACTTACAGACTGGGGAATGAGATGCTGGAAAGCAGTGCCACGGAAACAGACCAGGGGGTCATGGTCAAGGGCAAATTGAACATGAGTCAGCAGTGCCCTGGAAACCAGGAGGGCCAGCCGTGTCCAGAGGGGCATCAGGCAAAATATTGCCAGCCAGTTGAGGGAAGTGATTGTCCCACTCTGCTCTGAACTGGTGTGACCTCACTTTGAATGTTTTGTGCAATTTTGGGTGCCACAATGTAAGAAAGATATTAAGCCATTAGAGAGTGCCCAAAGGAGGGCAACAAAGCTGATGAAGGGCTTTCAGGGGAAATGGTATGGCTGAGGTCACGTGTGTTCAGCCTGGAGAAGAGGAGACTGAGGAGAGACCTCATTGCAGATTACAACTTCCTTGAGAGAGGAAGAGGAGGGGCAGGCACTGATGTCTGCTCTGTGATGACCACTGACAGGACCTGAGGGAATGGTCTGAAATTGTGTCAGGGAAGGTTTAGGTTGGATATTAGAAAAAGGTTCTTCATTCTGAAGGTGTTTGGGTACTGGAACAGGCTCCCCAGGGCAGTGGTCACAGCACTAAGCCTGCCAGAATTCAAGAGGCGTTTTGGACAGTACTCTTGGGCACATTAAGTAACTCCCAGGGATGGTTTTGTGCAGGGCTAAGGGTTGGACTTGATGATCCTTGTGCATCCCTTCCAAGTCAGTATGTTCTATGATTCTGTGATTCTGTGATTTTCAATGAACTATAAAAATGTTCGAACTGTATCATACATATTCTGAAAAATCTATCATTCATTTTTCTGCACAATTTAAGAGTTAAACATGTCATTGGATTAGATTCTATTTGGCATAAAAATATGGAAAATATAAATGGAATTCATTTTTTCATTAAAAAAAAAAAGATAAAGGTAAGTTTTAAATATTAAGAAAAGTTTGTAACAGAAATTATAAGGATTTTACAGCATTTAGTGTCAGATGCTTTGGAAGCTATAAATTATTCTACATTTCAAATAACTTGCAATGTAAGTCCCTATAGAGAAACTGGGAGAACTAAGCATAACAGGACTGAAGTCTCTTTTCTCATTGAAATCAAATGGAAATTTTGATTGTGATTTTACTGGGTACAGCACTTCATGAATCATAGGTGAACATCCAGAAAACCAAGCAAATACTGACAGACTGTGACTTTGCTTACTGATGATAAATTTTGTAGGTCAGAAGTTCACATTGACTGTGTTTTCTGCCTCCTAATGGGAGACAATTAATCAACTGATATTCAGAGTTGAGTAAAGGACTTACTAACTTCATCTTGCAGTTCAAGTCTTACATGGGAAAAACTGGGTAATTTTGCAGTATTTGCAACAAAGTTTTGTAGAGAGGTTTTCCTTGTGGGTCTTTCCTCTTATATTCCTCTGTAAAAGCAGCACAAGACCAGAAAGAATAACAAAACCTGAACTAATGCTGCTTTTATTATATTGCTGAAAAGCATTCAGAAAACATATACAGATATCATTCTGCTGTTCCTTCTGCCCTACATACAAAATATCTCTCTCTTATCTAAAGTTTGAAAAGACATGCATTGCCTCTCAAAATATAATTTACTGCTGTGTCAATGGTTACAGAGGCATGTAGACTATAAGAATTTCAGAAAAAAAGTCACAATTGTGCCGCTCGGGTTTAGGATGCTTTGAAAGACAATTGCTAGAATAATTAATTTTTTCCTACCAAGAATGACTTGAGGGTGTTGGTGAATGAGAGGCTGGACATGAGCTGGTGGTGTACACTTGCAGCCCAGAAAGTGAACCATGTTCTGGACTGCACCAAAAGAAGTGTGGCCAGCAGGGAGGTCATTTTGCCCCTCTGCTCTAGTGAGAACTCACCTGGAGTACTGTGTCCACTTCTGGGGTCCCCAGTCCAAAAATATAGACCTGTTGGAGCTAGTCCAGAGGGCCACAATGTTGATCAGAGGACTGGAGCACCTCTCCTATGAGGAAAGGTTGAGACAGTTGGAGATTTTCAGCCTGGAGAAGAGAAGGCTCTGGGATGTCTTTTTACAGTCTTTTAGTACCTGAAAGGGGCCTTTTAAGAAGGCTGGAGAGAGGGTTTTTTTTACAAAAGTATGTAGTGACAGGACAAGGGGGAATGAATGTAAACTAAGTTTGATTAGATACTAGGGAAAAATTCTTTACTGCGAGGGTGGTGATGCATTGGAATGGGTTGACTAGAAAGTTTGTGGATGCCCCATTCCTGAAAGTGTTCAATGAGAGTTTGCATGGGGCCCTGAGAAACCTGATCTAGTGGAAGGTGTCTCTGCCCTTGATGAGGGAACTAGATGATCTTTAAGACCCCTTCTAACTCAAACCATTTTTTGATTCTATGATTCTATTTTTGAAAGTTCATCATCAAAAAAACAATGAAAAATAAGTCTTATGTTTTGAAAAATAAGTCCTAGCAGCACACAATTAATGCCTTGTTTTCCTACATCCCAGTGAGTATTTTATGCCCTTTCAGCAAGATACCAACACCTTTTTTTTTTTTTTTTTTTTTTTCACACCACTTATAACCATACATTTGATGAACAGGTGTAACTCAGAGATGAAACTTTTTTTATTTTTCTCTATCCATTAGTATCATAACTTTTAGTGTTTGACCATTATCCAGGCACCCTGGACAGAATAAAACTTCTTCATTTCACTTGGAGTACAGCTGACTGTCTAATTTAGCATTGTGTAGCTAAAAGCAAGCTCTAGCCAGCATTAAAATTGTCAGTCTGTTTCTCTGTTGTTTTCTTTATAAAGCCACAGATATAAATCTGGAAAAGTAAACTGTTTTAATGGAAACTTGTGTAAGTTTCATGTTTCAGATATGCATTTCAATAATACTGTGTTCCCTTTCGGATTGTGCATTGTTAGTAATTTCTTGGGGACAATGACTAAACCACCACAGCATGTTGCTGCAATTCATCATTCTTTGAGTTATTAATTGCTGAAAAGGAAGCTGATCTTATCCATTTCAAAGAACTAACTCTGCAGCAGAATGTTCTTGCATTTGAAGAATAAACCACATTTTTCCCCCAAACCATTTGTCACTAAATACTGAAGCAATTAGTCCACATTGGTAGCAACTGGCATAGGTTTTGGTTACATTTATTCCTCTATTGGAATACGTTCTTTACAGAGATCTCTTATTTCTGGCATTTATTGTGACTCTTTTAGATTTTTTTTTATCATTCTTTATATTGATCCAGATTAGGGACCAGTGGGTAGATTAGCTTCCTGAAGAGATAAGGTACAATTAGACTGTCACTACATTAACGAAGGGAGCTCTATAAATTATCTTGTATGAAAGGGCAGGAAAGGGTGGTGTCTCCCATTGTTGTTACTTGGTATAAATCATTAAATACTAATTGGGATAAGGACATTAAAAGTGATATGCTGTGACTGTTCTAATTCAGATGGTCAGCTACTTCTTACATTAAGTTAATAAATCCAGAGCACATTCCAGTTCTCCTTTGCAGCAGTATATTCCAGTTGGTGGCAAGTCTAATTCCTTTAGATATTTGGATCTGAACAGAAAATTCTGTAGTAGACTTTTATGTTTGTGCATGCATATAACATAATGTTCTAAGACAAAAATACTGTACAAAGCAAGAACAGGCTATTCATATGGAGTTAATGCTAGAGAAGACAAGACTCTTTATTGTGATACACAGGGAAACAGAAAAAAGAAGGCCACAGATTTAAATACCTAATTATTACTTAATCTATAACAACGGATTATTTTTAAAGATAATTTTTTTCTTATCAGCATCTGACAGTGTCTTTTAAAATAAGAGATGCCCATCTGTTCTTCAGCCTGGCAAGAAAAACAGAGATTTCATGCTGAAGTTTGAAGTAGATCTCGGTGGTTAATCCTGACTAAGAACTGAGTATTACTGCATCTATCTTGTTACTGGAACACAGTTCCACCCTTTTCAGTGTAGAGAACAAGATTTCCTATACTGACATTTTTATGGAATTTCAGGGAGTTTTGTCTTTTAAATGGAAGAAAAAAAGGAAAATTAGGAAGACTTGGGGAACTACAGGCAGGTCAGTCTCAACTCTGTGCCAGGAAAGCTCATGGAACATATCTTTCTGGAAAACAGGCTAAGCACATGCAAAATAAGTAGGTGATTTGTGACAGTCAATATGGCTTTACTATGGACAAATCATGCCTGGAAAATATGGTGGCCCTCTACAATGGGGTTATATCTTTGGTAGATAAGGGAAGAACAACTAATGTTATCTATCTGGATTAGTGCAAAGCATTAGACACTGTTCCACATGATATTCTTGACTTTAAACTAGAGAGACAGGGGTTTTATGGATGAATCATTCAGTGGATAAGGAATTGGCTGGATAGTTGCACTCAAAAGGTCACAGTCGCTGCCTTGATGATCACGGTCACTGGCTCAATGTCCAAGTAGAGACCAGTGATGACTGATCCTGAGGGACTACTGGGACTGGTGTTATTTAACATCTTTGTCAGTGATATGGACAGTGGCATTGAGTATACCCTCAGCAAGTTTGCTGACAATGCAAAGTAAGTGGTGCAGTTAATATGCTGGAGGGAAGGGATACCACCCAGAAAGACCTTGACAGGCTTGAGAGGTAAGCCTGTGCAAAACTCATGAAGTTCAACAAGGTCAGGTATAATGTCCTGCCCCGGGATTGGGGCAATCCCATGTATAAATACAGGTTTTGAGGAGAACAGATTGAGAACAGCTATGAGAAGGACTTGGAGGTGTTGGTGGATGAAAAGTTCAACATGACCCAGCTGTGGGTGTTTTCAGCCCAGAAAGTCAAATGTACCCTGGTCTGCATCAAAAGAAGCGTAGCCAACAGGTCAAGAGAGATGACTGCCCCTCTACTCCACTCCCACGACACCCCACCTGGAGTACTGCATCCAGCTCTGGGGTCCTCAACATAACAAGGATGTGAACCTATTGCAGTGAGTCCAGAAGAGGTCCATGAGAATGATCAGAGGGAGAGAGCACCTCTCTCATGAAAACAGGCAGAGAGAGTTGGAATCATTCAGGCTGAAGAAGAGAAGGTTCTGGGGAGACCTTATAGCAGCATTTCAGTACTTAAAGGTGGACTACAAGAAAGATGGAGAAGGACTTTATGTAAGGCTATACAGAGACAGGACAGGACTGAGTGAATGGCTTTCATTCAAAAGAGGGTGGGTTTACCTTAGATACAAGGAAGAAATTCTTTACTGTGATGTTGCCCAGGGGAGATGTGGATGCTTCACCCTTGGAAGTGTTCAAGGCCAGTTTGGCTGGGGCCCTTAGGAGCAATCTGGTCTAGTGGAAGGTGTTCCTGGAAGGGCATTGGAACTAGATGATGTCTGAAGTCTGTTCCAATGCAAAAAAATTCTGTGATTCTATGAAACCAAGAAATGTCTTCCTACTGATGATTGTTATTCAGCCCAATGAATAACCACAGTAAAATACAAACAAGAATCTTGCTCTTTTTTTCCAGTGCTTACAATGTGCAGAAAAAAAAACAACTATTAAGTCAGAAATTAACAGTGTTTTGGTTTGAAACTATTACAATTTTTTTTCTCTATTTGTCTTGTTGGCAACTGGTAAGATTAGCAATTGGTGTTGAGATGAGTAATTCACAAATGATATTTTATTACCAGTACCTGGGATAAAAAGGGGAGACAAACTGCTGCTCAAGTGACTGAGCTGTGGGGTGTTTTTCGTTTCGGTCTTTTTTTTTTTTTTTAATTTTTATTATGCATGTTAAGCTCTGAAAGCTTTGGAATGTGCACAGGAAGGCAGCTGAGCACTTCATTATGCAGATGTACCAATTCATATCCCATAATACAAATAATAGATGCCACTCAAGCATGAAGAAAAACAGCAGAAATTTATAAAAGACATAAAAAAGCTAAAAGCTATGTGTCACACTGTGTAAATATTCATAATTAAGATTATGGCTTGTATGCCAACAGATTGGGAGAAGGAAATGAAGATGAAATGTATGTATATTTTTCTGTTCAATATGTCAGACTTGTATAACTTAAATCCTGAGAAGTGCAGACATGGATAAGTAGCTACACATTATCTGAAAAAGTAATTACTTTTTTTTTTTTTTTTTTTTTTTAATTGAGCAGAAAAATACAGCAGGTTTATTCAAGTCTCTTTAAGGATTTCCCAGCACTAGCATATATGGAGTCACTGGAGGTTTTGAAAAAAAAAATATTTTGCCTATAAACCTAAGGAAACAGAATGGAAAAGCTCATAAAGTATTTGCTAGCATCACTAAAGGCCAGCAATACTATAAATATAAAATGATGCATATGTTATTGACTTTCCATTCTCAGTGTACTTTCAAAACTGACAGAGATTCCATATCTCAGAATATAATTCTTGCAAACCATTTTCAATAACAAGGATATGAAAAGGAAACATTCATATTTTAGCCTATTAATGTAAATTAATAATATATTACGTTGGTAAAAAAAAAAAAAAAAAACACAAAAAAAAAAAAAAAACACCACAACAAAAAAACCACAAAACACCTTCTTTCCCCAACACCTTTTCTCCTAGGCTTAACATTACTCCTTCATTCCCAACTCCTCTACCCTCTTCTGCCCTCTCTGAGCAGTGGAGTTAGATGAAGAATGAGACATGTCTCTCCATATGACTGCAGCATTTTTCAAGACCTGCTCCAGCATAAGGTCCTCTGTTGGCTGCAGTGTGGATGTCTTGTCCAATTATGTACTCCATGAGATACAGGGTAACAATATGTTTCACCATGGTCTTTTTCATGGGCTGCAGTAGATTCTCTGATCTCAGTGTCTGTAGAATTATTTCTCTCACTTTTTTTTCTCACTGCCCTCACTCACCACTGTTGCACAGTGGTTTCTACTCTTACTTAAATCTGTTATTGTAGATGTCATGTTGTCCAAGTCCCCATCTCTAACAGTTACCTAGGACTGGTGTCCTGGACTATTTCCAGACAGATTTTAAAAATCTCCAAGGGAAGATGGAGACTTACCACCTCCCTGGGTAATCTGTGCCAGTGCTCAGTCATTCTCACAGTAAAAAAGTGTTTCCTAATGTTCAGAAGGAACGATCTGTTTCAGTTTGTGCCCATTGCCTCTAATCCTGTCACTGTGCACCAATGAGACAAGTCTGACTCCGTCTTCTTTGCCCTCTACCTTCAGTTATTTATGTACATTGATCTCTCCTAAGTCTGCTATTTCTAAACTGAACAGTGCCAACACTCTCAGCCTTTTCTCATATGTGACGTGCTCCAAGCCCTTAACCATCATTATGGCCCTTTGCTGAACTCTCTCCAGCAGGCCTGGGCCTTGGGGGCAAGAATAAACTAGGTTCTTGTGAATAGATCCCTTGTGGCATATTAGAGGGAAATAACACTGAAAGACTGTGTTTATATATATATGTGTGTGTGTGTGTGTGTGTGTTGCGGGGGGAGAACAGTCTTATGAAGACTGGAAAAAACAGCATGGAACAGTTTGTTGAGACCTGGAGATGAAGACCATCAAGTTGTGAGCTATCCGAGCATGAAAAGAAATACATATACATGGACACTGTTTTAATGGCTCCCAAT
>JAWWEE010000001.1:71573555-71603597 GCA_035221455.1 Xenops minutus
GGCAGACGGTGGGGGGCAGGAGGGGTAAGGCGAGAGGGCAGGGGGGGACAGGCAGGGGACAGGCGGGGGGGGGACGTGGGGGTGGGGGACAGGCAGGGGACAGGCGGGGGGGGGGGGAACGAGAGGGACAGGCAGGGGACAGGCGGGGGGGGACGTGGGGGTGGGGGACAGGCCGGCTCGGCTGGAGCAGGGGGCAGCGCAGTGCGGGCCCGAGACCGGCCTGGGCCCGAGACAACGCTGGGCTGTACCTTAAACAACCTCGGTCCCCGGGCAAACTTTGCTGGCGTGGCGTGGCGTGGCTACTCTGGCGGTGTTTGCCATGGCGGGTGAGCTGGGGCTCCCCGCCAAGCTGAGAAAGGCTTCGCGCGATTTTTCGTGTCAGTGACCCCGCGGGAGCGTCTCCAGACACGGGGCAGCAGCCGAAGCCAGCGCCGGGGGCGGTACCCGGGGTCGGGTGGGTTTTGCGGAGAGCCGAGCTGAGCTCGGCGTGGGGCAGGGGCTCTGTGCGAGCCGAGTGTCCCGGCACGGAGCGGCGAGGCGGCTCAAGGCAAACCGGCTCAGTGCCCGTCAGCACCTAATCGGTTTATCGCAGCGGATCGATGGAGGAGCGAACTACTAATTAGGAACCGACTAATAATCTCATTAGAGCCAAATTAGTCTGTTACACGTGTCTGTTATGTGAAATTTTTTATTGTGTCTTAAAACAGCAAATTACTGTTTACACAGGCTTTTTAAAAAATATTTGTACATTTACATATGAGTGTGTATGTGTATAAATTCTTCACATTCCTCATATATACGTTTACACCTCCATCCTCTGCAGTTCTGCAATAAAGACAGTTTTATGTATTTGTTATGGGTTAGTTTTCTTATCTCTAGTTATTTTGAGCATGCCTTTTGGACACCATAGAAATATGAATTTTTCATCCTGAATAATTGGCTCTTCTGCTTGTTTGTCTTTAACCCTTTAATTTCCCCAGAATCAAGCAAGGCGGGGTGGGGGAGGAATTTGGAGCTGTAGCAGGCTAAAAATCTCAACTTTGCATCCAAAATGCTGCTGTGCTCTAAGAGAGATGACCCTGAACTCCTTAGGCACAGCTAGTCTTGAACAACACCAAGCACGTCACACCATGAATCCAAAGCTATTCAGGCCACTCTTCTGTTTCGAGTGTGTGTGGTGCATCCCACAGACCACTAAAAGGGTGGTTCCTCTCAGGCTGGTGAAACACTTCATGAGACCTACAGAAGTCAACAACTACAAGAAAAGCTGTCTCCCTTTAGGTTATCTATCATAGGATATTCTATAGCAGAGTGAACAAAATCTACTTCCTTCTTCAAGGTCAATATTTCTCTCATCAAGAGCAGTGACATAAGCCCAAGATTTGCACATGCTCATAGGCAACACAGCAAAAGAAAAGAAGTTTCCATTCACACATCCCAGATCTACTAATACCTTCTGTTAACCAAAACTGCACTTTAACAAGTTAAAAAAATAAATCAGGAAAACTAGAAACCACTCGAGTTAAATGTTAATCAAGGGCCACAAGTTCACAGATTTCTTATATTTAAAAGAGTCTAGATGGATCTGAAAAACACAATAAGGTCTATTATCCTCTTTCAGGCTTTTCACTTTCTTGTTCAATACTCTGAACTTCATATTTTCCCATGTAGTTCCCATTTTCCTTATGGGGAAAATTTAAAAGAAGTATAACCAGCAAAGCTGCAGGTCAAAGAGATGAAACAGATGTCCTCGTGTGGTACTTTACAGAGATCCTCTAGTCCATGCTCCTAAAATATTTGAAAGGGACATATTTCTACTTGAGCAGTTGATGCCCATAGAAAATAAAAGCACTGAAAATGTTATTTCAGGTTCTTCTGCGATTCTCAGAACTCAGGTTAAGCAGCAGTTAGTCTCCTACAGAACAGTTTATTTCCATATGTATATACTGAGATGCTCTTTCCCTGAGATGTAGAAAGAAAGCTAATGAATTTTCCTGTGTACCCCAGAGTCAGAACAAGCACATCTTTGATTCCACACAACTCAACATACTTGTAAACATGATATGAGAAGTGAAAAAATTGTATAAGAAACACCTGTGCAATCTCCAGAATAAGCACTAAAGGAACAATAAACTGGACTTTGACTTGGAAAAAAATGGATTTCTGAACAATAGGGGGCTTAATTGGAGGAAACATTTAATTTCCTAAAAGAAGCAAGGAATTTGTGATAGATGCCTAAGCAAGACCTCGACAGCTGAGTCAGAAAGGGCTTCATTATCTACGTTTTACATCTTGTCAGATTTGTATTTTACGTAATTAAGCCCTGCACCTGCAACAATCTTACAATCATTGCAGTGATTAGTCCAGCTGTATTTATATTTTGTGTAAAGATGATTTTAACTTCCCCTTTCTTTACATTCCAGCCTTGACAGAAATTTACTTTTGTGGAATATGGCTTGTATTGGATTTGAAGCTCTATGTTAAAATTAAAATTACTAACAACCATATTCAGAGAAAGGTGAATTTGAAAAAGAGACATGCTAAAAACTGGCCTTGGAAATCCACCTCTTGAAAAGATGACTACAAAGAAAAACGGGGTGCAAGAGAAAGAGGAAAGCAGAGTCTGGGCAATTTTAAAGTCTATATCAGGAATAATTTTTACATTTGTAAAATGCCCCACAGAAAGAAATCCAAGTTGAAAGTCTTAGTCTGCTCTACTATATTAGAAAAATAACTTTAAACTGTGCAGATCTGTTCTTTACTAAGGAGCCCAATTGTAAAAAAAAAAAATAAAATAATTCTAATAGCAACCCTTTGCTGTCCCCACCAAGACCAATAGAGATGTCTGAAAGGACTGTAGTTCCCTTCAGGTTCATTTGTGTCTTCTGATCATCTCATTTTCTCTGGTAATTCTCCTATTTCTCTCTAGTTTCTCCTTGCTGAAAAGAACGAGGCTTTGGCCTAACAACTGCACAATATTTTTGCATATTTAAACTGAAAAGACATATCATTAAATCTTTCAGTAAATAATTCATCATCCTCCTAAGTCAAAAGGAACAACAAGGCTATGGAGCAGGCTTCTGCCTTCAGCTGTCTACTTTGTTTAAATTAAGGTTAGGGTTAGAACTCAGAGCAGAGTCAAATATCCTTATGGTTTGTTGCTGCTGAGGGGCTGTCAAGTGCAACAGAGATGGGCTCAGCACACAGGACAATGTCAGGAGTCTCACAACTCAGTCTCATCACCAGACAAAGTTTTCAGTGGATTCGCCTCTTGGAAACTAAGAGGTCCATCTTTTCACTCTACTCCTTCAGGCCATAATTAGTTATTTTCATAATATCTGGAATTTATGAAGATCCTAAAAGCCCAAGAACTGAAAGGTACCAAGGCTGGCTTTTCTAAAACCTCTTACTACATTTTTATAACCAACAGTTTACCATTCCCTTCAAAGAGTTAGGACAAACACTGGACATTTTTAAGATTGTTTTACATCTAAAAAATACTGTGTAAGACCATTGTACGATCTGATGGTGCCTCTTTCAATGTCACTCAAAATCAGTAGTAGGAAAAAATTATTTGTAAATAAAATGTACAGGGCTTCAGCACTCAGTATTGCAAGTTTTACTTAATAAAATTTTCTTCAAGTCTCCCATAAAATGCAGTGATCAGCAGAATGTTTTTATGTGTTCCACCTCCAAGGTGCACATGCCTGCTGCTCACACTGCTAAAGCAGACAGCTTAATGAGAAGCTTCTGGATTTGGATGGTGTACTAAGGCATTTTTCAATGTCTGGCAGTTATTGCTCAATAATTCAAAGGGAGGAATTGATCTCTCTCTACATCAGTTTTTATCTGAAGAAACTTGCTGACATGGTTACTCTGCATTTTGCTTCCTATCATTGGTTAACTTTGGAAGTCCAAAATTTTAAGACTCCCCATGATGTTGAAATAATGAAATCTGAGCGAGTTAGCTTTGGCTTTTTCTCCTTTTAAGTTTTCCCATATGTGTTTTTTTTTTTTTTTCTTCTAAGAAAGGAATCCTATTATTTCCAGTTTTCCCTTTAAATGTAGTAGGGGATGATACTGATAACTACAGGGACTCACAAGTGTCAGAATAACCTACTATGCCAAAGTGCTTTGTTTTCAAAACTTAGTTTCCTCTATTTTATGATAAATTTTCCTGTACGACAGAACAGTTGGCAGTTCTTTGTGGAAAACGTGACAGGACAAAATATCTGACCTTCGCTTATAACACTTCATTATCTTATTACATTTAACATTTATAACTTACTTTACAGAGAAATAAAAGGCAGATCTGGGGCACAAAACTGCATAGTGCTGATATCCCACAAGGATAATACTTAACTCTCCCTAACCCCCTGTATGCTCCTGTGGGGGAAACACCTGTGGATGACTATCAATCCAGGATATCGAATCCAACATCGAAAGAAGATGATTTCAATGAATGGATGGAGCTGTCCGAGACCAAATAGACACAGGCAAAACTGCTATCTACCTCTTGCCATGGAGCTACTGCTTTTTAAAGTTTTTCTACTGTTAAGATATTGTAGTTAGGATAAATATGTATTAGATAGGTAATTATTACTATTTCATTACTTTTGTATGTTCAATTGTTCTGATTGGTTATCAGGAACCCAGTTACTGCCCTTTGATTGGTTCATGTACCCCTGAAACCCAACTTGCTAGCCAGTGGTGCAATGCGGCACCCCTATATAAGGCTAGCCATTCCCAGTTTCCCCATATGAGTTGTAATCCCTCCTTTCCTTTTCCTTTCTTGTCGTGATCCACCCCCAACTCCACTCAAGTTCCAGAACCTTCCGACCAAACCCCATAAGATCCCATGTGCCCTAATAAAGTGTTCACTCCTGTTCCTACCCCACACTGGCGTGGACTGTTTCCTTCCATCCTCGGTGGACCGTGACAGGGTCTCTCAAAAACGACCACAACCTTTGAAATTAATAAACTTTAATCAGAAAATGTAGAGAAAAAAAGAAGATAACAATTCTTTACTACAAATATATGTATGTATAACCAAATATATAACTGTTCATAAAATTTTGATTACATAGTTACATACAATATAAGACTTTTCCTGAAGGGTATACACAATGTGACTACCAAAGGAGCAAAGAAAGACATGTAGTTGCATGCTGGAGCACACGAATTATAGAAGGAAAAAAAAAAAAAAAAAAGAAACTAGGTAATCTCAAAGAATTGCAAGCAGTTAGGAGACCATCACAAATACAAATTATGACTGTCAAAATTGAGACAAATATTAGACAGTATTAGGGACAGATCAGAATCTATTTCTTTTTGTGAGTGGACAAGGAAAATAAACATACCAAGCAAAAGAAAACTGTGGAGAAGAAAAAAAATCTGATTCCTTTTGTGGGGAACTCTCAAGTCTGATCATGTCAACCTCACTGATTAAGAGTAGTCAGGAACTGTAGTCATTAGTACAGACTGTATGGCATGAATTCCACAGTACAGCACACCCACAGCTAATGTAGTATAATCTTTCTAAGGACTGATATTTTTGAATACATAGTGAATAAGCAGTGATAATGAAGAACTAATCATCAGTACAGAAAGGAGTTGTTAATGGGTACCTTAAAGGTACATGTATTTACTCTGTATGTCTAAATACAGATATAAAACTTTAATTCCCATCTGATATGTTTGCAATTTTTACTTCACATGAAGCTGAAATCAGTCATTAAGAAAACTTTTTTAGCCTTTGAATGACAACAATGCAAGAAAAGAATGTTAATTAGGCACCATGGGGATTTCCCTTGAGAAAAAAAAAAAGTTAGAAGCTGTATTTCAAGACAAAAGAAGGATCACAAGAGAACACAACAACAGCAGAGGTTTCTTTCCTAAGGGCAGTAAAAATTGGGGGGGGGTTAATATTCCAGTGTTGCTCAAAATTATTTTGCTGTTTGCCTTATTATGCGTGCATCATTCTTTTTATTGGACAAATAATTTTTTTCCCTCTTCTTCTAGAGGTCAAAATCTCCTGTGCATAATCACTGTCCTTTGGAATCTCAGAAATAATATATTTGTTTAAATTTATCTTAAAAAGAGATATTTTATAACCCATTGATTTATTTGGTAGGACCACTATATGATTTCATTGTTCTTTAGTGAAAATGATTCTGAGCTTTCCCTAGTCCCCACAATCATTCAAAAAGAGCAATCATATTCTTTCTTGTTACTGAGGCCAAGTTTAAGATTGTTGTTGCTTGGAACATTTTCTTTTTTTAATTTATTTTATAACCACCCCTCAGCACAGAAAAGAAAAAATGTGAAGAAAACACAAACTTTGATAACAGTTTTACCATGTGAAATGCAAGTCTTTGAAATGCTCATTTCAGTCACCAGTTCTTTTAATTTGCTGGTTTCGATGTTGAAATCTGAACCTCCATTATGCATATTGCTTTTCTTTGGTTTGCTTTTAATTGAAACAAAATGAATGTAATCTTTTAAACCAAGGCTTTGTCCTATGATCATCTCTCATAAATCTAATTGTTAATGACAATTAGTCTAAAACAGTATTACTGTTTTTTAAGATCAGCATATACAGTTTTAGTTCCTTTAAGTTCTTGTTTTGCCTCCTCTTCCCTTACTCCAGCAAAAGAGGTTTCTATAATTCACTAGAAAAGTCTGGCAAAAAGCTATTATTTGTACCCTTAGGTTCAGAAAATTTAGGTAAGTACTTCAAAAAGTGGTTGTTCTAATGCCTGCTTGTAAGAATAAGCTCCTTTGCATTTTTTTCTCTCCCTTTTCTGCTTGTTTTGTTGGTTAGATTTTTTTTTTTTTCTTGTTTCCTTATTGGTTTCAGCAGAATTCCTGCAGCATGCAAGAAGATAGAAGATAAAAAGCATGAAATTGAGATATATTATTACAAATTGTGACGTGCTTCATATACTGGATGGAACTCTGTTCCAGAGGAAAAGAGATTATAGTTGACTACAGTTGACTGTCACTACACTCAGAGGAGATCAAGTCAGTAAAGCCTCGAAATTGATTCAGCTCACACTATAGTAGATACAGAGGGTATGAGTCACTGCCTGAGCAGCTGTGATGCCTTATGGTAATCCATGTGGCAAACAGTTCTTTGCCTAGATCACAGGCCTCCAGGTGATGTGGACTTATCTGTCAAGCCCAATGGGTTAACTCAGTGTTGAGAGTCTGGATTTGTATCTCACTGGATTAATTTTGGGTCAAATCAATCAACTTGGGGAGGGAGGGGGGAACGGGGGTGGAGGGGCCAGGTTGGAGACCTCGTGGTCAGGCTTCCAGGTCGGAAGGCACATGGCCTGCAGCAGAAGCCACATGGGACATCTGTCAACCAAAAAGGCCCTCCCAGTTGCCCACCCACACCACGGCCCCTGGAGCCTCTGCCTGGGTGCACCACCCCTCATTCTGTCCTGGAGGACACCGAGTGGTCAGTGAGGGGTGGCCATGGTGGCTGGGACACATAAACAAAGGAGCACAGGGGCTCTGTTTTGCCTTTTCTCTTGGGACAGCCATTGCCATGTGACTCTTTGGTGGTAGCTGTACAATTTTCTTATTCTAACCCCTTTCTTTACTCTTCCTTCCTTCTCTCAATCTCTTTTTCTCCTTTACTCTTTCCTTAATCTCTTGTGGGTGTCTTAAAACTAACGGGTTGTATTTTACTTAAGTTGTGGTTGTTGTGGTACTTTAGTGAAATACTTCTTCTCCTTAGTTGTATGTTACTCCTGTGAATCTTTTGCCAAAATGCCTATTTTCTCACTAAATTAAAAGAAACCTCTTGGGGAAAAGTCTGTGACTGTTTCTCTTTATGCGACTTCAAGGTATTAAGAACCAAAGGCTCTGCAGAATTTCATTGGGAACTCTTGAGATTCTTATATAATAAAAGTAATACACCTGGGCAGTTCATGGCTCTGACCACGGGCTTTACACTCAGGGAATCTAAAATGTCACTGAGGTCATAAAACCTGTGGGCAAACAAATACATCTGTTTCTTTTGTCAAAATGTAACTTTAAGGACTGATTTCAGGTGCTTAGGAGTATGTGCCGTTTGAGTATTCACAGCATCCACATGAGGCTGAGAGCTGTAACCCTGAGGATCAGGTTTCTGGTGTAGATGACAGACAGAAATCATGGAGCACTCTAGGACATTTTAAGTTCCACTAGTTCCTTACATGTAAGGAAACTAATCAGACCAGTAATGTAGTTCTAGATACTGTAGGGTACCATGCCTGACCTGCTTTTGCTATTCTGTATGACCGTCTACTTGAAGTCCAGTGTCCTACGTGTGTTGTCCTACAAAAATGTCTTGGATAAGCAAGTGGTAGGAGGAACTCACGTTGAAGCAATTGGTTTCCATGTCAGGTCAGGTAAATCAATGTAGACTGTCTTGAATGTAACTAGATTGAAGTCTGACATCTGTGACATGCCAGGTATCAAAGCCACATGCTTGCCCAGGCATTTTATTTAGGATATCAATAGTTGCTATGTCAAACTTTTGCGGAGTCTTAGTTCTTTCATACCTTGAATTGTATAAAGAGAGCACTCTACAAGTGCTTCCCAAGAGAACTTATTCTCCTTTAGTGACAAAATAGGTATTTTGGCAAAAGGTTTAAGGGAGTAACATACAACCATGGAAAGGGTTCTACAAAAGCATTACACTTAACAGGCTACTCAGAACAAAAGGACTTCCCTACTTCCCTCCAGACAGCATTGTGAGCTCTGCCTTGATAGCCCCCAAAGGATTTACAAGATAGCAAGCACCACTGTGGAGTAGGAAACCTTCTTTGCACCCAGCAAATGCCAGCCCACAATTTACTGAAATACCACACAGTTAGTTTTAAGTTACTCATGAGAGGAAGAAAAGAGCAATTTAGAAATGAAAGAAGAGAGAGAGAGAGAGAGAGAGAAAGAGAAAAATAGTTACCGCCAAGAGGTTACCTGGTGGCAGGTCCAGGGACAGAAGACCAAGCAAGATGGAGGCCCTGTGAATCTGTTGATAGGATTTCTATTGTTCTTAGAATATTTTTTATAAAGCATGAATTTATTGTCTTTAGCTTGTCCATAAATTGAGTAAATTACTCTGCTTTTATAGTTCAAAAATCTTCAACTCCCCAGCTGAGCAAGTTTCACTTCTGATAAGAACACTATCTTTAATATAGCACTTTCCAACTCTGATAAAAAATGTTATTACAATATTTTACAGTATTTTGTGAGATATAATCCTTAATTCTAACTCAGTTCTGCTCTCAGCTTTATCAGACACCAGAAAGCAGTAATTAGAAAGGCAAAGGTCAGAGATAAGCATGCTCACAGTCTTAATCTGGAATTTTCTTTATAGCCTTTCAGAAATTATATTATTAATGAAACAATAAAAAACAAAAATGTTTTCAGCCTTCTAAAGTGACCAAAGAAGTAACCGGAAAAAAAAAAAAAAGGTGAATTTCTATTCACTACCAAAAAATGAATTTATAGCAGGTATATACCACCAAAACAATATGTGCACTTCAGCTCATGATTACAGACACATACATGGAATTGTCTTCTAACAACTGAATGGCTACTGAAACATATATTCAGTTTCCTACACAGAGATGTAAAATGCAGTTTGTGATTTTGTAAGGTATCTGATACTTGTACATAAGACTAGTGATGTGACAAAGGATCTATAGAAAGTCTCAAGTTTCTATAGGAGCTGCTGCAGGCTGTGAAACTATAACATCTTGATGCCATGCTGAGTCAATGAAACTGAACTCAATGTGTCTATTTTAGGTGACAGAGTTCTATTCTGATGACATATCATCTGACTATAGTGACATCTTGGATTCTTATTCTTCATGTAGATACTTGCATGATGTGTGTGTTAAAAATCTGAAACTGAATTATGAACATAAAGTTAATTTCACCTAATTTTAACTAACTTATAGCTAGGTGTCTAAGCTACAGTAGTTATTTAGAGCTTTATTTATGTACCTAGACATATACATCTAACATAATTTGATTGGCTGCAGTGTAGCTAAGATGCCCAGAGGGTACCAGCAGATCAAAAATTGTAAAAAAAAAAATCAATAAAAAACCAACAACAACAACAAAATCACATTCTTCTGCAATGGTAGTTGGATCTCAGTCAGAAGACCCCAGCAAATTTCAGGTGGCAAAATACAAAAATTTAGGCAATGGATCCTGCTGCTAGATCTCCTTCATGATTAATCTGCTGTGATAGTCAGCTCTATATAGTGATGTATCCATTTCTAAAATAATAATGAAAAAAAGATGTAATTAAGTCCATCTTAAATATGAACTTGAAAATGAAGAAAGCAAGTGGTGCTTCAGAAGAGTCTTTGATTAGGGAGAGAGAACCCAGAATAATGATGATTGCTGCTTGCTGACTGCACCTTGGTAAGTAGATCCCACTTTTAAATTTTGAAAAACGATTGCTCTAGCTCTACTCAGTGGCATAGCAAGGTGTAGAAAAAGTAAGGTGGATGAATGCTCCACTCTGTCTGTCCATCTATCTCTGTAAAGACAGAGCAGAGTGAAGACCATCCATGACTGGAAGAACACTCAACTTCTATTATGTCTTTCAGTTGGGTATATGTACATAAAGGGAAATAAAAAAAAAAAAAAAAAGGACTGATAGTGTGATCAATGCAGAATTTTGGTGATGTCACCTAAATAGCTAGCAACAGATGAAAGCATCTCTGAGTTCATACAGGCACTCTTGGAGGTTTTGCTTATTGGTGATGTTTGAAAATCTGGAGTATTAAAAGATAGATTAAACTGCCCTTTATGAATACATTTCTACAGAATGCCAAGAAGTCAGCATCTCACTATACTTGCTGTAAAGACTATATGGATGATTGATAGTACTGATCTAAAAATGAAATTTAAACAATGTTGCTTCAGGGTAAATCCACTTTTCTGATAAATTTCATTACTAACGATGCTATATTTACTATTGCGTTGAATAATCCTAACCAGCAAGTAGGCTAGATCAAAAAAATACATTCCCAAGGGACATATGATATTACTTTCTGAGTTGTGGTTTTCAGAGAAGTTTTAATTTGCTTATAAATGAAGTTTCAAGGAGTCTCAGCATTTTAAATATGTTTCTTAGTGATTCATAGTCTAGAGGGGATTAATTTTGCTTCATGATTGCCATCTAAAATGTGGTTGTTTAATCTGAACTAGTTATTAAGGGATGTTTCTTTATCTACTCAGTACTTGATGGTTTTCAATGTAGTTACCATGTTCTAAGTTAGCTCTGAATTATACCTTGAGCATGTGATGTCCTGTCAAATCATACACAAATGAAGCTTTAATGCCCAACCTCCACCAGCAAAGTGAGGATCTTTTGAGAAGTTCTGAGACTAGTGTTGGTCATAATGGTAAGAGAAAGACTGGAAACAAATATGGGAAGAAAGATTGCAGAATGGCCTACATTGCTCTATTTTTAACAATTTTTTTAAAAACTATTAATATCTTTTATGGAGAAAATATTTCTTTAAATATTGAATCTTTAGGATAGACACTATCATATAAAAGCCTGTGTAAGAAATTAATTGTCTTATAAACATATATTTTCCTCCTGCACAATTTTTATTAGCCATGCTTTACTCTAGTATTTATGAATTCAACCCATCTAGATATTAATCTGCTTGACAGTGCTAATAACTTGCTTTGTAAAATCTTCTTTGTGAGCCCTACCACCTGTTATCAAACAAATCCCTCTTGCCAGAAGGAAAAATAATGACACAGACTCAAATACAATAGAAGACTTTGTGATGATCATTTACTCTTATACCCTGCAGAACACAGATGATAAGATAAAGTTAATTAATTTCCATTTCAGGTCCCATGCTTTGTGCAACTTTTTTTTTTTTTTTTTTTTTTTTTAACAAACAAACATTACCCTTGACAATTTGGTCCAATGACAATTTACTCTCCTTTAGGATCTATTAATGTTTCCCAGTTTTAAGTAGCTATTCAATGGAACTTTGCCTTGCTTTTCTTAATTACAGTTTGACCTTTTTTTCCCCTTAGTTTCTGTCCATAAGCTTTGTGTCATATTCATCTTTTATCCACTTGGTTTTGCAAACAGCCTGTTACACAACATTAAGTCCAAGGAATTGCAGTATTTTAAGTACAAACCAGCAGAATTTCTTTCATTAGCCTCCAGTTTAATCTTAGAAGGAAAAAAGAACATATGAACAGGCTTTGATATCTTATAGCATTAAATATAGTTAATGAATCACACTTTCTTTAACTAACAGTAACAAAAGGCAAAAATATGACTAATGTCATAACCAGCTGTGCTTCACATTCTCACCTGAGTAAATATCTATTTGATAAAAAGAAATTTTGATTACAAATACAGGTAAATGCTAAAAGTCATACTTTTAAATAGCAGGTGACGCTTCACTTATTTATTGGAAAATATAACTCATATAATTGCTAGTTTTCATTGATGCTTTCAAGTTTTTCCCTTTTTTTTTTCCTATGTTGGCATATAGGAAAATATAACACCTCTGTTGTTATATTTATCTGGATTTGAGGGGGGTTAATGTTTATATATAACAATTAAAATGTTGATAAGTGGTACTCAAGTGAGGATATGACTAGACCAGGTCAAGAGATGTGAAAGGAAAAGGTGGCTAAGGTTAATAATCCTTTTCAAGTGTTTAGGTAAAAAGTGACTGGTGAACAGAGAGGAAACAAGGAACTTAAATGAGGGGGAAAAAAGGTTTTGGACCCAAACAAAAAAAATAAAATAATTCAGTCATGTCCTGATGTCTTGCAATAGGGAGGCAGAACTAATTGAGAGATAACTAGGCATTTAGAGTTGAAAAAAACATTAAAGAGTTTTCTTGATGGCATAGCTTAGCTCATAATTTCTAAACTGGAGGTATTGCCTAAAAATGGAAGAATTTTCCAGACAAGATTAGTATAGATCAAATAGAGAGTGTGTCCTTTAATGAAAGTGTGTTCAAGTACAGCAAAATGCTTAGGTGCACACATAGGATAAAGTTCTTACAAATTTGTAACACTAATTAATTATATCTAATGGATACATCCAACCTAGGAATTGTTTGCCCCCAGAACCTCCCTCAGGTCTGCCCCTTGGCACACCTCCCCATAACTGAGTTGGAGGTCTCAAGACCCACCTAACTCCTCACCATAATCACCCTCACATCGCATGCATCCTTTGTTGCTTCTCAAAGGTTTCTGGGCCTTTTTCTTTGACTACAATGATATCTTGTTATGTCCTTCTATGTATGTGTCCCAAAGAAGATGTCTTTGCTAAAGTCTTTTCCCTTGAAAAGACCATTTAACAAAATTTCAAGAATTTTGAAAATTTGATATATATAGCATGAGAAGGAGGATTTAGTAACTGCTATTTTAAAGTTTTTGAGACTATACAGCTCTATTAGAAGTCTATATGATACAAACCTTAAGGCATTAGAGGGAGGGGGTGTTGAGGGAGGGAAGTAGCATTTTTGGATGGATACACAGGATGAAATCTTGCACAAATTTGGGGTGACAAGGAGAAACACCAACCGGCAGGGTTCAGTGTAACCATTACATCAAAAAATACAGGAGTACATGATACCCTGGTGAACTCTATACTTTGGGAAAAGAGATGCAAAGTACCAAGGCATCTGAATCCTTATTTAGGGGGATGTCTGCGTAGGACAATAGATTTTGGTGTACTCTCTCTGTGTACAATGTGAAAATATACTAGATGTTTTGATTTTACTCTAATTTATTCATACATAATTTCTTCAGGTTAAACAAAAACATTACAACTGTACATGCCAAGAGACAGTTGTTGCTTGAATAATAACAAGGAAAATTCAAAGAAAAAATATGAATTTCAACTAATTTGTTCATAATGAAGGGCTTTTTAGAAGAGTCTTTATTTCATTGTTCTACCCACTGATAAAGGGAACATAATTATTGTATTAGAGCATTAGTTCATAAGAATTCTAGACAATTTATTTCAGAACTGTTGTAACTTGGGAATATCTAATGCTATTTTTATACCTAATTGCACAGACAACTTCTGATTGGTGTCTTAAACCTTTAGAAACAAGTTCTAAAATGGGCTAATTTTTTTTTTCCTAATGCTGTAACAGAAATTAAATAGTTTTGAAAAATTAAGATAATCATGTAGAATTCCATTAGCCAATGTAAGAGACAGTTAAAATTTGCTACATCTAACTTAGAATGTAATAGAACATGAAATATTGTACGACTACATATGAACATTGTAATAGAAACACTGATTCTTTTCTTTCATCCCTTCAAAAAAAATCACTTGAAGAGGGAGCAAATTAATTGTATATGAGATAAACTTAGGTAAATAGTTTTTGCCAAATTAAATAAATACGAAAAATTCTGTTTTTTTCACTTTTTAAAAATAACTAACTTTGACTGTTTCTAATGACATTTTGTTTGGAATCTGGGTTATTTCTAATAGCAGTGATAATCACCAAAAAATCAGTATATTTCAGAAATGGCGATATGTGAAGTGGTTAATTATTTACTATCATGTAACCTGAAATAATGCATTTCTTTACCTACTGACAAGCAAATCTATTATTTGTAAAAAATCTATTATTTGAACATTTATTATTTATATGCAATTTGGGAAAAATAAGCTACTTCCTTGAATAACTATTATTAAATATTATAAACTAATGTTTAAAAATAAGTATAATATTAATGAGACAAATTAAGTACTAAGAAAACAATTACACAACAAAGCTAATCTCTAACACCTTAACATCCTAAAATATTTCTTTACCTACTGGCAAGAAAACATGTATAAAATCTGTTATTTGAACATTTATAATTCATTTAATATTTGAGAGAAATAAGCTACTTCCATGAATAATTAATAATAAATAAAATATGATAACCTAACATTTTATAAGAATTTAAATGAAATAAAACAAAATGTTAAGAAAGCAATTACACAAAAAAAGCTAATGTTCAACACCTAAACATCCAGAAAATGATTCAATAATAACATTGGCCATGGAAAATTATCTATTTGTCTTTTGGATGTCAGTGCCTGATTCAATTCAATACATCTGCACTAGGATCTACTGGATACAAAGTTGTCCTTTTGACATCCATTTTCTCACAGAGATATGCTATCAGAATTGAAATAGACAGGAAACTAATTGGCTAAATATTGTTAAAAAAAATAAAAATCTCTTGAGAGTCATAAATTCTGTGTTTGACTTTCAGTCTCTTCATAACAAAAAACTTGTGGAAAAAATTTAGATACACTACTAGACTGGTTGATTGAATGGCATCAGTTTAAATGACAAAAAGAACAGATGACATAAACAAGTTTGCAATTCTGAATGATTTCTTGTTAGAAAAAATTTGGTGCTAAAAATATATAAAATAAAGACCACAATGAAATTGTTACATCGAATATTTTTAAATCATCATGACCTCCAAATAAAAAGGCCATTACTAACTCTGGCTCTAACATGGAATCTTTTAAAGTATTTAGTCTGATTCCACCCCCCACCCCCCCCCCGAAGTTATTTATATTATCTATGGGGGAGTATTATAATTTTAATCTTTAATATACATTCCCTGGAAACAACTTTGGTTCTCTATATTTAAATAAATATTTACCCTGAAGTCATCTGGTTTCTAGCATAGTTGCACCTCAAGAGATTATGCACTGATGTGGGGTCATCTGCCACCTTTTGCTGCATTCGCTCAAGAAAAAATTAAAGACAGCTAAACACCTTTATTCACTAGGAAGAAACAGGCACTATTATGGTGTTTTGCCTTCCCATCAACAAATAAAATTAAGTAGTTTAGGGATAGTAATCAGATAGGAAAAAAAAAAAAAGCTAGGGATTTATAACACACAACTTTGCAAACAGAAAATGTTGGTGTTTGCTTTGATCCAAGTAAACATTATTTTTCCCCCAAGTATTTTTCTGTATTCCTTGTTGTGCTGGCATTGTATTATGATTTTGCAGTGGCATCAGTGTCCAAGATTTGGTTTTGCTTTTGCATTTATACTGCGGTGATTCATGGAAGACATTCTATGTTGATAATTTCAGATATTCTAAGCAATATTAAAATAATCCAGATTGAAAAAAAAAAAAATATTTCAAAGCTTCAATTCAGAATTCAGAATGCTAAATTTTGGTTTTTTGGAGAATGATTTTTTTTTTTTCAATAAGGTGAAACAAAACCACCAAATGGGTTTAGAATTTTTATTAGGCACTAAGTTACTGAATTAACTTCACCTTGAAATATAAGATTATGCTAAATTATTAATTATAAAATTTTTACTGCTTTCTGATTTTAGGAATAATGAGCATGATTAAAGCAAAATTTATAAAACCATACACCAATCCCAGAATTACAGAAAACAAAAATGGTTTCTCAGTACAGAAAAGATGTTACTAAGGAGAAGAATAATCCTTTGAAAATTGTATCTATCTTTGCATTTGCTCCAAGTACTATTTGAAATATGATCTGTCTTCAACTGTCTTATTCACAACTACAACATTTTATTCTCTCATCTGCTAATTAAAAAAATTATTCCCGCCCCCCCCCCCCCCCAAATTCTAACCTTCGGAGAGAGAAAAACATGCAGCTGTAAACATTTAAGACTGCAACACAATGAATATAATTAAATCTAAAAATACTTATACAGAAATTAAGGATTTTTCCAGGAAAATTAATTCTAAAACAACACTGATGAAAATGAGGAATAATAGCAAAACTGTTTTCATAGTATTACATATTGCATGTAACTCACCCACTTTCAAAAGGATATATTATGTATGGATAAACATCAATAGTGAAATCCATATATCCAAACGCAGTAATGTAAAACATTAATATCCTTGTTCTAAAATTTACCTGGTTTCTCTATTTATTCAATGTAGATTAAGAAAGTTATCTTAAGAATGAAGCATATAATCTGATTTGCACTTAGCTTACCATCTGTAGATATTTACATTTTTCTTATATATTAGGTGGGGTTCTTACTACACAGATTTTTGATTTTTTGAGATTACAAGACTTTCTAATGTTTATCAAATTTACCAAAACAAACAAGCAAGAAAAAGAAAATTAAATAAAATTAAAAACATCCAAGAAATTTTATGCTTCAAATCAGTGTTAGTTCAGTGCAAACAATTTGATCTGTTACAGTGGAACACTTTTTATCCAGACTAATATATGGAACAAAGTGTTCAACATGATGTGAGCTGAATGTTTACTGTGCTTCAATTTTTTTTTCTTTTCATTGTGGGCTATTTAAATAATTTTTTAATTTAATTAATCAAAGCATTGGGCTTTGAATAGCAAATATCATTTGATAGCAAGAATATAAAGATGGTTTTCAGGTTCAAAAGAGAAACAAACTTTTAGCAGGATCATTTAACAATGATCCTGATTATATTTTGCCTAAATCTCCACTCAGAGATTCACCACCATTCCTGTATCTAGGTATTTTCTGCACACATATTTTCCATATCTGTGTTTTCTATTATTCCATCTCCTCAGTGTCTTATTTTCTCAATAAAACTGACTTGCTTTCCAATTCACATTCTATTTCACCTTTGACACCTTGTTCTCACCTTCTCACCAGAAGATTCTTCCAGTATTAATCAACCCCTCCGTTATTATTCTGGGAGAAGGTCTCGAACTTACAGTTGATGGTACCTTGTAAATTACTGAAATTATCATAAAGTATTTAAAAGTGTTGAAGACGTATCTGCTAATCACACACTTCTAATATCCTCTTTTTTCTCACCTTCCTCTACTTCACTATCACTGAATTGCATTCTTTTGTGCTACAGTTGTTTTTATTGTACAACAAAAGTATTAAAATACTCCCCTAATTCTGATTTTGTGTATGGTCTTCTATGTGTCCACTTTAAATAATAATGCAACCATGGAGAAAAATCTAGACAGAAATGAATGGACTATCTATAAATAATCTAAAACCAGTAATCTAAGGCAAGTAATCTAAGACATTTATATAAATTCCAGCTATAAGCAGTACAGAAAGATTAATGTCTTCAAGGAGTGTTAATTTTGCTACTGATATTGCCTGAATTTTCTAGAGTGCCTTTGCCCTCCCATCACCTCAGGTAATTGCTGTTTTTTCTTTTTAAAATCAATACTTTTTACCCTCAGCAATATATGTACTTATTGGCTTTCATTTTTTAGCAGTAAATAGCCTACATTTCTTTTCTTTGCCGTTGTAAAAATTTGTGCATTTTGTACCATTAGTTTACAAAACACAAACAAAAAAAATCAGTATTGAAAGAAGGTGGGGTTTTTATCCCTCACACATCTTTGCATTTCAGTTTGATTAATTTTCTGAATCTCCAAACCATCATGAGATCCAGATCATTTGCCAACATAAAGAGCTTTAACTGCAAGATTATTATGATCCATTAATGAATTTAAAAAAGTAATATCATCAGAATATAAAAATAGTATTTTTTTCATATGTAACTATCAGAGTGTTATATTACAGTTTCCAAATCCAACTGCTATATTTACAGGTAGAGAAAATGACACAGAGAATTTGTAGTCTAGCCAATACATAAAGTTCAGAAACACAGTTATAGTAAACAGGCCAGCAGTTGTGAACATCAATCAATGCCTAGAGAAGGAATGAAGGATGAACTAAGTCTACTTTTACTGTATTATCCTTGTCAGGAAAAATAATGTTTCAAAAACTCTATGCAATAAGCTCATTTTTTTTCCTAGGACAGATTTTCTGGAAAATCTTGTCTTTTCTCAGGTAGCTGCTTGGGCTAATTTTACACATTTAGAAATAACCCTTCAGTTATAGTCAAACAAAAAACATCCAAAGTAATATTTCTTTAAGTAAATGAATACACTGTTTAGTTTAAAAGCAGTTACATTACCATCCTACAGATGTCTGATTTGACAAGATTTTCTGCCTTCCCAGCACTGCCTGAAGACTTCTTAATATTCATGTCAACACTAATTGCACAGTTGAAATTACTCAAATTTCTTGAGTTTTCAAGTTTCCAGTTATTTCCAACAACTGGAAAGAAAGGAAATGCAAAATTGACTTAAGACAGGTACGAAGCAAAGTGAATCATACTATATGACTTTCTCCTTAATTAAGAAGTTTGACTGGTTAGTTGATTGATTTCAACACATGGGGATTAGCTGAAGGGTCAGTAACATCATGAGTTACAAGGAAGAATCCTTGAGTCACTCTGCACTGCAAGTAATGCAACCTTGACCTGTTACTCTTGACATAGATCAGCAATTAAAATAATTAATAAATCATGAGGCAAAATATTAGATGCTATCAGTAGCATATAATGTAAAAAAAAAAAAAAAAAAAAAAAAAAAAAAAAAAAAAAAAGAAAAAAACAAAAAAAAAAAAAAAAAAAAAAAAAAAAAGAACTCAATGAGAAGGATCAAAAGCCTTTCTACCTAAATAAGATTCGCTAATTATTTACAGGTTAAGCTAGGGTAAAGAAGATGAAATCATATTAGCTATGAAAAGTAAATCTGCTTCCTTCACATCCCTGTTATCATTAAGCAGTTGCTATATTAACAACATAAAAGCATAATTAAAAGGTAAATAGTCACCTAAATTCAATGTTTTTAATATTTCTACTGATCATAAAATCATAGAAGAATTAGAGATTCACGGAATATTGTACATAACCCTTTTCCACAGGATAAATTTCTCCAGCCAATCATAATGAGAAAATGTGTAGGCAGCTTCCACTTGGAGCCAGTAATTATACCACCTATGTGCACATGTATTTATCTAAAAATGCAGGAAGTTCTGCGAGCTAACGATGAATAGAACTTTTCCTTCAAAAAGGTGCTGTAAATGCTCAAAAACCCAAAATGTCAGGTAAGCCTTCCATGGATGGGATCCACACTGTGAGGCCCTCTGGATGAAGGCCAAATAAATGCTGAGAAGCTCAGGTGTCTCAGCATTTGAATAGATGTGGCATTTTCTATAGAATTATCTTTTTCCTTGTAGTGTTAGTTGTAATTTAAAATGATGCTTTAGGGACTCTAAATGTCTTATTTATTGGACTGATAATAAACCAGAGCTTCCCTGTGTAAATCTGATTTGCATATGTTTGCATATAGTACACATATTGAATACCAAGTAATATATGACAAATACCATATGCTATATAATTTATATTTGATATACTGTATACTGCATGTTTGCATGTGTTTTCTGAGGAAAGAACCTTTAAAAATATCAGTCACCCTCCTTCGAACATACATTAAGTATCTATTAGAAAATATATATTTGACTGCACTGATACTTTTGTCCATTTGAAAATTTAAATTCTGAGTATATAGATGAAAAAGAAAAAAAATAGCATGTCTCTGAAATGCTGTGTCAGATGAAGTTTGTGATTATTAAGTGAACTACTTGGTTAAATTATTTTTTTAAAAATAATATACACCTTACCTTTTGGAGATGAGATATCCATTATGATTCAAAATTTTGTGATGCATGATGATGGTGAATTGCATCTGGTCTATATATAAAGATGGAAACATAACACAGATACATAATATCCCAGATCACTACAGCTGTGTCACTTCAAATTAGGGGGAGGTTTATTATTTTCTCTCAATTTTTGTACTTATTATTTTGTTAGGAAATGAGTAAATGACCATAGAATTACAAGACAAAGTATTTTATCTTCCACAAAGTACCTTCAAAATTAATCAGGCATCTATGAAAATACAAATACTTTGACAGGTTATTTAGAGCTGCATTTATGCCATCCTAAGTGCTGCAGACATATTCAGTGATCAGAAAGTGGGAATCAGAACCTACCTCTTCTGATATCTTTACCACTTATTTTTTAAAAATAAAAGGAGGTGAAAAAAAAAAAAAAGTAAGCACATCACATTTTATAATAAACACTAATCACAACATAAGTATGGAAAAATAAGTCTTGTCCATAGTGTTCTGAAAAACCTAGAGTAAAACAGTGTGTTTGTCCAGCAGTATTTCAATTTGAAATGGCTGCAGCTGGGAAAAGATCACAAGCGGTAACACCCACTCAGGTCACAGAGAAGGGTACAAAATTAGTGGTCTATTGCTCAAATCACATTTCACATTTATTCATATTTGATGTGATTTAATCTAATAAAATACAACAAAACTCATGCTCTGATGGAGAAAATATGCTCATTTGTTCATAATGACCACATTTATTTACAACTTATAAAACTTTGAAGAGGATTGGTTTTCACTTTCACAAATACAGAACATGGCCTAGCATAAGAAATTCCTAGATTAAAAAGTTTGCAAAAGAATATTATCTACTTATTATGTTAAAATACATGTTGAAACGGCTTGTTATAGCATTTGCATCAACATTAATGAACAATCTATTTTGGTAACTTCTACATTTATTTTTTTTGTACAGGTTTTAATTACTGAGGTATGATGTGGTGTATGCTTCTTTGGATATAATAGTGTAATAGTACATTTTTCAAAAATGAGCAGAAATTGAAAAAGCGGTAATTCTCTAAGAAGGTCCTTAATTATTTCATCTCTATTGTGGGGAAACTTAAGGAAACTGAAATTATGTATACTTACCAATTTGATTGATAATTACTTCAATAGGCTTAAAAAACAATATTCATGATACCAAACTTCATTCAGTATGCCAAACGCACCCCGGGCTTCTTGCTAATTCAATTTTTTACATGGAGCAAAAGCACTTAGTTTTCCATTTCAGATGGCTTAAGAGCAGCTCTAAATATCCGTGTCACAAAATTTCTATTTTCCTACCTACCTAATGAATTTTGCTTCAGCTTGAAAAAACAGATGATAAAAAAATCAGAATTAATTACTGTGACACTGAAGAAAGGGGTGGTGGCTAAAGTAAATAGACTGAGAGTTTATTTAATTTCTAATCTCATTGTTAACTAAATAGCTCATTGCTCTGACAAACAAAATACTACAGCATACATAAAGGATTTACTGCTTTTTGTTTCCTGGGACTTACCACCTCTACCATATAACCAGCATATCAGTATTAATCAATTGCATGATTTTTCCCCTCTATCCTCTTATTAATTTTTTTCCCTAATACACCTCACTCTGATTTTAAAGCCAAGGGTGGAAATCCAAATGACTGCAATAAAATGAAGAGCTAACCAACTAATCAATCATTCAAACAAAATAATTGAAGTGTCTTTTGTTGGCTTTGAATGTCAACTTAAGCATCATTGAAAAATTGGACAGATTTTCAGAGGCTTGTTCAGCAGTTTTAAGATCACAAGGATCTTATTTTCTACATTGAAAAAACAGTAACAGCCAATTTAGCTGCTTTTGGACTTTGATTTTTTTAAAAAAATGCAAATGCATATCTTATCTCAAGATGTCCTTGTAGTTCTGGCAGCTCAACAGACGGAAAATTGTGTTTAGATGCTTGTATCTGTTTCTCTTTCTGCTAGATTGAAACTGGCCTAAATATTTTTTTTTTTTTTTCCCTCCATTGGTAGGACATAGAAACTTGAGCACAGCACAAGTGATCGTCTAGATCCGTGGCAAATCAGTGGTCTCACAACTTGTTTGATCATCCAACCTTGTCAGTGAAAGTTTTTGATTGTATGCCCCCAATGTAAGCAGTTATTTATAAATTATACCTTCACTATGTATTCATGAAGTTCTAATATTTTACTTGTAAGCCACAGTGAATCACTCTGTGCAGCCTTGTTTGCACCTCAGTTTGGAGCCCACTTGTCAAAATACAGATGGGGAAGGAAAAAAAAAAAATTCTTCTGTGGACTTAGATTAAAATTTTTTCCAGGACCAGGGAGGGAATAAAACAACAAAACAGCCATTAAAAAAAAAAAAAAAAGTATTTATTTTAAATTTTTATTACTTGTTTCTGCCAGAACCCCCTTAAAGCCTATTAACATAACTAAGTTTTCCAATTCTATGTGAGATCGGAAAGATAAAATAAATATCTTTGAAGACTTTCCCAATCAAAATAAGATAATAAATTGTTTCAATTTAATGTTGGAAAGACACATTTACTGTAGTCTTTCTATTACATTCCCACAACAGGAATTTCATGGACAAATATTATCTGCTCTGCTGATGATATAATCTTCATCCCTTTCATCCAGAAACATGATTGCTTTCTTTTCTTATACACAAAGCATTTAACATATTTCAGGAGATCTTCAGAAAAGTCATTTTATAGTTTAAATTATTTCCTATACTGGTATCATAGCTAATAATGTCAGTCTATACTTCCAAGATTATCAAGAATTCATTGGTACAAACAATTGTGTCAGCTCCTCTTCCTCAAGCTCCTTGCAATCTCAACAGAAGAGTGGACTATTGCTATCATCACTGTTCCTATTTTGTAGAGTTAGGTTTTTTTATTTTTCATATAAATTCTATAAACCTCAAATATTTGATATATGACATAAAAGTAACAGTGGTTACTCCTCACAAATATTTAGCTAGATATCCACCAACTTGATATTTGTGAGATTACATGCAATTCCAAATCTGAAAATATTTTACATATGTATTAGTTTTAATAGATATTTAAATGATAAATTGGATGATAACATGCTAGGCTACACTAAGTACTTCCAGACCATCTATCAAAAGCCAAAATTAGTACTAAAATACTTTATAATGTCAGCTATTTTGAAAGAGGGGATAGATAATCTGTTTCTGAGTGTGTTTGACAACCATGAAACAGATGCATTTTAATCTAAAGTGAATACCAATAAAAGATAAAAAGCATATTTTAAAATAAATGTCTTCTATATTTTTCTCTTCCCTTTTTCTTAATTTTCCTCTTTATCCAAGCTCTGGGTCTGCAGGGCTTATCAGTACTGAGAACCTTCACATAATACTAATGTTCTTAACAATTTACATGACCTTAAAATGTCCCTATGAATGATACTGTGTTTCTGCTTGAGGGTGACTTTTATTTCAATTTTCACTCTACTTATAGCAGAACATACAGTTTCATTTTTTTCCCTATGATTACTTTCTTGTTAAGCTCAAATTCAGCCATAAATGAGAACATTATATCACCAGATTGTTGTCTTCATGGTTATAATTAGTAATTTGAGTGTATATTACACATTAATAACTTTAATAATATACTATTAAATTTATGAATTTATATAAAAAGTATGAGATTTTAAAAAACAATTAATATAAGGCAGCACACCTGCATGTCTATGCACTTTGTACAAGTTGCATAGACAGGGGAAAAATCACATAAAAGGAGAACAACATTCCAGAGAAATTGGTTTGCATTTATTTTCTCTAAACTGAGTAACTTATTCCTTTATGTCTTGTTGGAAAATTTTATGTGCCTCACTAGGAGATATTAAAGTGTAATTACAGGTATCCATACCTAAGAGACTGTCCTGAAAAGAACTACTGGAATGTGCAATCATTGCCTAGCCTCAAAATCTTGATATTCTGCAAACACCTACTATTTTAGTTGATATGCTTCTCAGGGATCTAAATATTCTTTCAATTCACATACTAAACAGCAACGAATTCTGGAAAAAGTTTCAAATGTGTTCAAAAAATAAGACTTTTCTTGAGTTACGTCATGCACTTCATCTGACAGTCATTCTTAGAATATGCTTAATAAACACAGCTTTTGACAAAATACTGCTGTGTTTAAATGTAATTTCATTTTCTTATTGAGGAGTCAAAGTAGTCATCTGAAAGTAGACAGAGGTTTGATTCCTACTTCTGATTGAGTGGGAAATATTGTGTCCCAGTATTTCTTTAGATCCATTTGGGGTTTTTTACAGTACACTGTGAAAATCCCAATCAAAAGTGCACATTCTCTTCATGAATCCTATAGGTAGTTTAGAAACATACCCTATCATTTTATCTATTATAACTGCATAAAATATACATATTATGTTTATAAATGCAACACCTCTGTCTTTGCAATTAGGTCTTCACTTCCTTTTCCATCCCTTTCCAAAATTAACATGCATGGCGTATTGTATTGTTTGTTGTCACAGAACTTTTCACATCAAGCAGTTAAGTTTAAAATATTTATCCAGATTCCCACTACACTAAAAGGAAGTGAAGAGGAACATGAGGAAGGTAAATTATCTAATGATTTAGAAAGGACAAATTGCCACATGGTGATCACACTTCCTTGCATAAATTATAAATTAGATAACTGCTAACACAGAAAATAGCTAGAATTTTAAACTAGCTGCATGAATCCTAACTCTTTTGTTCAAAAATACATACATACTGATTATATGTATTGTGAAAATTTATCAATAGTTGATACATGAAATTTTTTTACCATGGCAGGCAGTTAAGCCCAACATAGCCACTCACTCACTATCCCCACAGCTGGACGAGGAAGAGAATCAGAAGGGTAAAAGCAAGAAAACTTGTGGAGAGGCAGGTAAAGGAAAAGCTCTGAACTCAAGCAAAGCAAAACAAGGAATTCATTCACCACTTCCATGGGAAAGCAGGGATCTTTCTTGAAAGTATCGCTGTTACTCATGAAAATAAAAATAAATGTCGTAACTCACACACACACACAAAAAAGTTTTGGATTCTTACTCTTATATTGCAAGTTTTTCAAGATTATAACTGTTCCAAAACACTAACTTGTTATGCCATTTCTGACCATTTTTTGTCACTCTTTATACATACGTTTTCTGTTCAGCTGACCTTGTCCAGACAATCTGTCCTTGCCAGATTCCCACCCAACCACTCTCTCACTCAATAAGACAGGGAGGAGAAACTAAAATGAAAAATCTTGTAGGTAAGACAATGAGATGACTTTCCAAGAACCCTCTTGGGTAAAACAGATTTGCCTTGGAAAAAAAGAAATAAAAAATTATATACAATTAAAATAGATTTGACTGGCGAGAGACAAAGAAACTACAACAGCTTTCCCTCAACTTCACTCATTTACCTTCACCTTCCATGCCTTGAGAAGCACAGAGGAGACAGGAAGGGATGGTTGTTGTCAGTTTATTATTGTTCTTCTTTGCCACTCCTTCCTCATTACACTTTCCCTGTTCTTCAGTGAAGGGTCCTTTCCATGAGATGGAGTTCTGTAGGATAAACCTGAAGCATAAGTCTCCACTGTCTGTAGTTCCTGCCAGAATTTGATCCTATATGGGTTTTGGGTTTGTTTGTTTGTTTGTTGGTTGGTTGGTTGGTTGGGTTTTTTTATCCTCTCTTATGGTTTGCAGCTTCCTTCAAGAAATATCCACCTGATACACCATGGTCCCTTTCACGAGCTTAAGGAGAATCTCTGATCCAGCACCTGGAGCACTGCCTCTTCCTCCTTCTTCTCTGACCTTGGTGTTTACATGGTTGCTTAAAACTATTTTTTAGTTCATGCCTCATCGCTTATGCAGCATTTTGCCCGTTCCTAAGTAAGTCCAGATCCATAGCTGCAGGACTCATTGCTTATGCAGCATTTTGCCCATTCCTACATAAGTCCAGATCCATGGCTGCAGGACTCAGCCATGTCCTGGGGTGGGTCTGCTGAAGGCAACTGGAACTGTGTCCAGCAGAGGGTAGCCCCAGCTTCCCCCCACAGAAGCTTCCCTTGCTACCAAAACTTTGCCACCTACAGCCAATTTAACCATACATCAGGACACTTAAATAATTAGAGTAGTTCTGAGAGCAATAGCAGAGGTTCAATGCAAGTTGGTCATTCCAATCAGAGGAGTTATTTTCCCAGGGAGAGGTAATTCACAATACGTAGAGTAAATAAGAACACTACAAACAGCAATATATGAAGGATTACAGATGTGAGAGATTGTGATTTCTGGTAAAGGACAGAATTAAGTTTTCAATCAGTATTTTCTATTATTTTCAATCCATTAAATAGAAGTGACAGAAGTAAAGAAGGATAAGGTTTAACACAGGAAAAAACCCCACCTTTATATAGTGAAAACAGCTTTCAAGTAATTTCCTTTGTACAATGAAAATCCTTTTGCTTCTTTAGAAGTTGTATAAAGTGGATGATGATTTTTTGAAGTTATGCGTTTCTCTAAGTGGTACCTTATTCTCATATCCTCTGTGATAGACGTTAATCCATACAGTAATCACAAGGCACACATATAGAAAAGCAGGAGATAGAGCAAGTATTCTTTGCAAATAACAAGCATAAGAAGTCTCGATGATATGAACAGAAAAAAAAAAAAAGCAGAGTGACAAAAAAAAAAAAACAGGCAGAAGAACAGATATGTACTAAATAATCAAGCTGTAATGGTAAAATAAGTAGTATGGTCTCAAATGCCTAGTGACACAGGCATACACATTTAGTGCCATCACTATCCAGAGGCAAGACATTCCAGGACGTTACAAACAGCACAAGACACCAATGTGTAAATAATTGAACTGAGCACATTCACTCAATAAGCACACATTCAGGAAATCAGATATCTCTAATACTAACACTCCTGTTATGATTCAACATAGCATTGTAAGACTAACTTTTTTCTTAAATTAATTGTGCTTCCTTTCTTTTGAGATAGGAAATATATATTTGAAAACATACTTTGTTGATTTATCTTTACTCAGAGGATAGTGAAACACCAGAGTAGGTTGCCCTGAGAAGTGTGCATGCCACGCCCATCCCTGCAAGTGTTGAAGTTTAGGTTGATGGGGTTTTGGGCAACCTGATCTAGACCTAGGTGTCCCTTCCATGGCAAAGAGAGGTGTACTGGAACTAGATTATCTTTAAGGTCCCTTCCAACTCAAACTGTTCTATGATGCTATAAGTTCCCTTTTTGGTAATAGTTTTTTGAGTGATAATATTATGCGTAAATATTTTAGGGACATTAGAGCCATGTTATGTCATGCACTATAACTGAATCTATCCAACTAAATTTTTTCAGACTTCTAAAAATAAATCATAGCTATTAGCTATATTAGAAATACATACAAGCCCTGTATTTTCTACAGAAATCAACTCTATCATTTATTTTCATTAGCTTTCAGAAAAAAAAGTTTTTCAAACTGTTGTAAGCACTGAGTGTATGGCTCATGTTATAAATTATTTAGAGAATACAATAGTTTTTTTTTGCATCAAGGAACAAATTTATAGTTGTTTTGTTTGCATAAAGCAGGTCAAAGCATATATAAGAATATAGTATTTTTCATTTTAATACCAGGACAGCTTTTACTCTTTCTTCAAGATCTAATCCATTTACATATTTTTGAACAATTTGTTTCTCAGAAACTTTTCTTCATAGTGAAGTTAAATATATTTGAACTTTAATTTAAACAGTATATTTAAGCTTCATTGATGGTTTTCCTTTAGGGTATATGTGCTTGCTAAAAAAAAGTGGTAGTCTTTGCGGAAAAAATGTACGACATTTTATGGAAGAGGTGTCATTTTGTAAAATTATATTGTAGGCTGAACCTAAATCAAAGGTCTCCATACCCCCAACTATTACAAGAAGTAACTGAGTCAGGTCTTCAGAGACATGGGACACATGAGAAGTAGCTCTGTTTTCAGTAACCTCTTCATCTCTGGGGTATATGATGCCACTAAGCATGGGAGGCAGGAAGGGGGAAAGAGAAAAGCAGAATATTGTGAATATTTTTTGAAAGGTGTTCAATATTGAAGGGTGTTCATAAAAGCATAGGCGTTACTAACATTTTGTAAGTGCCTAGGGTTGTGTTTTATTTATTAGATTGCTGATAGTAATCCTGGTGTATGGTTCATTGATTGCTAGTTAATTTTATGTCATGATGGACAGATGAATAAACTGCATCTGTCCTGCCTGGAGTTAAACAGGTGAGCTGAGATGCCTTTGCCTGCAATCAACTTGGTAGTAAAAGACTTAGTAGCCCTAACTCAGGTAAAAATTATTTAGTTGAACTTCCTTCATTCAAATAGAAGTACTATTACATACTTTGAACTAGAATTACTTTAATTTCATCTTTCTACTTTCAAAAGAACACAACTATGACAAAGCATTACATTTAAGAACAAGTATTGTGTAAGGTCTGATCTTGAGGCTTTTGACATTGGTAGAAATAATCACTGTTTTCAGTAGCATTTTGTTTAAATTATAATGGCATATATTGAAACCCCTTTTTATCATTTTTCCTCAGACAACTGTAAAAAGTCATGTCTCACTTTCAAACAAGCAATCAAGAGTCTTTTGTTTTCTGTTTTCCCCTTCACAGATCATTCTAACAACAGAGACCTATTTTTAATATTTATGGGATGGATATTAACATGTTACAAATTCTCTTTTTGTTGATCAGTGTCTGAGAAAGATGGCTGTGTTTTTATAAGAAATGTGATTTTCCTGAATGTCATTGCTTTCATCTAAGTAACAATGAAATTTAAACCTCTGAATTTAAATTTCATACTTCCTTTATCTCTCTCCATTCAGATGTTTAATAACTTCTCTTATTTTAGTACTTCATATACCTTGTAGGGCTTTCAGTATTACTTAAGGATTTCAAAATATGTATCTGCAGCATTTGTCATTTCTCCCCAAGGGTTCCAATTCAATATGAGCATTTTCAAAGAAACTACTCCCAAAGGAAATTCTCTTTAAAACCATCATCTTATAAACCTGCATTTTTTCCCCCCAACAACCTATGGGTTAATCAAATATCTTGCAAAATGTAACTTAATTTTCTGAAACTACTCAAATGCATTAAGAGCTAATTACATCACACTGAAAGCTGTATTTTATGAGTTATCATCTGTAATTAGATACTTCTGCTTTATAAGCAAAGAAATGATGCAAAGAGAACACCACCATCTCTGTGCTATGTGAAAGTGGGGGGGGGATAAAAAAGGTGATTTGTTGTGATCAGTGTGATGTAGGTATTACTTTTCTATAACGATTCTCCATAGCAGCTTTTCTGAAGCTGCTTTAGGAAAGGAATGGAGAGAGGGAGGAAGGGAGGGAAGGGAAGGGAAGGGAAGGGAAGGGAAGGGAAGGGAAGGG
>JAWWEE010000001.1:71617393-71705875 GCA_035221455.1 Xenops minutus
AGGACTTGAGGTTCTTGAGGTCCGGTCCGGGAGAACAAGGGAGGGGAAACATCTTTTCCCCCACCTTAGGAGAGCGAGGGAGGGAAAACCCCCCTTTTCAAGCAGAGCTCTTCTGAGCTTCCCCGACCTCTTTGGGGTGGGACACAGGGCACCACACCAGGCAGGGCAGCAGAGAGAGTCAGTGTATATGTGAGAAATGTCAACAAGGTGTAGGAGCTGGGAAAGCTCCCTCCTCTGTGGCAGGATACTAATTTTATAACTCAATTATCATATCTAAAAGTTGCATCCAATCTAAGACATGTCCATACCCAGAACTTCCCTTGGTTCTACTCCATAGCACGCCTCTCCTAGAACTGAGTTGGAGGTCTTAAGACACTTACTTCATCCTTTATCATCATCTTCACGCCACTTTCCCTTCTTGGAGCTTCTCCAAGGTTGCTGGAGTTTGCTTTCTTGTTTTGACTAACATGGTATCTAATTGTCTTAGCTCTGGTACATGTTTCCCAGGCATGGTGTCCCAGCTAATATCTGACTCTTAAGACAGCTATCACAGGGTTAGAGGCTGCTAGCTACTCTAAATGTAAAAAACTATGTAGAAGTATAAAAATCTACAAATTCATGAAAACCCTAAAGCATCAAGGTTTTAGTCAAACAACCAAAACCTATGTGTTTTCTTTTCTGTGTACTTTTCTCTAGAAAACAGACACACTAACCAAAAAGTAAAAGAAAACATGAAAACAATTTACTGATTTTTGGGAACATTATTTGCTACTAACAGAGAGGAAAAAAGTGTGCCTGTAGTCTGGGTTTTTTTGTCTTCTGATGAAACAGGAAGGAATTTTCAAAAACATTATTTCTTCTGAAAGAGTAAGTCAACCCTTCTAAAATGAACATTTCTCCACATACATGTGTTTTAAGTTATATATTATTTTACTAATACTATCATACCTAATGTATAAGGAACTAGGCAGCTCAAAAGTGCTAAAGAACTAACTTTGAAGTATATAAGACTTCAATTAAATGTAATGAAAGGTTGTAAACTAAAAATCCAAATGAGCGAGCAGTGAATCTGTCAGCTTCTCTTTGCATACTATAAGAGTGCAGATGAACACAAAACACATCTAAATTAGGAAAATAGAGGCTGATTAGCACTTTGCAATTCATAACAGCAAAGTTTACTTCTTCAGATAACAAAGCTGGGATAAAGAGGAAATTACTGTCCGTAGAGCATCACACTTAAGAGCATTATGTGGAGGTTATGTTTTATGGTGTTACATACTAGAAGAAATATTATATTAGATTAGGCAGACCATTGTTTTGTTCCAGTCTAGAAATCCCGATGGTCTTGGTAATGATTACCTAAGCCATGATGCGTAGCACCACTATTAAAAAAAGAGTGATAATGGCTTCTTTGCTCTCCCTTCTCTACTCTGACCCTCTAACACCTAAACTGTGGGAAAGTGTTGTGACCCTTGTAGAAACGTCTTAACATAGTAAACCAGTAGCTTGTTCGGCTCCAACAGAATCACTTAACATTTTGCATAGTCATCCATGACTCCTGGTATTCTATTTTTTTTAGTTCCTTTTTTTATTTTTTTTCACTGAAGTTGCACCTTCCAAGTAAAGCACCTTCCAAGATCTCTACTGAAAGGTATTCCTGCTTTAGAATACAGCTTTCCTGTCTTTCCCAAAAACAAAGGACAAAAACTCTTAAGAGACCTGATGTGTATGCTTCCTCTGTAAGTGATGCAGGTATTAATGAGGCAAAAAAAAAAAAAATTGAACCAATCATGTTTCAGTTGAAATGGGAACCTAAGAAATACCTCCCATAAGAAATTAGGAGGCCATTGAGAAACAGGCTATTACATATAGTACTCAGAGTCAACAAAAGAATAAAAGAAAAAAATCTATCTAGAAAATCAGGCATCCAAACTACAGTCTCCTAACATCTGCAGCTTGCTGCAGTCTCAGATGTCAAACCATCATCCTCAAAACAAGTGCTGCTCCTCAGTGTCCTTCAGTTTATGTTACATATGCAGGCACTGAAGGCTGATACTTTGGAAATGGAAATTCAGATGATTAAATGCCAGGCCTTTGGTTTTGGATTACTTTACTCTTTTGGTCTTAGTTACTCCACGTGTTTTTGTTAGCTTTTGTTAAGCTTCTGCACCTTGGTAATCCTGTTAGGCAGACCATGGTTATGAAGGTACTCATACATTTGTCTGGGATACCATTTTCTAGTCATTTCTAACACAGGGTGAAGTTGACGAGAACCATAGTCCAAATCAAAATTTGAAAACACTACTCATTTTTCATTTGGAAATAGATTTATTTAGAAAATTTTATTACAAAAAAAAAATAAAAAAGGCTTTTTGTAAAAAGAAAAGAAAAAAGGAAAAAGAAATAATTAAGTGGTGGGAGGACTCCCTTATGACATGCTTTTTAAAGAAAGAAAATCTTGAAAGGATCTCTGACAGCTCCAGTAACAATCCTAACTCTGCCAGCAGAGTGGTGATGAATCTATGTATTCTCACCAGGAGTGTCTTTTCAGACATGCTGTCACGGGAATTGGCATTGTTAAACTGCAGGTGTTGTGGTGGCATTTTTCTCCTCTAACTTTCACAGTAGGTTAATCCCTATATAAAAGCAAACTCAAGGGTTCAGGACAATTACTAAAGCAGAAGAGATAGTAATGGCTGCTAATCTATGCTTTTTGTGTGTTGGAGTCTAACCTGCAGCTCAAGCTCAGTTATACACACTGGAAAAGCAGTGAATGTTGCTAAAACAAATGCTTCGTGAGTTAGTTTCCCATTATCCTCTGAGGTCATGTTTGTGATTCATGATTTGGAAGGTTAAGGAAACCCAGGCTTGTTTGCATGCCATAAATTAAAGCCATCAGTATACAATTCATGCCTCCAATTTCACATGCTGGAAAAAAAAAGGATGCTGTCATTGTTGCTGTCCTTTGCAGGCTAAGGTTGATGCGTAACAACAGGTGCTTTTGAAAGAAATGTTGTTGTGCTTGTAAAGGCAGACTGCCCAAATCTACATTTTTTTTATTTAGGGAAAGGCCATTGTTTCTTTTGTTGCCACTCTGTCAGGAGAAATCTTTGTAGAGAAGCTCAGGCAGATTAAATGACACAAAAGGTTCAAGAAAAATGGCCATGCTAGAGTTCATGGACGCTACAGGTCAGTGGTCATATTTAACTATACTCATATGTGAATACTGTCCCTATGATTACCTAAACCTAGCAATCCTGAAACTGTAAGATAATCTTCAACTTTAATACTGTTTTTGTTGGTGGGTTTTTTTCTTCTTCTTCTTCTTCTTATTTCTTTCATGTTCCAATGCGGAAACATTGAAAACATATTTTTTATGCACAGTCTTAGTAATAGTTAACAGTCATGGTGAAGCAGATGAAAAAGAAGAAGAAAGTATCCTGAAAGAGTGAGCTCTAGGAACCTCTAATGCCAAACCTTTCAGAGGCTCTTTTTGTTTCTATGTTGAAATTTTGGAAACAGGGTAGTGTGTCTAACAGTGATAGTTCTCAAATTTTGGAAACAAATTTTAATCCTGTGCTGTTTCATATAAAGCTCAATTATACCCTCTCACACACCATTTTGGGTTCTATTTCTGTGTTGAAGCTGATGCCTCTAAGAAAGATTCAAGGTAATTACTACTTTTACTTGCTAAATCTGCAAATAACAGTATTCATTCTTCTAAGCTGGATCAATTAGAAGAAAGTCTGCATGCATGATTTGAAACCACTAATAGCAAAATAATTTTGCTGTTGGTATTTTGTACCTGTGTCAGAGCATTTTGTTCCAATAAAATCCTTTTATTTCTTCATGACTTCTCCAATACGCAAAAATATATTTAATTGAAATTATAATCAGATGCAAAACATCAAATTTATAGAGAACAATTAAATATTTCAGTCTTATGAAAATGAAATGTTGTAAGAGCTGTATAAAATGAGAGTTTTTTTTCATTTCTGTTTTTTTTTATTTAAAATTAACCTATTTTGTCAAAATAGAGTCTTCCAGCAACACTGTAGTGTCAATAAAGCAGAAGAATTCCTATATTTATAGTTTGTAGCTTTTTATCTAGGTTATCTAAGTACCTTCATTCCTAGGTTTTTAAACTGAAGAGTCTCAGTTTTTAGCCTTTTGTCTGTACCTTCTGTCCACCATTCCTTTCAGATCTCTCTACATCTTAAATTGTGTTAAAATAATACACCAGGTATGAATGACACTTTTGATAAGCAAAATGTCCAAAGTCAAATCATGACAGAAGACTGTCTTGTTATATTGGAAGACCATTTTTTTTCTGGATTCTTCTGAATGAATCAGGAGTCAGTTTTAGCACTTAGGATTTGTAGAAAGCTTTATTTGTTATGTGCTGCCACTGAGCTGCCTCTCATGCAAAATGAAACAAAGAAACTTCACTTTTTACATAAGTTCAAATGTTCAGGCAGAGGGTATTTATTGAAAATGAAATTGCCAGAATTTTTTTCGCATTTCTATTTGAACAATACTTAAGTGACTGGTAAGACCACTTCAGGAAGAATAATATTTTGTTAGGAAAAAAAATAAAAAAATACAAACCATTAATCTAAATTACCCCCTCTCTCTCCCCCACACATCTGAATATTGAAAGGAGGGATAATTATAAGATATATTCAATTTGCATTTGATTTGTTTGACTAGTTCAAATCTGCAACAGTAAGTGCTTTGTGCTTCCTTTCAGTATTTCAGTTGTCAGCAGATGTTCAAAGGGAACTGCAGTTCCCTGTACATCGTAGCTGACATCAGGGAGTATGTTCATAGCTATGTATAATAATATCATACAAGAAAGTGACATACAGTGATTGCAAGATGCGTATCATTGCATAACATCAGGCTTTGGAAGATACTGCATTTGCTTGCTGATATATTATACCTCTATAAATAAGATGATAAACTACAAAAATTAATTGCCGGTGTGTGCTAGGGCAAAAAACAAAAGCACATGGGGAGGCATTCAGTCTTTCTCTGCTAGAGCTAACAGGGAATTTAAGATTCCTTTCAGCACAAATCTTTTGTTAGTCAGAGTAAAGCATTTTCTAAAGCTAATTTTTTCTCCTGAAAAGCACATTGCTAGCTGGAAAGCTCTTTTTCCTTGTGTAACAACTGCTCACATATTGAAGCACTTTACATAATCAGAATCAGACAACAGATTGCCACAATTTTAAGACAAATTCATGGAATAGCTGCACCTTATATCTGAGAGTACAAAAGGAGAAGAGCAATGAGTCCTTGAGACTGCAAAAGAATAGAGAAATCTGTGAGGTTTTCTAACCTACCTCAGACCACCCTACCATCACATTTACACTGTCGTTTTCATTTGCGTTGTTTTGTGTTGTGTTATAATTGAACAGAAGACCCATTTTGTACTTGATGGTATTCCTGTAGTCAAGGAAGGCATTCTGCTGAAACAAAAGTCAGAACTGATTTTGATCTGATATTTTAAGGATTTGGAAGTTGACAGCCCCCTGGAATCCAACCTGATGTGCTTAGCACAGAAGGAGCACTCCTGCTGCATGCATCACTGCCCAGCACCTTCACAGGGCAATGACCAAGGCAAACAAACATGGAAGAATTGGCTAAAGAGTATTGCACACGTAGGCCAGGATAAATGAAAACATGACAAAACTTTTTGACACATACTTCAGGATGACCATAGGTGGTAGCAGCAGAAAGCTCAATCAGATTATTCAAACAAAGGACTGAGGTGTCTAATCTGTTTCTGAGCTCAGTCTCAGCTTTTGTTACAGGCCTTCTCTTCAGATACTCTACAGGCTGCAGTGTGCCTGCATCACACAGTGGCTTTGAGGAGTAAATAGAGAAGAAAGTACTGGCCTGTGTTTAGGATAGAACCCTGTACTGTAGACACAGAAACCTTCTTTTTCCCCAATAACCTCCCAAACTGTGTCTAGTCTTGACCCTGAGGAGCTTTGTTGTGTGGCTATAAAGCCTGCTTCAATTAAAAAAAAAAAAACAAAACAACAAAGCAACCAAACATGGTGAGAAATACGATTTCTTGTGTAGCCAATTAATGAAATCCAATGTTTTTTGTAAATAGAGCTAAACTGTGTCAAACTTGAGTTAAAAGATTTATCCATATAAAGCAAAGTTCTGTTTACCACTGCCACTGCTTGAAAACTGGAGGTAAAGCCTGTTATATTGTTTTTCCTTCCAGATCTGACTTAATAAAATAGCTTTTCACAGTATGTGAGGTAGCATGAAAATCTGCATATTGAGAATAGTACACATTCTCATGCTTTTTAATGGTTCATAAAGACAAGGCACCTACAAAGTATATACCAGACCACTAAGAGATAAAATGAAAAAGAAGAGTGAAAACAAAGTATTCCCACATGCATTGCCTGATATAAGTATGTTCTCTCAGATTAGTATTATGTCACATTGTAGGTTATAGCAAGTAAGTGTAGCACAATGTAAAAAGCGAATGGAAAAGTATAGTTTATTTATAAAATAAAAATATTTAAATATGAAAAATACTATAGAGACATACACAGAAATAAAGAAAGGGACTCTTGTTTTACTTCTTAAAAATTAAGACACTTCATCCTGTGTACTTTCCAAAAGGCATTCTCTCTGTGGCTTTTAGTATATCTTCAATATTAGTGATTTACTTTTTACATAAGTATCACAAATGTCAATGGTCTGTCATTGAAGGGGTCATTGCTTTAGTCATACGTATAGTCACTTATTTTGAATACAAGGCGAGTTTTTACCCAGGTTAAAACAACAGCTTCACCTAACTGTTAAGACATCTTTGTTATTGTTAATTTCATTAAGACTTCATAATACCCATTCTCATACTAACTCTTTTGTATGTTACTAATCTATTGGAACCTGATGAGTTATTTTGAGACAAAATAGTACTTTTTGCCTGCACTGTAGTGCACTTTTGTACAGCTGTACTGAGCCTTACACTTCTTTTGAAATGTAGCCTGATCGACCTTTATTCAGCCATGTAAATGGAATTCATACACACAGTTTATGAATTACATATCAGATGAGACCAAAGAAACTAGCCGCTGATCCGTTTGGACAGATGAGAAATTTGAGATAACTGCTTTGTAAAACAGCCATTGAGAGATAACATTATGATGACATTGCTCACAGTGCTGGTAATTTTTTTTTTTTTTTCTGAAAATAATATTTTTTCTTGATAATCAGATACAGTGGGGTTTTTAGTCTTACAAAAGGAAAGTAAAACCAAAGAATCTGTTCTCAAATGAAAATTTTGCAGTATGCTATTGAAGAGCAACCTCAAGTAAAAAGGCCATGCTAAATTACCATATTTTATTATGGAATGTAGCAGCTACATTTCTTCACAGTCAATTCAATATTTTTGTTCAAGTTTAAACTGATTACTTGGAAAATGAATGAAAAACATTTTGTAAATTGAATTTCAAGGCAGCTGGCTGCTTAACAGCAAAGCTAAGTACCAGACTAGTACTGCTTGAGAGATTCTCCAGAATCTTGAAAGCATCCAAAAGTATGATGATTATAAATTTCTACAAGTTTTATGTAATTATACATGACATTTAATAGAAATCTTTCAAAGTGGCTGCATGAAGCTTATCGGAACTCAAGAGAAATTAACTGTTGAGAGTACACTTCAAAATGAAATCTTCCTTGTTTTGCACATTTGATATTGCAACAGCAATTTTCACAAAGACAGTGAAACTAACTAAAACAAACTGTGAAATAGACGCTATTTTATAATTAGCTATTTGGAAGTTCAGTTTAATTCTGTCTTTTTAATCCTCGTTTTGCTGTGCTAGAATCTTACAGGAATGCATTTTGATGGCATTCTCTTAATGCTTCCATTTTAAAGCCTTTGATATATTTAAACATGTTGGTCTGATTGTATAATTTTGAAAAAAAAAAAAAAAAAAAAAAAGAGCTATTTTTATCAGTCTTCATTAGTTTGTTGTCTGAATGACAATGGACCAGAATAAGAACCTACAGAAATAGGTTTTACATTCAGTATGATTAGGTAAGAGAATCAGAATGCTATTTCTTCATGCACATTTTGTTCAGCCAAAATCCCAGTAGGTATTTTAAAACAGAGCCATCTCTATCATAAAATTCAATCATTTAACCTCAGGCAGGGCCTATCATTTAATGGCACAGAGATACTACATAAATTTAAAAAAAATGCTGAAAACACAAATAGTTGAGAACTTCTTACTGATAAATTCTTTAATTAGATTGAAGCAGAGGTTATGTACAAAAAAAACCCACTAGCCTGCATGGAGTACATTTGTGAAGATTCTGCATAATCTTCTGTTCTCTTACAATGGAACGAGCTAAACTATCGCAAGCATTCATATCCCCTTTCATCTAATATTTCCATAGTAAATTCTAAACCTAATTACACAGTGAAAACTCTTTCTTAAAGCTCTCAATATTTCTTGAATTTGAACAGAAAATAACCTAACTTTACTTTCCTATTACCTTATTACCTTTGTCTCTTTAATATCAACTGTAAAGCTAAGGTCAGCAGCTGGAAAACAAAGGAGTAGTAATAGTGGAAGAGGTTTGAAGGTTCCCAGGATGGTTTACTGAAGAAAATCAGAGGAGACTTTATTAAACAGTCACTAGGAATATGGAAAATACTATTGCCAAATGCTTTGACATGAGTCATTAATGGAAGGAATTTTTGGCAATTATGTATCTGCACTAGTGAAGAGTACAATAGCACAATTAAAATAGTTCTTACATGCATAAACACTTTTTTTTCCTTAGGCCTATTAATAGCAATGTCAGTGACAGCTGATCCAGATAGATTTTAAAGTGTGGTTGTGAGGCAACCTCTGCTCGTGTGCATACTTATGCCCTACACATATGTCCAACTTGAGGAACTGCAAGAATACTACCAACTGTAATGGGACTGCAGGGTAGGACTGTCTGCAGAACCCTCCTGTTTCAGAGAATCTTGTTTCTTTTCACCCTATTCTTCCCTAAACTTATGTGAAACTCTATTATATCAGTTGAAGACTGTAACTTTCATTTAAGGTACTGAAAATTATTCAAATTTAACAGTTGCTTTTAGTAAATACTACATAATTTCACTTAAATTCTTCCTGAAATACATTAACATAAGTCCCAGCTATTTTATTTGGGCCATGCCTATGTTGTGGTGAAGATTTGCCTTCTAGCTGAACATCGCAGACATCATTGTTTTGGTCGATATTTTTCCAGAAATCAAACATTTTAAGTTAATGTAATGTTTTACTTTCATACTGTAAATTTCTTCCATGGGGAAGCTGTTAGTCCGTTGAAATAATATGTACAAAGATAAAATCTAAAATAAGCTTCGTATTTTACAGTCACATTTACCAACCTTGTGTGGATGTTTGAGTAAACTTAAGACTGGAAGAAGACACTAAATAAAGAAAACAATGGTGACATTTTAATGTCAGCTGTTATGCAGTGTGATATTGCTAAACTGGAGTTGGAAAATGCAGCTCTTATCATGTTTCATTGAGTCAAATGTACAACTGAAAGCTTTATAAATGTCAAAATTTAAAATTGCAAGGCAGACTAATACTGTGTGTGCAACAGCGTGGGAGAGGGGGCAACATATGTGCAAAGAGGCATTTGAAAACAGAAATCTCAAATTCCAAGGCCACTTTCAGATTTAATATATGCTTCCGTCCTACCTCCTGCAATACTGAAATGTGTTCTATTTTCTGCCCTAAATGTATTAATTTCATTTGAATGAATGAATGAATGAATGAATGAATGAATGAATGAATGAATGAATGAATGAACTGATATTCTAGGTTAATTGACCCAGGATTTTTTAGGCTACTCTTGCAATAGTGGCCATCAGTGTGTCTCTTCACTGCTCCCATTCCAAGCTGTGCTTATGCAGTCAGTGTTTAATGTTTTACAAAAAATTACTGCAGTTAACTACACTGCAATTATATCATCTCCATAAAGGGAAAAGAGGAGAAGGATACTGGGAATAACTAATTCAACCTCACAGCTCATATCAGTGGCCCCTGACTGAGGACCTCACCAGCAGTGGGAAGTAGACTTGCTAGCAGTGAGCTCAGGTTTAACATTCAGCAGAAATATACCCAACATTCAATACAGCTTCCTCGAACATGACGGACCTGTATTATATGCAGCATTTCAGGTGATATATTAGGAGTGCCTGCTCCAATGACATTAATACTTCCATATTTCTTTGTGAAATACCTTGCCTGAAAAATCCTAGGATTGCTTTTGACATTTTCATGGCTACTTCACAGTGATGGTTCATAGTAATCTTATAATTGACTAATACACCTAGATCTTGCTCTTCCTCTGACATTTCCAACTAATGACTTTCCATGTGAAGGAGGAAATTTTTGTTATTAATCCTCAAATGCATGACCTTGCACTTCGCTATGAAATCTCATGCCATTTCCTTGTTTCAGTCCTCAAGGTCTTTTTTTTTCCTTTTCGGAGTAAGATCCCAATCTTTTCCTGCACTGACAGTACCTCTCTGCTACCTAATCAACAGAATGATCAGGCTGAATTTAATACCAGGGTCCTCAATGAGAATGGTTAAGTCAGAACCTAAGACCAACCCTTCAGAAAGTTTGTTTGTAACTGTCTTTGAAACCAATACGCCACTTTTTAATACGAGCTTTCATTGTCTCTCATTTAGTTTGTTCCTTTCCTACGTTAAATAGATTTTCCTAATCTCACAAATCCTTATCAAAGAAATGTCCTTGATTTTTTTCAAAGAAAGATATCAGATAAATGTCACAACCTACAGGGGTTAAAACCATGTTTGGTTTTTGTTCCACTTGTCATTTACTGATTCTTTCTTTCAACATTTGTTCTGTAGTCCTGGGTACTCAATAAAGAAGTTTTTAACATCCAGGATCATTTCTCTAACCTTTCTTAAACATCCTCAGCATGTAAAATATCATCTACAGTGTGTTTTATTATCTAAAAATCATCACTAGTCAATTTTGCCCAGTTAGGTGTTGAGAAACTCAAACCATCCTGCAGATTACTTGCAGCAAAGGTTACTTTTGTGCTGGCTGGCCCAGAGCTGGTATCATCTTTTAAGGTAAAGGCACAACAACTGTGCTCAGGCAGTTGTGGCATTTTGTGAGCACTTGGAAGTGGATTGAGTAAACTGCTTTGCTCCTGACCCCAGGGTGAGTAACTGAATAGTTCCCTTTGCTTAAGATGTTGAGACAAAAAAACCAAAAAAACCACTTTTCACATTTCCCAACATGAAGACATTAAAATTCAACAAAATTTCCGTCTCTTTTAAGGTACTTGGATGTTCTTGATAACTGCATTTATTATGCATACAGTTCTCATGTATGCCCAAAGGGTACATTTTTATGGCAATGATATTCTTGACCATTCATGTATTTATCTTACAGTCAAAGGAAAGCGAAACTCTGGCCTTAGTCCTATCACATAGAGGTCAATTTAATTGGTCCCCAGATGATATTGCACTAATCAAGATGAAGTAGAACTTGTTTGCGTGGCAGTTCATCCGGAATCATGATATTTGTGTGAAGTGAACCTGAAAATCTAGGTGAAATGTACAGGTTGTGAACTCCAGCTAGCAAGCTCTGGATCGCTAAAATAACATCATTTGAAGGCACATATCACATTAAGTTATACTATACAGGGAACTAACCTACCGTGCTGTTTCTTAGAAATGTTTGTATGCTATATATCCTTTGGTGGAAAAGAGAAATCCTCCATATTGTCCCAAAAGCTATTTTTGTCATAAATAATAACATCAGTTTACAATAAAATTCTGAAAAAAACCAGTATTTGCAAAATGTAATTAGACAGAAACAGCTATTAAAAGCATTCAGTGCAAGGAAGACATGACATCAGCCAGTGGGGAGGAAAAAAAACACAAGAAAAACAACAGTATTTCTTCAGAAATCAGGCAGCTATATAGTAAACTTCTTTCAAACTTTAGTAGGCTCTGGTAGAGGTAGAGTTTCTGAGCAGAAAAGGAGAGACACATTATCCCTAATTGTGGTTTGGTAGGTAAGTCATTTAAAACACCTAAGACACTCTTATGGTTTAATGTGCCTGTTTAGGTAGATAATATATTCTTTCTGTAATAACTGGAGTGATATTTCTTAAACGTGACCTTTTTTAACAAGAAATGCAATGAAAGAATGCGTATTTCTTTACTGTTTTATTTTAAGATATTAAGAAAAAAACCCAAAACTTTAACTATTTTCATGGAGAGAAAATAAAGGCATTTGCTCTATGTAAAAGTACATCCTCAACAGGCTTTCTATTGAGGATACTCTTCAAATACTTTCTTATTTATTTATTACCGTTGGCTACAATCCCACCTCACTCCTCCTCTCCACACATCCCAGGGCATCACAATTTTTTTCAGGCAGCTATTAGGATTATGGAGAATGACTAAGAAAATTAATTAAAAATGGAATATACACCAAGGTTGTAATTTACAGCCCATCAGGTTAAAAATATTTTTCTTAGCTCATAACATGTTCCACGTGTGCTAAAATTCAAGTAAATTAGTCTCAGTCCTATATATTATATTTCACTTTTTCATTAAAAAGTTGCTTAAATGCTTTCATTAAGTGGAACATTTATTTAGATATTAAGGGAAATTATTTCAAATATGTAAATGATCTATTTGACACCAAAAGGGGAAAGAGGCTGTAATAATTTTAATTAAAAATTCAATCCTAACAGGGTTTGCCCTCATCAACCTAGAAATATTGCACAGATACTTTATTAAATTGCAAAGTATCTGGTTAAAAGCTATTCACAATGTTATGTGCTAAATCAACCTTCTCCACCCTAGATCCAGTTTCTATGAAAGTCAGTGGCAAAACTCTGAGTCTGGCAGGTAACAGATTCAGTGTATGATTTCACAGTGGTTTCCTCAATAGGAAAAAATGGTGTGTTCTGGGCTTGTTTTAGATCAGACTAGATGGATACTCAAGCAAAGAAGGGGAGTGTGACAAAGGCAGATACACCTCTGTGTTGGCCTCTCTGTCAATTTCTCACTATTCCTACCAAGAAAGAGCAGGGAGACAGAGGTAGAAATTGGAGCAGCTGAAGCACTTGCATTATTTCCCACTTATGTTGTAATGTGTTTATTTTGCCTGTCTTGTTTCATGGGAAGGATAATACTTTCTTACTGGGAAAATCCATCAGCATCATAATGACTTGGAGTCAGTAGAGGAAGTGGGAGCAAATAGAAGAAGCTGTGGGGACATTTGGAAGCATAAGAGTTTGCAGGGTCAGAATACAACTAATGGCTGAGGCAGGAAGGGTTCTCTGTTCCCACTTGTGTTCAAATGCGGCAAAGACATTTGGGCTCAGTATGAAGATCATGTGGCTCAGACTTAAAAAAGCTGCTTCTCTCCCTTCTGCCATTGACCTTGGAGCATGGTCTTGTGTGACTATTTTCATCTCTGAATGTTGGGTTTTTTTCCTTTCTTTTTTTCTTAGCCTTTGTCTCCCTTTCCATTTGAACTGTAAGGCTTAGGAGAAGGAGTGTCTCATGACAGGTGTAGTTATACTGCACAATGAAACTCACTTATTCTCTAGGACCTATATATGGAGCTGTTATCACCAGCATCAAGGCCATGCTGCTGAAAATACAGCTGCGCTGGGCAGGGTACATCTCCAGGATAGGGGATCACCGCCTCCGTAAGATTGTGCTCTATGGGGAACTCGCCACCGGCTGCCGTAAAAGAAGAGCCCCGAAGAGGAGATACAAGGACTCCTTGAAACAACACCTCAGCCTTGGCCGTATTGACCACCATCAGTGGTCCACCCTGGCCTCCAATCGGGAGAAATGGAGACACACCATCCATAACGCTGCTGCTTCCTTTGAGTACACGTGCAGAATCAGCCTGGAGGAAAAAAGGCAACGCAGGAAGAACCATGCCTTGCCAGTAGTGCTGAGAGAGACCTTCCACTGTGCCTTTTGTGACCGGACTTGCCTATCTCGCATTGGCCTATTTAGCCACCAGCGTGCTTTTAGCAAGCGTGGGTAGAGCCCTTGTAAATCTTCGTTCGCGAAGCCTAGCCATGAAAATGAAATTAAATGAAACTCTGACTACACTTAGCAAAACAGTCCAGAAGAAAAAAAAATCTAATTCATAGTAATACTTGTAAAACTCATCACAGACTTTTTTTCTGTTTTGCAAATGACTAAGGATGCAAATGCAATTAGCCATTGAGGTTGCCTCCACACAGAATATACTGTGCTCATTTATTTTGACAAGTGAGTTTTTACTTTAATTACTTACAATATAATTGTAAACTGTGCTAATAAATCAGGGATGTGTATCTTACTAAAGCAAAACTTCAAAGTAGTATGAACTCTCATTGCAGCTTTCTTGTATTAAATCTTCTCTACAAAAAGAAGTAAACAACTAGATCACAAAGAAATGAAATGGGACTTCACTGCTACTCCAGAGAAGAAAGGTCACACTCAACAGTTTTGTGTGATACCAAAGCAGGGGAAACAAATGGGAATATATAGAATTCATGCTAAGAAGGCAAAAGAGTAAAAGGTAAAAAAGGTAAACAGACAGTGGGAACAGTCTGACGGATCCTGGGATGGAGGGGGAACAACAGCCCTCTTTTGTCACAGGGTGGTGGGTGGGTGGGCACACCTGCTGTCCTTCCCTATTGGACAGCCAAAAGGAGTGGGCAGGGGGAGGGAGTGGGCAGGTCACATTCTGTCACATGACTAGATCATCTCTCTGCATAGCTGGACTTCCTGTATGGAAATCAGAACCCACCACAGGTCAAATCTGAGGCCTGCCAAATCTTGTCCAGAATATTCCCTGGATCTAGCGTGGCCATAGAACTAATGCCAGAGATTGGAAAATGGTGGCTTCAGTTCACCTGTCTTTTCACAACCCTCCATGTTCTAGACACATTTTGAATGGGATTTCCAATTACCTGATAGTTCAAGGGCTAAGGAACATTCTTGTATCTACAAGTTAGATTCCAAAACATTCTTCTAGAGAATATCTGCCTATGCATTTTAAAACAAACTGATGGCAATCTGTGTTTAGAGCTCAATGTTATGAAATATGTAAGAGAGAAACTATGAGTAACAACAAAAAATTGTAGATTTAGGTAACTATTAAAAAGCATAGGGTATATAAATTCTAATTCAATAAGTATAAACCCTATGAATCAGATTAAAATTGATTTAATTCTGTTTGATTGGGCAGCTTATATTGGTAAGTCAAACTGAAGAAACAATGATTTGTTAGAATTATAGAATCATAGAATGGTTTGGGTTAGAAGGGATCTTAAAGATCATCTAGTTCCAACTCCCCTACCAGAAGCAGAGTCACCTTCCACTAGACCATGTTACTCAGAGTCCCATTCAACCTGGCCTTGAACACGTTCGGGGATGAGCAGTGCACAACCTCTCTGGGCAACCTGTTCCAATGCCTGACCAGCCTCACAGAAAAGGATTTTTTTTACTAATATCTAATCTAAAATTAGCCTCTTTCAGTTTTAAGCCATTCCCCCTTGTCCTGTCACTACATGTTGCAGACAGTCCCTCTCCATCTCTCTTCTAGGCTCCCTTCAGGTACTGGGAGACTGCTATAAGATCACTCTGAAGTCTTCTGCAGGCTGAAAAACTCCAACTGTCTCAGCCTTTCCTCATAGGAAAGATGTTTCAGTCTTCTGATCAACTTAGTGTCTCTCCTCTGAACTCATTCCAATAGGTGAATATCTTTGTTGTGTTGGGGTCCCCAGACCTGGGCGCAGTACTCCAGGTACAGTCTCACAGGAGCAATCAGAGGGGGAGAATCACCTCCCTCGACCTGCTATTCACACCTTTTTTGATGCAACTCAGGATGTGGTTGGCTTTCTGGGCTGTGAATCATGTTGAGTTTCTCATCCACAAACACCCCCAAGGCATTCTCCCCAGGATTAGTCTCAATCCATTCTTTGCCCAGCCTGTCTTTGTGCTTGGAACTGCCCAGACCCAGGTGCAGGACCTTACAGACTTGGCACATCATGACTTTCACAAAGACCCACTCCTCAAGCCTGTCAAGGTTCCTCTGGGACCTTGTTAGTTTATCTATCTTACACATATCCATTTTTTACTCGATAATTTTGATTGACTTAGGTGAATTAATATAGCTGTGACTGTCCTGCTAAAAAAAAAGAAAAAAGCCAATTCTCTTGACTTTCTCTTGACCTATAATCCTCACAAAAGAACCATTCATACCTGACTAATAGAGAACACAGAGAAGTTTCTGAGGTTAACCCCCTTTGAACATCATAAGCAATACACAGTGACCAAGAAGTGAGCTGCCAATAAACTAGATGCTTCTTTTCTCATTTTGTTCTTGCTATAATTTCCCTCATCTAGGTCTAAAACACATTGTAGGAGAAGACCTACAAATGGGTATTCTGTGAGTGGCAGATACTTTTCAATAAATTCAAATCTTTGTACATAAATGTGGCAAAAAAAAAAAAAAAAAAAAAACAAAAAACCACACAACAAAAAAACCAACCAACCAACCAACCAAAAACAATCTGTGCTGGGAATAAGGCAAACACAGAGAAGCCTCGGTGGAATTCTTAGAATTTAACAAAGGTAACTAAAGGGACATGACACAAAAGAATACAACTGTCGAGGCATTGGTCTCAGAAAACAATTAATACTGCATTTACAAGACAGAGTTGCTGTAGAGGAAAACAAATGGTATCCAGAAAGAAATAGAATGAGAAATAAAAGGGGGTTGCTGTGGCAGCTGTTGCAACAATGGAGTATAGATATTTTGCTGTAAGTGAAGCAACAGTGAAAATAATTCCCCCAGCACAATGTAAGACCAAGTAGCCCTGGCTGTGGAAGTTTGCTTCCATTAAAGAATAGACTGAAATACTGAAATGGGGAGTAAGCCCTGGATAAGCACTTCATCTTTTCTACACTACGTTTCTCTGAACTTTTCATAAAGTCCAGCATTGGAGCTGGTGAGCATGTGTTTATCACTGTAATAATGAGACTAAGGAATGAGCCCAAGCACTCCTGATTATCTGCAGTACTCAACTGGTAGCTTAATCTCTATTTCTGTTTTAATCTGAGTAACTGTTCTCATGTAAAACTTGGTCAGACTGAGTCTAGGTTCAAGTATCATTTATGTGAGACAACCAAATAAATTTCCATTTGATTTTGGGGACAGGACTTGGTAAAACTTAGGTCTTGCATTCAGTAGTGCAGTAGAACAAACATAACCACTATGTTTTTATATGAAATCTGACATATTAAGCATGTAAGGGAGGCAGACTTTTAATAACCATGAAGTTACAAAATAATATACCAAGATCAGATGAGGTAATTTCTTTATGTTTCAGGATAGGGACAGAAGCATGATCACCTTATGTTAAGAACTGAGAATCACCATGGACCACAGCCACCAGTGTTAACTAAAAATGTGAGTTCCATGGTATTATATACTTATGGCTCATTTAGGACAAATTTTTAAATACTGTTTCATCTATATGGAGATATTGCTTGTTAGTGAGTAGCAAATGGTAGTGTGTATTGTTAATGATTATCAATCCAGTAAAATATCGCTATCAAGTCTGAAACTACCTAATTTATCAACTTTCTAATCTCTGCCCTCAGAATAATCTTCAATTCCCTAACTGATGTATTAATCTATGAACTAAGTTGCAACAATCTCTACTGACCTTTGTCTTTAAGTGATCTAGTGGTCAGTAGGAGAAAATTTATGGTTACTAAGAAACCTTTGCTAAAATAGAACATGGCTATGTGGTTGCGCATTCGTCATCAGGCATTCATCATCAAGCATTCATCATCAGTGCACATGCTTGTCTTACAAACAGCTTGCATGGTTATGCCTAGTAAACTACCCAATGCCATACCAAACCATTGAATGTTTCAACCACTATACATTTCAACGAGTGATCTAGAGTCTCATGAGGATGCACATTTTCAGACTCACCACACGAACCTTGTGTGAGCATACTTTAATATGGCTGCCCTCATTTTGACTGAGATACAGTCAATTTTCTTTCTAGTCACTGGTGCAGTGCTGTGGTTTTTATCTTGAATGAGAATAATGTTGAGAACACACTGATGGTTTCATTGCTGCTGAGCACTGCTAAGTCAGAGACTTTTCAATTTCCCATGCTCTCCCAGTAAGAAGGTGCACAAGAAGCTGGGAGGGACCATGGGCAGGAAAACTGATTCAAACTGGCTAAAGGGCTATTCCATACCATAGAATATCTTTCCCGGTATATAAATATTTATAGTTAACCTGGTGTGTGTCTCTTACGTAAACTGGATTTTTCACATGCACAGCCAGGCCTTCTCCAGGAAGTGATCTGGGGGGGAAAGACTGAGTACGAGTCTCAAGGTGGTGCAAGAAGTTGGCTCAGAACAATGCTGCTCCTCTCTCCTTGTCACCTTTCCTATAGCAATACTCAGTATGTTTGAGACAAAACATGTTTAGGTCTGGTCCTCTACGTACTCCCACCAGGGAGTGAGGAGTGAGTGAACAACTGTGTGGTAATTAGTTGCTGGCATTCATTCAACCAAAATAATGGCAGACACAGGGCAGGACAGATGTACACTACAAGGTGATTCTTCTAGTTCTTCATCTACCAGGGAAATACTGTAACAGAGATGTCTCAACCCAGTTTTGATTTTCTGCCATTGATCCTTACATGTTGCAATCCAAAGCACTTTTCTATTAGGCAATTTCTACTTTGAGAGGTCTACTTCATATATTCTTTGCTCTAAAATTACCTGAGAGGTAATTTTAGTCTTCCATTTAGGATGCATTCCAGTGTACCACTTTATTGTTGTCAAAGATAAAATACTTTAATAAAGTTAATGTTATCAGCTATAAAAGAAATGGGGTTTACAAATGTGAAGATCTGCCAAAATTATATTGGTTGCAATTTTTTAGTAACTACTGACCTTAAGACAGCTCAAGGCCATATTGGATGGGACTCTGAGCAACCTGGTCTAGGGGAAGGTGTCCCTGCTCATGGCAGGGGGCTGGAACTAGGTGCTCTTTCAAGTCCCTTCCAACCAAAACCATTTTATGATTCTATGATTCTATTGCTGTTCTTGTTCAAAAAAGGGAACTAATGTCTCTCATCCAAGTGTGTTCTTGGAAAAGACATAGAAATATGAAATAAGATTGATATGATGGTATTAACAAACAGATTGTAATTTAATTGCAATGAGTTTTCTTCTATTCTTAGAAATATTATTAAAATGTAAGTGCATATTTGTCAGAGCATTATGTTCCTTCACTTGGAGCTGAAATGCTATTTTAGAGTTAGAGCCAGTGTTCAGAACATTTGATTTATGCATTTGCCAATTATGGAATGAAAATGAAAACCATGACAGCAAGTATACTAAATTTTTACTGAACTTTTTTGAAGAAAGTATGAAGAACTTTATAAGCTTTGCCAATTTAAGAAGTATGAGTCTGATTGTAAAATATCTAAAAATATCCATAATCAAACATCTCTTAAATTAAATTAATTTTAATAAAGATGATGTATGATGAGTCTTTCACCTTGGGCTTTCTTTTGTGCTTACTCTGCTATGGTATCTCTTGATTGAGCTGGACCACTGACTGCCTGTTAGGGAATTGTTGAATCAGAAGTATTGGCTGGTCAGAAGACCTGCTTGATGTGCAGAGCAGAAAGACATTAACTCTGAAAGTAAAAGTTGAACTCTTGAAGGAAACAGTCATCATCCTCTCTTTTGTAAGTATATTGTGAAAGGCTGGACTGCCTGGATAACTTCACAAAATTCAGTGCCTTTACTGCAGAGATACTTAAGATTTTTAAAGTATTCATGACAGAAAAGCTAGTTGTTTATGTTAGTCAAAACTCACAGTATTACCACACTATTTCAGAGCTGTTTTTCACTCTACTCACTTATTCAGGTGATGCTGGGATGCTGGGTTCATGTTGGAGGGGGAAAAAATCAAACAAGAAATCTAGTCTCATAAAAAATCTGCTGTTTTCAAGTCAGCAGCTGCAGACCATATAATGCATAGTAGGCTGTCCTACTTATAGTGGCCAGGACCAGTTTATCGCTGCGTGGGTGTAACCAAAATTGTGTATTCTATACCCTCTATGTCATTTCTGATGAACTGTTAATAACGGATCATTTGCAGCAGCTGCCCAGGGCACACCTGACCCCTCAGGCTACAAGCAGGGTGCTAAAGAACTCTGTGAGATAGGAGAGTGTTCCTGTCTTCACACCAATGACTCAGGTCTGATAAATCCCATCCAGGGAGTCATTAGCACCTGCACAACCAGCCTGAGGAGTCATCTCTGCTAATGGGCCATCACACAGTCAAAAAATATTCCATGACTCACAGAGTAAATCACCCATTGTGAAAACTCCCCACCCTGGGGGAGGTACTGGGCATTCCCACCCGAACCTAAGGATATACAAGCTTCAGGTTTGGAGACTTCTGGTACCACTCTTCGGATCCAGAGGAGGACCAGAACTTCAACAGGACTGCGACTATCACTCTCAACCAGACTGCAACCAACATCTTCACCAACAGGTTTTCCTTTTCTTTCACGTTGTGCTCAGGGGGACCACGTGGTGGTCAGCATAGGGATAAATAAACTCCATTCTGCTCACGCTCCAGGGTGCTGGGTTATACATCTGGGTTTTGTGAGTCAAAACCAAATCTTCCTCTGTATCACTGTATTTATTGTAAACTTTTTATTAATTTGTAACTATGACAAATGTATCTCTTTTTGAGTCAGGTTCATTTCTCCTACTGGTTTACCTTTAAACCAGCCCATAGGCCAATTACCAAAAGATGCAGGCCAATAAATAATAAATATAATAGGAAGTAAATATTCATTCTAAGGGTATCCATGCCAATCATTTGTTTCTTTTACGATTTCAAAGTATGAGATACAGAAAACTATCTGTTAGAACATTTACAACTCTGCTGAACAACATTCATCAGAAAAACAAGAATTTTTAATACTAAACAAATATAATGTTAGAATTTCTTTAAACTGTAGATCTTTTAAAATGTTTTTAGAGGGATTTTTTTCACTCTTCCATTAAGCTTTTCTATACATGATGCAAGCAAAATAATAATATTGTGATAGCAATTTATATGGAGGATCAGAGGGCTTTAAAATGTGTTTGCTTATGAGTATCTTTAGCTGATAGAATCATAGAATTATTATTCTGCATTAATTTGAAATACATATAACCAATTAAGAGAAGAATACCAAACTCCAGTGTTGCACTGTTACAGGGGAAGAGCTGACTCTAGTGACTGGAGTATTCAAAAAGATTTGAGTCACAAGCCAAATCTCAACATTTAAAGAAAGCACTTAGTTCAACTACTACTTGAACCTGTCTATTAATAACTAGGAATCAAGCATTTTTCAAATATATTAGTTAATCATAGTATAATTAGGTATATTAAGGTATATTATGAGTAATTTTTGTTCTGCTCATTACAGTTGCTGATGTTTTTTGGCTTCTAATATTGAGATGGCTGGGTATGAGAGTTCTTTGACAACAGAAGCTGAAACCAAATGTCCTCTGTCTGCCAATCATTGTTATATATTCCTGTTGTTAATATGTGCATTTGACATCAAGCAAGACCAGTGCGGTCCAGTGAACTAATTCCTCTTCTCATTGTTGGTATCAGCGGGATCTACCTTGCTAGATGTGTATTATCTACCATTCCTTCAAATTTCTCTAAATGGATGCTATATGTTTGCGTAATTCATACTATTAAATCATACTCATATAAACAGAACTTTTCTGTAAATATGATATATATTCCATTTTGAAAATTCAGATTAAAGATTTTTGTACAAGAAAAGAACTGAAAGCATATTGCTCTAAATGTATATTGTAGAGTGGATTATTTTTCCACTCAAATTTCAGATTTCAATACAGAGAGAAATGTTTGCAAACACTAGAGGTAAAAGGGGAGCTGAAGAACTCCTTTTGTGGGAAAATCATTAGCAAAAAATAAAGAAACATACTGTGTCTACTTAAAAAATGACATGAACTTTAGAGCTGAGAACCATACTATCTACTTTTAAAATTACATGAACTTTAAAGCTGACATTGACATCTTGTTGCCATTAACAAAACAATGCCTTGAATATTTGCTCTAAAGAAAGGGGAAGAGAGCAATGGCTTTGGGGAAAAAAATCTTTGACAATACAAGTGGTATTATCAACTCTTACAAGTTACAACCCTAATAAGCAATTTTTAGGAACCTTTCATATGCAAATTAGTCATTTTCTCACAAGGCCAGATATGCTACCTTGATTTTGAAACCTGTAACAAATATTTTTCTCCTTGTCTCTGTGTATGACCTACAATAATTATTTTTAAACTGATTAACTCCTCACAGGTCTTTGGGTTAAATGTGAGAAGTCAAGTGTCAGCATAGTGTCCTTTTGTCCTTGGAGGGAAGTGTTCTTCAGAATCTCATAGCACCAACTGCTAAATTAATAAAGAAATAAACTTAGTTGTCTCTTGAAGTAAAAAACATTCCTCATCTCATTTAATATCTAAAAAGATGTCACAAATGAGGAAGTGAGAAGTAGACCAGCTCTCACAGTATTTGGCGTTTCACTGGAATGACTAATTTAATTCACTTTTTTTTTTTTTTTTTCCTACTTGGAGATTCTTAAATAGGTTTCTTTTAGAGAAGAATAGACAAGACTTTCTAAGACCAACTGTATTTTTTCAGTTCCTTTTAAAAGTATAATGTCTGAATTCTACAAACCTCTGGACATAATTGACTAGTTATGTTGAAACTAACATTTGAAATATTAAATGAATACCAGCTTAGGAAGAAACATACTTTTATTTAATATAAAATACTGCGGTGGCTTATTGCAACAAATACTATGTAAGTGACTAAAATGTATTTATAGTTCATCAGGTTTCATTTCCACCATTATATGTTGACAAGACCTCGACTTTTTGTTGTTTTTCTGACCTCAGAACTCTTCAATGTACAGAAGCAGTAAAGGGAAAAAAAAAAAATCAATAAAAATACCAATTAAAAACAAGGAAAAAGAAGACTTTACAGCATTAAGAATCAGAACTTAATGCTTGGAAAAAAATGGCACTGGGGAAAGGTGCTGTAGACAGCATTTGTTGGGAAGGAATTTCTTAAAAAGTACCAGCTGGAATAATATCTTATATTTAACATTATTCTATTGCTAGATGTACATAGTAGCATAATCAATAAAATACTGTGAGAACTGGTCTACTTCTCACTTCCTCATTTGTGACATGTTTCTAGATATTAAATGAGGAATGTTTATTACTTCAAGAGACAACTAAGTTTACTTCTGTATTAAACGTTCTTCAGAATCTCACAGCACTAAGTGCTAAATTAATAAATTATGTTTTTTATAAAAACAATATAGGTTACATTTTCCTTATGAAGGGTTTTATGTTCAGGATCAATGATATGACCTCTTTGTATGACATTTTCCCCTTAGAGTGGTTTTGCTGGAGAGCAGGATTCAGCTGCTGTTCATGTAGCTTCACTGTGCATTTACATCCCGTGATAGCCATCTCTATTTCAGCTGTAACTGCAGAAGAGAAGCCCAATAATTGTATCTTGTCTACCAAAGCATCATACATGCTTTTTATTTGTCATGGTTTCCAACAGCATAACATATTTCATTTCAGGTAACTAGTTCCTTCTCAGTCTTAAAAAAGAAATACTAATTGTATTTACATGAAATATAACAGTTGCTTAAGCACCTAGCCAATGTATATAATGCTGCAAGGGAAACAGTAGTCTGCACATGTGCTCTAATACCTTAACTCAGACTGAGAAAACATAGGACAAGAAGTAGTCCAACTGAACTGAGAGGTGTTATTCAGTGTTGTGAGAGAGAGAACATAAACTGAAAATAACCATTCTGGTAAACCAATAGAGCTATGTCTAATACTCTTTTATGGGCCAGAGTTAATCAGAAGCAGCTGCCAAAAGTGAAGTTAATGTCAGAAGGACAGAATCTTTAATAAACTTAGGAATCCAGTGGCAAAACATTTTCACCCAAGAAAAGGCTAAGGTAGATCATAATCACTGCTGACAAGTGTGAAATTCAAATTACAGCTTTTTTGAAATGCTATTTATAAAGGCATGAAATTGCATCCTTGTTTTGCAATCAGCTGGATGCTGTACAGGAAGAGTCTAATTCATCACACAATATTTTTTTTGCATAACTGCCCTTTCATAGATTGTTTCAAATTTATCCATTTGCAGCTTGAACCAGCAGATAGAAACAAAATTGAAAAAATAATGACTAATTTATAATAGGTTCTGATTTTTTCTTCACTTTTGCAGTCGTAAATTATAGTAGGAGTACACAGACATCTATTTTGCAGTCTGTCATTGTGCTAGAAAACTACAGGCTCCACTCAGTTGAGAAAAATATGGATCCTGGTTCAAATTTATTTTGAAAATAAAATATTTATTCTTGCTTGGAAATTAGAAATAGTGAAGTGGCTAATAGACAGAATGGGATTCAGGAAGTTATGAACTCTGCTGTAGGTAAACTTCCTTTTGTTCTTTGGTTCAAACCAGCTGAAGAAAAAAAAAATAAAGGAAAAGAATGTGCCTTGTCTTGAACATGTTTATTTTATTGCTGTTAAGAGGTATTTGGAGACAATTTCTGCTGCACATCTGCTGAATATCTGCTGGAGCCCATCCCAGTGCTCTCAGGGACCTGGATTTTCTGTCCCAGGCTGAGGGAACTGGCTGCTGCTTTCCTGCTTTTCAGCACCTGTCACTTTGACTAAGAGGACAGTGAGTGACCAAAAGTCCTGCCTAGAGGCAGTGGCCACAACAGCCAGTGTATATAATATAAGGAGGCACGCGCATCTTCAGCCTGTCCTTGGCCTGGTTTTCTTGAAGCCTTCAACATGTGACCTAAGTGGTAACTATGGTTTTGCCTGCTCTTTTTCTGTCTGTACTCTTTCTTCTCTTAATCTCTCTTCCTTTATTCTTTTCTTTTGTTCAATGGTAACCTAAACACCTATTTTCTGGACCTAACCTAAGTGCCATGGAACTTGGGTCTGGCAAAGGTTCCCTACTATAACAATGCTTGTTAGTCCTGGTAATCTGTTGTAATGCTTTTATGAAATTGATTGTCTATTTCTGTAAAACCCTTTTTGCCAAAATGTGTATTTTCTCACTAAATTAAAAGGAATTTTCTCAAAGAAAAATGTGTAGTTATTCTCCAGATGCTAACTCAAGTTTCCAAAGAACCAAAAGCTTTAAAACAGTTTATATGAGTGAAATCTCTTGAAGTCTGATATAAAAACGTATACTCAGTGGAGTTGGACTGTGTTGTAACAACTACCTGAAAGGAGGTTGTAGCAAGGTGGGCATTCAAGTTTTGCCAGGGGAGGTTTAGATTAGATATTAAGAAAAAAAATCATAGAAAGGGTTGTAAAGTATTGGAACAGACTGCCCAGGAAAGTGATGGAGTTAATTTACCTAGAAGTACTGAACAAATGTGTGCATATGGCACCTGAGGACATGGTTTAATGGAGAACATGGTGGTAGTATGGTGTTGGTGGTTAGAAGGTTGGATAATATGAAAGGTCTCTTCCAACCTTAATCATTCTATGATTCCATGATTAGCTATAGGGTAGGTAAGAAACTCAGAGCTGATCATTTTAAGATATCTTTGATAATAGAGAGGGGAAAAGAACATTTTCAAGATTTTTTTTTTTTAATCTGACTAGCTTTAGACTTTTATTTTAGGATCTCATGAATTGCATTCTCTAAATGCTTCATTAAAAAAAAAAAAAAAAAAAAGACGAGAATGGTTAGTTAAAAAAAAAAAAAAGACGAGAATGGTTAGTTCAGGAGTCCTAATCAAAGCAATTGATCTATCCAGAGAAAAGGAAATAAAAAAAGAGGAAAACTGTTGTGTTTTTTTTTTTTTTTTTGATTTAAAAAAATCCCTAAAACAGCAGCAGCAAGACAAATGTTATTGAAATTTCTAGTATCCTAGAATTTTTTTTATTTACTGTATGTTTTGTTTGGGTTTTCATATGTAAGCTGTAAGAAAATTATGTCACTGATACAGTTATTTGCCCATTTTGCCTGTGTTGTTTAAATATCAGAGTAAGGATGAGTAGAAAAAAAAAAAGAACCAAAAAAAAACCAAAAACAACCAAAAAACACCCAAAACAGTCACTTAATTTAAGCACTTGTCCATGATTGAGGAACATGGTGATTACTGTGAAAAACTGTGAAAAACCCCCAGAAAGCCACAGAAACAACAAAACATGCCAGTTATCTCACAGAATAGCATAATAAATATGAAATGCAGCTGTCTTTAACATATTTTTTGCCTCTTCACCTTTTATTTAATATTAAATTAATTTGTGCTCATCTGTCTTACTACCTAGTTTTCATTTAACTGTTTAATCTTCCTTAAGTAAAATTTTGATTTAAAGAGACATATACTAATTTTCATGTCTTCACTAGGCAGACATTTATTTCTCTTCATCTTATACTTTTCTATTTTGGTTCATCATGTCTGTCTTTAAGGTCATGCAATACACTGTAGTTTGAGCCCACTTTATTTTCTGATGCTTTTATGTCTTGGGTTTTATCACTTTAACCTCCTCTTAGCATATTAGCATCTATCACTAATTTTAAATGGCTCCTCTTTCTTTATCTCTACAGAGTGTTATTTTCAAGTTAGAAATTTTAACCTCTCTGGCACTGGGAAAAACACATTATCAAACAAACCCAAGCAACAAAACCACCAAGATTTATCTTCCTTGTCATTAAATGGATTTTAGATACACGATTTTTGAAGTGTTGCCAAAAACATTTCGAGTAGTGATATTGTCATATTAAAGCATGATACCAATGGAATTTTTAAGAAAATTACAGAAGTATTTGAAAGTAGGGTTCAAATTTTATTGTGGAAGTAGAGGGGAATTTCATTCTTGCATAATCAAGGAAAAGAAGAACAAAAAGTGAACAGCACTAACAAGCTTTCTGTATACATTAACACATAGGTTTCAAGTTTTACTTTATCATTAATACAAATCTTTATCATAGAAAGAGTACAGAAATGTGATGAGAATAGCGAAGATGGATTATTTTAAAAAGGATTATTCCATTTGTCATTGTTATTTTGTATTTAAAAATAAATGAAAATACAGTTTTCTGTACCAATCATAGGAGAAATGATTAAATGTATTTACAAAACACCCATGTTGCTCATGAGTCTGTTCTAACTAGCTTCATAGTGACACTTAAAGTGAATGACATAGATTAATGTAGGTGGTGTATAAAATGCTTTTTACATATTCTTATCTGAATTGCAATAGTAAATGCTATTTGACTATCATATGGTAGATACTTAAGGGTTTTTGAAGAATTTAATTGTAAAGTTCAGAAAATTCTCTCAAGGACATAAATATAATTACCCAGCCATGGAGTGACTTCTTTCCTGTTGAAAAACCCCTTCCTGTGCAAGCCAGTAAAGACTACTGGATCTGTGGCACCTATATTTATGCCCTCGGCCTTAGATTGTAATATTTTTATCCACCCATTTTGTATGTAGTTCCCTCTGATGAGGTCATATGTACATAAGCAGTAGTCTAACTTAATTTCAAATTTTATGTAGAGAAAAACATTTAGTTTATAGTAAGGCATTTTCAATATTTTTCAAGTTATGTTATGTTGACAATGACAATCTTTTTCCCAAGAAAATAGATACACATTCTTTGACTAGACATAAGGTTTTGACAAACTATAGTAAAACATCCAAACTCATATAAGATCTTAGGCATTCATTTTCCAGTCAAGATAGTTAGGGCTGTCAAATAGTCTGGTGCCAAGGGACTCAAGTCTAGAGGATTGTGTCTGTGTTTCAGTCTTTCATCTTGAGTTGTCAATATACAAAACTCATCAATGTCAGTGTCAGAATCTATACTGATATTTGTGGCAGGCGTGTAGTTTAATATGTTTGTGTTATAGACTGTCAACTTTTTCACAGTCTTGCAGTTTTGAGATTGCTTCCAAGTTTCTAATGTGGAAAAGACATCCTGAACACCTATCATACTTGAAGGAAAATAGTTTATTATGTATCATGTTACTCAGGTTGTTATATTTCAGATAATCTGCAGCATCTTTTGGCTATTACACAAATTCACTGGGGGAAAAAGAAAGAATCTGTGTGGAATTTGTCTGAATCTTTTAGCATAACATTAAAACTAAGAACTGAAGAATGCTGAACAGAGGTTATCCAGTTAAAATGATATGTAAAAAAAGTGACAGAATGCTGTAATGTGATAGAAATTCGAGGTATGTTAGAGAGAGCTCTATAGAGCATTATGAGCTTGGTAGCCTGTCATTACTATTTGATACATTTGGGATACAAGAAGTTACCTTGTTGCAGTTAGGGTATTCTGTGAAACCAACCACTGTCAACATTCTGTCAACAACCACTACTTTTCTGTAAAAAAATCTTTTACTTCACCTGCCTATGGGAAAAAAAAAAAATCTAAACAAATTTATCTGTACTAGTTAATTTGGAATAATCAGTTTGGATAATGAGAGAAGAAGTTCCATGCCTACTTCTTAGTACTGAAAAGTCTCCCTGAAGCCTTTCTTATGTATGTCACACATTGGAGAATTCCTTTACTCTGTCAATTTTTGTTTGTTGCTTGATCAAAAAATGAAGCTATAGGAAAACATATAAGACATTTAGAACACATGAGATTCTTCCCTAACTAGTCTCATCCAATAAGGAATCTACACTGTGAGACAATGCTTTAGTCTCTTCCCATTTGAATATCATACTTTTTATGCTTTTTCTTAACTCCATGTGAGGATAAAAATGTAAGATCGATACAAAACTAGAATATGCTTTTAATAACCCAGAGAGCCTTCTTCACAGCAGCTGAAGAATACAGTGACCTTCTCTGTATTTTCTTATAGATTAACATACCCAGAATTAAATTAATTAATTGCTCACAGAAATCTATGCTCACAAATACAGACTAGATGCATGTACAATGCAATAATTTCTTTCACTTACATAAACATCGATACTCTCAGCTAGACCAGCAGTTCATTCTCAGCTCCATGTAGAGGAAAGGGCCTGAACGTGCAAGTGAAATGGATTGCCAATGTGTTTCAATTTGCAGCATTGAATGCCTGCTGGCAAAGAAACCACAAGGAACATTAAAAGGCAAGGCACAGGAGTGCTTATTCATGGGGTATGAGGAGAAAAAAATAATCTGGTCACATATTCTTAGCAGAGTCCCTAAAAAAGTACTGTTAAATAGAAAAACTGAGTTTATATTTAGAAAGTATGTCTATTTTAAATGTTTGCAAGTTAAAAATAATAATAAAAAATTACCCATTCTGATTCCTTACTGATGAAGATAAACAGTCACATAAATCTGCAGAGAATGCCTCAAATGATGCTTTTTTTTTCTTAAGTCAAGGTGTAGCACTAAATAGGTTTTTCAGTCAAAAGCAAAGGATTTTCTAGTGGTTAAGGAACTTAATCTAGCATTTAGCAAAATTGGATTTGACTCCCATCTCTGCTGTAAACTCCTTATATTACACTGGCTTGTATGTATAAGACCAATCTTTGCAAGCTCATTGAGCATGTAAAGACAGAAAAACATGAGTGGGATTTCTCTAAATGCCTGATATTTTTCTACAATAAGCTTGCTTACTTACTGTTTTAGACAGCAAGCTATGCAAAAATCTGAGTCCTAACCACCTCCTCCCCTGTGATGGTCTTAGTTTAACTGCATGTGAGTGTATATAATGAAACATAGACATTTCACAAAAAGGTAAGAAAATAAATTCTTTAAGAATTTGGAAGTGGTCAATATAGAATACTGGGGGCTATATAGGTTACCTTGCATAACTGATTTTAGTCATAACCCACATCAGAAGGTTACATACAGAATATATTATTTCAGTGTGCAAACACGAAGATTTATCAGTTAGGAGAAGGAGAAGCAATATAATGGTCTCTCTGATACCAGCACGCTAGAGCTGTTGCTCTACTTCCTTTTCTCCCAGGAGTTTCAGATATAACTAACTGCTTTTGTTTTAGTGAAGAAAAAAGTCTCTACTGAACAAAAATGGCAACTCTTCGAACCTGTCTCCCATGTACTCTGAAGGAATTTCTAAGTATCTAGATTCCACTGATGCCTTAAGATCCTTAAGACTTTTATATATGTGTAGATTTTAATATAGCTGTGTAGTTTCTAACACTTTAGAATAGTAAACTATTTTTCTCACAGTTTGTGCCATATTCTTAAAGTTCTGTTTAACATGCTGTTCAAGGAAAAAGATTTTAGCAAGAACATCTTGTTTGGGACACATACATCTGGAAGATAAACTGCAATCAAAGCAAAACAGAAGGCCCAAAATCCTTGGAGAAGTTCCAAAGGAGCAGACCTGAGAATGGCCCCAGGGGCAGACAATTTTTGGGTTGAATTAATCCATTAGATATGATAATTAATTAACGTTATAAATTTGCAATAACCATATTGCAATAACCACTGGGTGTGCACTTATATATTTGGTTGTACCTCAAAGTGCTTTCATTAAAGGATCCACTCTATTTTATCTATACTAATATTGTCTGGAAAGTTCTTTTCTCCCATTTTTGGCAACAGCATCATCTGTTGTGCTCATTCCTTTATCTATTCCATCTCTTTTTTGCACTATAGTTGCTTTAAGTACTCAGCCTTTTCCTCATCTGATTAAAAAACAAACAAACAAAAACAAAAAACACACAAGCAAAAACAAAACAACAATCCAAAACTCAAACCAGCCTAAAAGTGTTCGCTGTACTCAGAACCAAGTATCGTCATATTTTGTCCCGTGGTTTTTTTTTTTGTTTGTTTTGGTTTTTACTTCAATCATAGTGTTTCTGGAACCTGTGACATATTGGAAATTGTGAAGGAAAGGGATTATTTCCAGTAGTCATATTGAGACTTATTGAATAAGATAAAAAGACAATGAGGAAGACGAGTGTGTGTGTGTGTACACATCTATATAAATACTATCTATAAGCTGTGTGTCCAAAATGCCTGTACAATGTTTACTCATGTAAGGCTCCAAGTTTTAAGAAGTTTAAAAAAAAAAAAATTAAAGTTAGGTTTGTTCCAATTATTTACTATTTATTAGAATTTAATATAATATTTAAAGAAAGGCTCTAACACTTACTGAATTGAAAAAAAAGTAAAAATAGAAGTCTAATGGTATGACCTTTACTCAGCTTAGAGATATACTGTGTTCTCCATTTTTTATTAGTATTCCCTACTGGCTTTGGAGAAAAAAGCTCCTTAGAAATGGACACCACAGTAACTCTGCAGGAAATATGTCAGACAACTTCACATTAAAACAAAAGTATCCTTTCTCCAATTCTATTGTGCTTAACTGGAGTTGGAAATTATTGGAATATATATTTTCTTAATAAAATATGTGTGAAATATATCAAACTGTATCAATAAATATATTTTACATTTCTACTATTTATGCTGTTTTCAGGTTAGGGAAATGAATAAAGTTGTATTAAAATAGTAGATCTAACATGTTTTTGGACCAGAAAACTGTTTTCATTGTTTTCATAGTCATACTCAGCACAATGGTATGTACAAACATATGTCTTGATCACCATCCTACAGAAAGGAACACAATGGAGATTTCCTATATTTCTGAAAGTATTCAGCACCAAAAACAAAATAAGGAATCTTCAGTCATGCTTTGAAGATATGAGGAAAAATATCAAGGTCATAATACATGTGACATATAAACTATCACTTAGTGTTAACTGTTTTACAGACACGTATCACAGGAAATTGTATATTATTATGCCTTTTTATACTCAATAACTTAGTAGTGATGCAAGACTGAAAGTGTAATATCTCTGCTTCTGTCTTTGTTCAGTTTCTACTTGAGATGCAAAGTACAAGTGTGGTTTTTATTTGGTTGTCTGGAATGGGAATTCAGTTCAACACAGGATTGCTGAAATTTTGGTATCTTCTTACAGGGACAGGATTCAATCCCTTATAAATATGCATCTATTGTCACTCCTATTTAAAATAGCTTCCTCTGGACTCCAGATGACAATGTAGAAGAGTATTGCCCTCCTGTAAATCCTATGCCATCTCTGGCAACCATGTACAGATATTTGGACACCAAAAAGTATTGACTGAAATTGACTGCATGCCCTAAAAAACTGCATTATGCTGCATGTGAGTAACCATTTGTCTATGCAAAGTATTATTGCCTATGGAACAGTCTTCCAGAGCTCTTGTGTTCCTCTCTGGAAAAGTGTAGGTCCACAACTGTCAACCAACCACGTGGTCATGTCTCAGATGTCCCAGTGCACCCCATATGGCAATGCATCTTTTTGCACATCCTGTTGTCTTAAAGCCATTGCATTTCATTGAGAATTTTGGAAATATATTTAATCTGCCTGCATATAATAATAAAAAATTAAGTATAGCTGAGGGCTCTTTTTAAATCTGATTCCCTTCTACCTGTCTTGTTTCAAATCAAGAAGACTGTCTCAAATACGGTGAACAAAGGGATGGAAATCCATCAGCACTGACATTCTGTGTTATATCACTGGCTTAATTTAAATTAAACAGTGTCTTCAATCCAAGTAGGCTAAGAACCCCTTGATTTTGCTATTAATTTTAATTTGGAATGAACTTCAAAACCAAAAACAAATGCTGAAATTTCTGGGTCTTATACAAAACACAGCTGAGGAAAAGACTGTTCTAAGCTGTTCCATCCAGCCCCAAAGGAATGAAAACACAAGTCTTGTTCACGGGGAAAAAAAAAAGGCGGGGGGGGGGAACAAAAAAAAAACCAAGAAACACACAGAAAAAAAAAAACAACCAAAAATAAAGCCACTCCTCTATTGTGATAAACCACAAGCTACATTGGCAAGCTGACATGGAAAGTCTAGATGGATATTATCTTATTGATTTATCTTATTGATGAAAATATTTTCTGCGATAGCTGCATAGTATAATATTTAAATAATTGATAAGGCTTTCCCCCTAAATGTTCTTCATAGATATTATCCTATGTCAAAAGGTTATATTCATGTCCAGCATTTAATATGCTAAATTATGTCACTATGACCTTTCTTCAATTTTGCATTCCCCTATAGAGTATGATGTTTCTGATTAATAACTTGTTCAGAATTTCAATAATACACACGTACCTGCATTTTAAAATCCAGTTACAATTCTGATGTTTCCCTGAGAATTTTCTATTAATATTTATATATGTAGATTACTATGCATGTTGTATATTATTTTCATTAATTCTTATTGATTGGCTTTTATTTAACACACCATAATTAGATTTTTGTTTGTTTGTTTTTAAGTTGTTTCCACTGCTTTCAAATTATGTAACTTCACATTTTAACTGTTAAGCAGTACTAGTTTACAAAATTACCTTGATAGTTATTTAAAGAATTGCAGATCACATTGATTTGAATGGTTTTTTTTTGGCTCTTTATCCAATGTTTTCTTTTGTTGAGTTTATATAGTGATGTTCTGAGTGCTACTTATAAGAAGAAAGAAACAATGCTACAGGTATTGTGTTTGATATTATAACAAGAATCTGTTCATCATTACATATTGACTTGGTTAACTTAATGTATTTTTAACGCATATTGTCTAACTATTTTTAGTCTCTTTATATCCAACCTCCTTGATGTGTTTACTTTTCATATAGCCTATGTCTTTATGACATTTATATCCCTATAAACATTTTCAGCACAGTGAAACAAAACTCAGCCTTGAATTCTGCGTTGTGGAGTCATACATGGATGAGTTCAACTTCTCTACATAAAACCAGAATTAATGAGCTAATACATGACAGTCTATATTGTGATACTTTCAGATTCATACCTTCCATTCTAATTCTTCTTATAGCCTTCAAATACAGCTCTAAGAAAGGACATTTTCTTTGGAAGAGCTATCAAAATTTCTACCACAGAATGTAATTTATTTTACAAATTCTACTGAGATACTGCATAAAAAGATAAATTTGGACTGTCACGGTCTTATTTTGGGCCAACAAATGAAAGTTACCAGAGAAGTCCCATTGAAAGTGTGCAATGTATATATAGAAGTTACTTTTTAGAACTCATTTGTATGTGTATAAAAAGATTCTCATGATGCAGTGTTTGGGAAAAAAATGTTTCATATGAACCTGTTAATATTAATTAATGGGCCTAAGATTAATGAACCAACTTATAGGTGTCATTGGAAGAGCACTGATCACAAAATTGTCACTTATTCAGAGATTAGAATATGATCAGAATCAATAAAACGCAAACCTGTCTACATCATACCACTCACTGAAAAGGTGTATGCCACAGACATATTGTATCTCATGCTGTTAGATGAAGCCAAAACAATAAAAAGATTACTTCCTTGATTTTGGAATTGTTGAAGTAATTTTGGATGGATAATTTTAAACATCCAAAGTATATTGATTTTACAAAGAACCTTCTTATAAGAACCATAAGAATTATGTTTGTGATGACTAATGTAGGAATACCATGTTTAGGGGTTTTTTTCCTGTTTCAGAGGGGAAATCTTTTTATTTCAGCTTGTTCTTAAAATTATTAACATACTATTTGATTAAAAGCTATTACAGGATAATGTTATTGGAGGAGCTAAAATTAATCATCCTGTGAGTCTGCCAAAGAATTCATGCTTGCTAATGAAGCTGTACTGGAAATAATTTTATTCCAGGTAGAAAACACCTACTTTGCTCTTATCTGTAAGAGCAAAAATGTGCCAAAGAAGCTTTTATCTGTTTCGGAGCTACTGTAGTATAGCAATAAGAGAAGGATTGCTTTTGTGTTCATCAGAGATTTCCTCTAACATAGGGAAAACTAAATGATCCCATTTACTAAGTACGTCCAAAGATTTGCTCACTTAAATTTGGTAATATTTTAATAATTTTGCTTCAGATGCAAGAAGTGATACTTTTTATGATACAAGATAGAAAACTATGTTTTTCAACTAGCTTTCAGAGAGAGAAAGAAGAACCATCTATATGGGAAAATTTATTAGTTTAATGCATGAAGTTTTTAATTCTTTTAAAACCACCACTGCAGCAGGGCAGAATATAGCTTAAAATCATTTTCATGTTTTCTTCTTACCTATGTGCTAATGGGTTTGGAGTTCTTGTTTTTCTTATCACAAGTTCTTGTTAGTCCTGTCATTATGGTTTCAGTCCTACACTCCAGCCCTTTTTTCATTCAGAGCAGAAACAGGCCAATGTTCCCTTGCAAATAATCTGTAACAGTGCTAAGCTTTATTTTTCTTGGGGGAAAGAGAAGCCCACTGTTAACCGTAAGGAGACACCACAAATAAAGACAGGCAGTACTGATACCTGCTATTAAAGCACATATATGCCTGAGCAGGATGTCTTGGGTCCATTAAGATATAGGACAATTAATTTCTGTGACAGATTCAGGCTGACTATAGAATCACAGCTGTTACGTGAATTTTAAGCTGATCATGTTATCAAACTCTTCTCTGTACTTCCAAAGTCTGTAGGGAAAAAATATCTGACACACATGTATTATGCCATAAATGTATCCTGAATAAATGCTGGAATTGAAACATGCATCATATGAACCCTGAAATTAGAGGCTTGCTATCAACTAGTAGAACAATTAATGTATCCAAATATGCTCATTAAACTAAAAGATAAAAAGGGTAATTTTATACTTTCTGTAGAATTACTTCTAAGTGTTGTAAACTCTACAAAGTCTAGCATTAGACTTTTGAAATAGCATAGTCCTAAAAAGCCCTCAAAACAAGGCCTTCCCTATGGAAGGAAATGTCATAGAGTCTTCTATATGGAAAATATTGGAATTCAATAAAATATTTTGTTTACTATTAGCAGTTCTAGCTGGTTTTATTACTGAAATTTTGTCAGTGAATTTTCCCACTATTTAGTTGTATGAGAAGTCTACATTTTGTGGAAAAAAAAATTTAAGGAAAAACCTGTATGTCTTGGAAGAAGCATATGCCACTCTGTAATATTTTTTTTTCCCAGAATAACAAAGCATAAATAATATTTGGAGAAGGAAAATTGAAAATATGAAAACACTGCTTTACCAGCCCTGAATCAAAACAACTTCCAAGTATTGGCAACAGAAATCAAGGAATTAATTTATGTACCATGCCAGGTGGAGAATTTAAAACTTTGACTTTTTTTCCTTCAAGTGCAATCTCAAACTATACAAAATTGATACTTTGTATTTTATCTTGAATCTCTTAAACGTTTAAACAAAACTGCTGTGCAAACATGACTATCAATAGCATATATTCAATATTTACCAAATGTATTTAAATAATAGAACCTACTGTAATTGACAAAGCTAAAAAAACTGTAAAGGTTACCATTACAGATTTTTGCAATCAAATATTTTTATTTATACCAGTTATGGAATTAGAGTCATGGGAGTGATTACAACACTGTCAAATCAGTCTTAAACCTTGAAATAAAACATTGTTAAATTAATTAATTTACGGCACACTCCCTTCTAATAGTTCTTCCACATTATCAATTGTTAAACACAACACAGATAAAACTATTAGTCCTTATTGTATGTATTCTGTATTAACTATGAGTACACAGTAACGAAGAGCTGATACATCCAGCTCTGATGACAACAGTCCTGCCTGTTCCTTCCCTTTGAAAAGGATGGTGATCAACCTCTAGAGTCCTTTCATGAGGGAAGCCAGAACTGAAGTGAAGTGCCATCTAATTTCTCAAGTTTGCCTCACTTATGACTAATGCTGTTTTGATTTCTGTCTCTCTCCCAAAAGATGTATCCCATCTGCTGCTCATACTACATATTTCATTTGTTTTGCTTTTCTAGTTATCCTGCTTGAGTTCTTGGAAGCACAATCTAATTGTTTGCAGCCCCTTGCATTCATCTTGTCCTTACACAACTTTTTTGTTTCTTGAATCTGTTATGTAAAGCCACACACATCCTTGCTCATTTGGTGGTAGCATTGCACAAATACTTAGGTAACACTCTTAAATGTTGTGACTGACTAGGGTCTCTAAGTGTTATACCATGTTCATATACTGCTCTTGCTTACACAAGTTTAGTCTACACTTAATTAACTCATTCTAATTATTTCTTCAGTAAAGCATTTCAATCTACAGCTATCACAACTGTATTTTGGCTACAGAATGAGGGACATTTTATCCAAGTGCTTCCTCCATTCTGACTATGATTTTTTCCTAAACTTGAAAATATGAAAATATGATGAAAACAATATAGACTTCAATGAATTTTAAAATATGCTGATTTCACCCTAAGTCATTTTTCATAACGTAAGTGTGTAATAGTAATTCAGATTTACTTGTGATAACAATAGAGGATAATCATATTTTTTTTTGTTTTAAAACACGTCTTTTTTTTTTTTTTTATAAAAAAGGTGATTGGGGACAAATTATGGTCTTTAAATTCTTATTTTAATAACAGAAGGCTGTATGGTGAAACTAATACCATCGTTTTTATTTCTCTCTCGCATACATTTAGTTTTACATAAAGGTAAGAATTTGGACCTTCGGTCTGACAAAGTCCAATTTTAAATTGAGAACAACAGAAAGAACCAGAAGGAAATGAAGTTCAGAAGTGTAGTCTTAGAGGAGTATTGTCTTTTACAAACATGACCCTTTAAAAGGAAATCCAGGTTTTGATTTTGTAAAAATCTAAAATCTTATTTTGCTTTCAGTATGTATTAATATTTTTTTAAGCTAAATACTACATTTTCAGCACACTAAAAATAATATAGCTATTTCAAGAGAAATAGTGGACCTGATCATACAAATGTTTTATATAAATGTATTTGTTTCAATTAACATTATAAATATTTCAAATTATGTAGATTTGAAATACATATCAGTATCTAAAGACAAGAAAACATAGTAAAACTAATAAACAAAAAGAGAAATTATATCTGAAAAAGTACTTTTCTTTATGAAACATATAATTGAGATAATACTTTATAGCAATTGGAAGCTTTTTAAAAGTGTTAGAAATAATTTAATGAGGTTGGCTTGCTAGAATTACCAGTTTCATCAAACTTAATTCCCATGTGTGTAAACCTTCTCTTTTTTGTGCTGAACAATCCCAGCTCTCTGAGCCTCTCCAAGATCTAAATCATCTTTCTGACACTTTTCTGGACTCACTCCTCTGTATCTAGCTCACCCTTGTACTGGGGAGACCAGACCTCCCAGGAGGCTCATATGGCTTTAGACCATTAAAGAATTAAGGAAATGGTCATCAGCCTCTTAAAAATGGCTTGTCTAGAAAAGCTGTAGCTGTCAGGTTCATGATTGCATTGCAGAAGTACTTTATTATCAAAGGTTTGGAGATTTTTGTTTTGTTGATTAGTTCAGGGTTTTTTTGTTCATTGGTTATGAGGTTTTTTAATTCTTTGGTTCAATTTTTGTAATATAAATACATATTTTGAAGCTCACTGTAACGATTGCTTGTAAGACTTTCTTAGATTGATCTGTGCAGAAGCAACACTGAGAGTTATCATTCTAGCTTCAGAAATAACAAGTTTGCTTGGAGGAAAATAAGAGTAACTTTTAAAACATGTTCTGAACGAAGTCCAAAAATAGGGTGACATGGTTCATGAATGCTTGTTTCTTTTGACAGAGTCACTTCAGTCACACAGACAGAAATATCTGTTGCAGTACGAACTGTCAGTCTTCTTGTGAGACTCATGGCCTCCAGAAGGGCAGGGATTATCTAACAGTGTATGCACCATAAAATGCCTGTAAATTCCTTGAGGATGTCTCAGATGCCCTCAGTAGGTCAAATACTACTGAATGCTTAGGTATGTCCATAATATCTGTGCTTCCACTGAAAGCACCGTAGGATTCTGTAGATACTTTACCTTCAACAGATCATCCACATCTGCATACCTATTTAACTAGGAAATCTTTACTAATTTACCCATGGTTTTTTCATAGTTCATCTCACTTTTTATCATCCACATAAAAGTTAGAGGTCTATTACTCATTGGCTGTCTGGGCTTTATAGTCTCTCTGTAAATGAGAAAAGATAGGCACATTTTGACTAATTTAGACATGTGACTCAGACTGAATAAATTGCATTGTGAAGGTATCTGCAACTCCTCACAAATGAACTACAGATTCAAAAGCTAGCTCACAACTACCTTTTAGGTAAATAAAGCTGAATGAGATTAATTGAGCAGATGATGTATTAAACAAAAATTTCCAGAAATAAGAATAACAAGCATGGAAAGGGATATGAAGGACCAGAATCATGCTTCAATTTAACTTGCTTTAAAGCTTCCTAAAAATCTGACTTTTGGATGCCTGCTCACGTGTACATATTTCCAACTTTGCATTAAAGCTACTAAAATAAATTATTTCATCAATTAAAAAAATAATTAGTCTTCTGCTCTGAAAACTTATTTTTAATGCAGAAGGGTTTCACAGAATGACAAAATTATTGAAGTTGGGAAGAAATTGTGAAAATTTTCTAGCCCAATCTCTCTCCTGATAGCATAGTGAACCAGGGCAAGTTGCCCCAAATTGTGTCAAGTCAGGGATTGAGTATCTAGTGAAATGGAGACTCCACCACAACCTTTCTGGTCAACATGCTCCATCACTTAGTCACCCTCACATTAAAAAAAAAATTTCCTCATATTTAAGTTGTATTTCCTGTATTTCAGCTTGTTCCCCTTTCCTCTTGTCTTGTAATTGGACACTACTGAGAACGGTCTGTCTCTGTCTTCTTTACTCTCCACCCCCAGGTATTTAAACACACTGATAAGCTCCCAAAGAACCTTCTATTAATTGGGTTGAACAATCCCAGCTCTCTGAGCCTCTCTTCGCATGACAGATGCTACAGGACCTAAATCATCTTCCTGACCCTTTGCTGGACTCCGTCCACAATATCCTGATCTCCCTTGTACTGCGGAGTCCAGACCTGCACCAAGGAGTCCACATGTGGCCTCGCCAGAGTTGGGTAGAAGAGGAAGATGATCTCCCTTGACCTACCAATGATTCTTTTACTTGTGCAGCCCAGAATGCTGTTGGCCACCTTGGCTGCAACTGCTCATTGCTACTTCGTGGTCAATGTGTTGCCCACCAGAATTCCTAGGTCCTTTTCTGCCAAAATGCTCTTCAGACAGTTGGTCCACAATAAAATGGTGCCTGGGAGGCCAATTTATTCCAAAAGGTATTTTTTCTACAGTCTCAGCTACTGTAAACTGATCTATTCACGAAAGTGGAGAAATTCACTTTCAATGTTTTGTTTTGCATAAAAAATTATGAGTTATGAGGTTCTGGTTTTGAACTTTTTTTTTTTCTATTTTGCTGATGTATATTTTATCAGAAAATTAACACAATTGGTTAGAAAAATCATAAATTATCAGAATAAATTATCCATAAGAATGGCAGTTAACTGATTAAAAATAGCTATTAATAATGCTTTACAGAAGACAAGGCAATTGAGACAGACAATACAAACAATTTATGATGTCTTTGATTCAACCCAGTATGTAAATCAGTAGTTCAGACTCTTGCACAGATTACTGGTTTATTAACATCAATACCCTGTCTTTGGCACTGTTACTGAATCATGATTCACAAAACCACTTCACCCAGGAACTTTGCTAATTTATCTAGGCATCTGTGCTATGTTTTTGCAAACAGAAACCCATTTTATGCTATATATAGAGATGAGTTAATGTCTTTCCATACAATATTTGATCCTCATCTTTTAGAGGGTGTTATCAAATTGCAGTAGTTCATACAATTAGTCAAAGTATCATGCCGTATGTTACAGCCCTGTATCCCCTTTTTCAGACATATTTATGATAAAATATATGAAGCAGATTCAAAAAAAAAGTAACAAAAAACAAGGTCGAATGTTAATAAACAGGTTTTATTGTGAAAGATTCAAGGAATCTTCTTAATCTTACTGTATCATTCTTAATAAAATGATTAGGGTGGGATGGAGTGTCTTAATTAGTTAGAATGTATGTTGGAACAAGAAGCTTTTAGTATCACTATCCTGAATGGCATGAAAATCAAAGAATTGAAGCTCAAGTTTAGATTATGAAACGATTTTTACCCCTTTTAATGAGAAAGGCCATGTTACAAAACACTTCCTAATACATGCTTATTACTGGATATTACTGAAATAAAGAACCATTGGCATTTTTGAACACATAACTGTCTTTTAAATATCAGTACAGAAAGCAGGAATATATCATGAATGTTGTCTATTTCAGGTAAGAAACAAACAAACAAAATAAACAAAACAAATACCTAGAATAAAGGGCTAAAACAGACTTCAGACATTTTTTCTTTTCTGAAGGTTCTCATGTCAAGAAACTCTATCTTTTAAGTAAGGAATGTTCTTGTTCTGCCAAAACAGAGAAAAATCAAAATCTCCATGTGGAAAAGTAAATTGCTTGTGTCCAGACTTAAATCACAGTCATGGTTCATATACAACACAGAGAATACAAGTACCTAGATAAAAAAGGGATGAGATTTTTTTTCTTATACCTTAATTGTGAACATTATTGGCACTGGTAGTGAGCTTATGTTACAAACCAGTATTTTATATTTTCATTACATAAGCTGATTTTCCATGCAAAGTCCTGTTTGCATTTTAGAGTGTAAAAGTATGTTTGCATATGTAATATTTTAAACTAAAAAACTCCCAGAAATTTATTAGGAAATTGTATAATCTTTTGTAAAGTTCATGTTCCTGAAATAACTTAGAAAGTGCATTTCAGATACACATAGAAAGTTTGTGATGATTTCCAAGGAGACGTTGCCTGAGTTAAAATGATTGAATTCAGACATTTTAGAAGACCTTCATTTCCAAACTTTAATCTTTTTAATTTCATTCATTTTCTGTAACATTAGTGAGGTAATTAAATATAGTTACAAGAATGTCTCACCTAGCATTTTAATTATCCATTTACAGCACTGTTTCTTTTACTGTGTTAGCTTTTCAATTGGGAAAGAAAAGTTCTACAGCTAATTGAATGTAAATTCATAGGTCGTTCAGTGTTTGGTAGGCTTTTTACCTGCTTAAATAGGTTACCCATTTGTCATAAAATTTAATTTCTAGGCTTCTGAATTTTTCAGATACTATCATTTGTTCTCTATTAGAAGTGGGGAAAAATAATCCAACCGCCCAAAACCAAAACCAGAAACATAAAACCCAAGCAACCAAACAAAAACAAACAATCAAAAAAACCTCAGGAAACTTTGTAGACTAGATATATCTTAGAAGACTAGATACAGTTCATATAGTACAGATATGGAATTACTAGTAATTCAAATAATCCAAATTTCAACTTCTATTGCATTATAGTTTATGTAAAAGTCTAACAGATTAAAATTCTGATAGAAGAAAATAACTGTTTTTAAAAAAATGTGTTTCAAGGTTTAGAGATAAAAATGAAATCAGAAACATAATCAAAAGGAGAAAAAAATAAAGTGATAAAAATAATTTAACATTTTAAAATATGAGACAAAGGGAAGGGAAATGGGAACATGCAATATACAAATTCTTCTTGTTGTGTAATTTTACTTAATAAGGAGTATTACATGATGAGTTGTAATTTTGAACAGATATAAGCCTCACTGGCTTGAGGCTGATTGGCCACAAATTCACTTTAAGGTTCAGCTTACAGATGGAATGCATAAAAATGCAGAATAAGCCTCAAATCACCTGAAGGTCAAAACATAATGTAACCCCAGTATTAATTCTACACTTTACAATCCAAAATGAAATTAATTTAAAGGATATATTTTGATGGTTTGTTTGTTTCACTTATTGTTGTGGGACTTACAGCCCAGCACTAATTTACTAACATTAATGAATTTAGATTGGTAGCATTCCTGTAAAACACTGTCTCTAAAACCTTTACGGTGTGAGTCCCACAGACTAAATAGAATTCTTCATTGTCACCATTCTTTTACTGAAAAAATACATATATCTCAGTATGTGCAATGTTCTACAAAAGAATAAAACTGTATTAAAATAGTGATGGGTTCTTCAACTCTAAACATGTAAAAGATATGTTGTGGGTGTTTTCCTTAGGGAAAACTATCTCTTATGAAGAATTGATTGCTTGCTGGTTTATTTTGTCTTGTAAATATTTGCTGTTAGATTTAAATTAGAGATTTTTATTTTTTTATAATTAAAACTCATGTATTTTAAAATACAGTTCTGCAATACAGCATTTGGTTGGATTTCCTTTTTTTTTCCTTGTTGCTTGAATGTGGGTATTTATGCTAATGTGGATATTTTCAGGCAGTTGTCTAGGGCACTGACTCAGTACTGACCTGAGATTAAGCTAACTAAACGGAACATGAGAGTCTGCTGGACGTAAAATGAGAAATTGCTAGAAGCTATAAATAAAAGAGTGAGAAGCTTACAAAAGTTAGAGATAGCACTCTGAGGTACTGCATGTGTGGCTAAGGGAAAGATGTGAGAGAAATGGCCAAACATCACAGGCAGCTGTATTGGAGCACCGTGGACCTTCAGAAGAGCAGTGAGCAACACGGCAAGGAGTGCCTCAGTAACACCATCTGTGACACTGCATAAGGAAGGGATGGTCTAAGTACCAGCACTAGATAAACCAAATCTGGATACGGATACATCAAAGCTGCGATCAAAGGTCTGTTTATTTATGAATACACAAGGGCAGACAAAGAGAGACATTCAGCAATAGGAGGTAAGGTCATGAAATGGGAAAGGGGATTGTAAGGTATTGCCATAGGTTAACCCCAAACAGCAATCAAGTACCGCACAGCTGCTTGCTCCCTCCCACACCAGTGGGATCAGGGAGAGGATCAGAAGGGCAAAGCTAGAAAAGTCGTAGGCTGAGAAAAGAGAGGTTAATAGGGAAAGTAAAAGCAAAGTAGCAGGGCCCTGTCACATGCCATCACTCCAAACACCTCCGTTAACTTTCTTCTTCCCCCCACTTAATATACTGAGCATGATTTCATATAGTCTGGAATATTCCTTTGTCAGTTTGTCACGTTTTCCAGCTGTGTCTTCTCCTAACTTTCTATGCATCCCCAGTCTTCTTACCATTGTGGCATATGAAAAGCAGAGGGGGCCTCTCTGGCACTGCTCAGTAGTAACAAAAACATTTCTATTAACATCACTGTGTTCAGCACAAATCCAAAACACAGCTCCATACCAGCCACCGTGAAGAAAATTATCTCTACTCCAGCCAAAACCAGCACAATGCAAATCGCGTACTGGGGCTGCTTGCAAACCAGTCCTGTCTTACAACTGATCACCACAATCTAATAACCCAAAGTTGTGGCTCTGACTATACAATGTGTCAAATCATCTTCCAGTGCCAGGATGATTCAGTGCGCTTTCCCCAGCTAGTAGTAGAACATTAGGACAGACAAACTGAGCATTCTAATAGCATTCCCTCAGTGTCTGATTTAGGCCAGATACCATCAGCATCTGCTGTTCACCTCTGGATAGCTTATATGAAATATGCTGGGAAATAAAATCAACATTGAGATGTTTATACATAGTAGTATCATAAGAATGGTGTGTGATGAGCATAGCTTTAATATTTTAATCTCCCAAAGGAAATGGTAATTACAAATCCTATTTCAAATATTCACAGTGAGAACAAGTGCTACTTTCCTATTATATTATCTTGTTAAATTATTATCTCTGGATCCATGCTATAAAACATACATAATATACAACAGCACTAACTGATGCTAAATTGCCCCATGTGTAAACCATGCAATTTATTTCTTCTGAAAAGAAAACTAGTGAAGGATAGCTTCTTAGCATGAGAAAATAGCTGTGTGTTGAACCCTTTTAAAATTAAATTAAAGATCAAAAAAGTCTATCATTGTAGCTAATAGAATGGTGTGCTAGAATGACTGGGGTGTTTTGTGAAAAAATGTATGATATTCAACTGCAAGAGTTGAAACTGTCAACTGTGACTGTATGTCTCACATTATTGTATTATTTTTGTGAACATTTTAAAGGAAATTCTGTTCCACAGCTACTTTCCAAGGTAAAACTGGCTTTTTTTTTCCCTCAGTATATTGACCCTACGGAAGCTTACACTAGACATATTGCTCTTAAAAGCCCCTTTATTTTCCAAGTAAAATTGACATCCTAAACATGAATTCATCTTTTGCTGTTGTTGTTGGAATCTTTGTGGGTTTGTTGTTGTTGCTGTTTGTGTTTTCCCGACTGTCTTCAGAATGATTGTGAAATAGTATCTTATATACCCTACTTTTTCCACTCCAACTACTAGAGTGCCTGTATCACCAGTACAAAAGACTTTCAACATAATTCCTGTACAGAAAATACCAAAGAGAAGCTTAAATACTTTTTTAAAAAATACATATTTATTTTGGCAACTTTCTGAACTGGGGATAGGAACCATGTTTTGTTTTAAGAATAGAGTACTACCTGTACCTGTTCCATGTAAGGAGGAAACCTTCAGGAACTTGTGAAGACCATTGAAAAGAAAAACTGCATTTATCAAACCAAGTAATATTAACATGGAAAAAAATTATTTACTCTGCGGACACAGAAGGTTTTGACTTTTGAACTGTAAAGAAAGAAGGTTTCTTCTTGCCTTTTTTTTTGTTGTTGTTTTGTTGGGGGTTTTTATGGTCATTATCTGTGACATATAGTATATAGCACACTGATATCCCACAGGGATCATTGTCTACATAAAGAATAGACCAGAGAGAAATAGAACTTTTTTTTTTTTAAAAAAACCCAAGGATGTACAGAGGTTGTCCGAACAGTTTCTAAAGCCTCTGCCTATTTCTAAGCAAACTTTATCTGTATTTGCCTAGAAAAACAGGAATTCTCATTAAATTCTTATTCCGAGGTCGAATATATGCTTGTGTGAAGAGTATCTTCAGCTTAGTAATGGATTTAGTTAGAAAAAACATTTTACTATCTATCATTATACCTGAAAAGTACACATTAACCCCATTCCTCTATATGATTTTGTTATTGTAAGCTCTGTTCATACACAAAATCAGTGAAAGATCTTTAGTTGATTGGGGTGTTTAATTTAAGCGCTAATCGTTCCTGACATTCAGGGGATGATAGTAAACTCAGTTTGCATGGTAAACGATATTTTACATTTTTTTTGCTAATATTTATTTATTTACTACACAGCATTTGGACCATACTTATTAAGGATAATACCCTTTTGTTAGTATTTAATTTATTGAGTGCATTTATTATGTGCACTGCATAAGAATTGCCTAGAACATAACTCAGTACATTTTTAGGTAAATGTGAACTTTCGTTTATTATGTATTTTCATGCACTGCCTCAAAAGAAGATGGGAATGTACAGATGATACCAAATCTTCTCGCCTTACATTAGGCAGAAAAAACTATTAAGTTCTATGAGACTGTGCTGTCTCTTCTGAAAGCATATCACAAATTCCTCTGCACAGTAATTCAACAGTTGGAACCTCTCTCTGGAACTGCATTTCAGTAGCCAAATTCCTCCTCATGTGCCTTTTGGAATATTGTGTTCTGCATCAGCACTTGACAAAAATCTTTGCCTGTAAGCACAGTAGCTCTTGTTTCATGTATGTGTAGCTTGCCTATTACCAGCAGCTATTGTGATGTCCTAAAAATCCTTAATAAGAAAAATTGATTGTAATGATTATAGGAGTTAGTGCTCCAAAAAATACTTTAACGTTTGGAAAATTAAATAGAGACCTGTTCATCTAGGTAATGTAGCTTACCACTCTTAGGCTAACATTTTAGTATAAATGTCAAACTCTTGAGTTTTATATATTTGTGAATCCAAAAGTCAGGAGAGAAGCTAACTGCTAAAAAATCCCATGGGAATGAGGAATGGATTTTGGGGGGTGGCAGTAGAGAAATGCAATACTGAATCAGTTTTTTGTTCCAAATTATATCAAAGTGCAAAGAGATCCATCAAATGATGGGGACATTTTGATAGCACTTTTATCTGTACCTTCAGTTTCAAACCACTTTGCAAAAAAACAGGTTGAAATACAGTTTAAAAGCAGGTAAGTATATATTTTTGGATTTTAAAGTATGGGAGGAAAAATTAGAAATACAAAGGTGATTCAAATATGTTCAAAACAACAAAAGTTCTGTTGAACAATTACATTTATTTAGAAATTACAGATGTCCTGATTTCTTTAATATGTAAATTAGAAAAACACGTATTGGTATAATTTTTTTTGATAATGAGTTGGAGTATCTTCACTGGATCAAATCAAGTTACTAGATGAATTAGGAAAATGTTTTCTGTCTTGAAAATAAAAATGATTCTTCTGAAAGCCTAAGAACATAAAGATTCAGAGATGATGTGATAGCAATTATGAGTACAATCATAGACTAAATACTAGCCAGAGACAAAGTAACATAGTATAAAACAAAACAGATGGAATGTTTCCCCCGGCAATCTTTCTGCTGAAATTGGAGAGATAGGAGTTTGTTGGATGAATATGACTTAAGCTGTGTCCAAAGACAATAAATGAGTCAATGTCCAAGAGAAAACCAGTAACAAGTGGTGTCTCCCAAGGTTTTGTACTGCGACCAGTATCATTAAGTATCTTCATCAATGACATAGTGGGGTTGAGTGCGCTCTCAGCAAGTTTGCTGATGACAACAAGCTGAGTGGTGCTTCAGGGAAGAGATGTCACCTAGAGGAGCCTTTACAGGCTTGAGGAATGCTCTTATGAAAACTTCATGAAGTTCAACAAGGCCAAGTGCAGGGTCCTGTATTTGGGTCAATGCAATCCCAAGTATCAGTGTACTTGGACTGGAAGTCGAATAGATTGAGAGCAGTACAGTGGTGGAGGATTTGGGGTTACTATTGGATGCACAGCTGGAGCCAGCAATGTGCACTTGCAGCCAAGTATGCCAGTTGTATCCTGTGCTGTATAAAGAGAAGCATGGCCAACAGGTCCTAAGGAGGTAATTGTCCACCTTTACTCTGTTTTTGTGAGACCCCACCTGGAATCCTGTGCCCAGCTCTGGAGCCCTCAGCACAGCAAAGCCATGGGCATATTAGAGTTGGTTCAGAAATGATTAGAGGGTGGGAACACTTCTTCTCTGAAGAAAGACTGACTTTTGGGGTTGCTCTGCCTGGAGAAGGCTCTGGTTTCAACATATAAGAAAGAAGACTGTAGTGACAGGACAAGTGGTAATACTTTCATACTGGAAGGGAGTAGATTTAGACATAAGGAAGAAACAACACTGTAAGAGGAATGAATTCCTGAACAAGGTTGTGCAGAAAAGTCATGAATGACCAATGATGGGGAGTGTTCAAGGTCAGGTTGGATGCAGCTATGAGAAAAATGACGTAATGGAAGATATTCACTCTCCGTAACAGGAGAGTAGAACTGGATCATCTTTAAATTTTCCTTTCAATCCAAACCACTCTCTGGTTCTATTAAACAAAGCACAGATATATTTGACAGGAAATTAGGAGGACCTTTTTAACCACTACTGATATAACATTTGTAATAGTCTTCAGAGAGTTTTCTGTATTTATTTCAAAATAATCATAATGTATTTATCCAATCTGTCAAGCCTATGAAGCAAAAGCCAAAAGCCATGCAAGGGCTTTTTTTGTTTTTGCTTCCTCTATTAGTCTCCTTAGAGAGACTTCTCGGAATGCAGAGCTGTTCATTGTCTGCCTGAAGTACTCAAGCTTGACAGAATGTAAAGCTTGCCTGGCAGAAGGAATGTTGAACTAAAAGTATGGCATAGGAGCTCAGAAAAAGCCAGCAGGACTAGGGAAGACACTGTCCCTATATTCTTGGCCTTGGTAAGGTCACATCTTGAATTCTGTATTTAGTTTTAGACCCCTCACTACAGGAAAGACATTGAGGTGCCAGAGTACATCCAGAGAAGGGCAATGAAGTTGGTGAAGGCTCTGGAGCAGAAGTCTGATGAGGAGAAGTTGGGGAAAAGGAGGCTGACCTGTGGAAGGGTGTTTATCGCTCTCTACAACTACTTGAAAGGAGGTTGTAGTGAGGTGGGGGTCAGTCTCCTCTCCCAGGTGATAAGACAAGAGGAGATGGCCTCCAATTGACACAGGGGAGATCTAGATTCCATGTTAGGAAAAATTTCTTCACTGAAAGGGTAGTCATTCATTGGCACAATTTGCTCAGGGAAGTAGTGGAATCACTATCAAGTGTTAAAAATAATAAAAAAAAAATAAAATATGTGAATGTAGCACTTAGGGACATGATTTTGTGGTGTACCTGGTGACACTAATAATTGCACTTGATGATCTTGGAACTCTTTTCCAACCTTAGTGAATCTAGGATTCTATGGCCATTACATGGGTCATAGTGTTAAAGAACCCAATTTCAAATTACACTGAGTGATGTTTCTGTTGTGGTTTTTTTGTTTTGTTTTGTTTGGTTGGGTTTTTTTCTTTTTAAATGACTTCTATTTTACTGCTTTATGTCAAGGTATCTGTGAGAAAACTACCTGTATATTAGAAAGCTGATACAGCACAGACCTCATGTATTAAAGATGTGACCCAAATAAACATCAGAAATGCATGACTAAGGAATCAGTGGCTAAGGAGATATTTCCAGTTTGGGGATGTTCTTTTTCCATTAGCAGCCAGAGTATGCACATTTTTATTTTTCCATTATTATCAGTAGGAATTGTTCAGCTATTTTTGCAGTAAAATTCCTATAAAAATAGTGCATTTTCCTATGCAAGGTTTTCTTTATTGTGTATGATTGATTTATAAGGCATAAGATGTAAAAACAAGGATATGCAGAATTTGAACCTTTTTTTTTTGTATAAATATTTCCTTTAATATATATATAATATATCCTTAAATACTTGGGGAAAATCCCTTTTCACTTTTAGCAAAAAAAAGAGAATTTGTTAGAATTAAAAATTATCCCTAAAACAAGTTACATTTTATCTATATATATAATGTCCATAACTTTGCATAGTTATGACAATGGCTTGATGATTTTATACATGTGTAACTTCTTAAGTTACCCTTCCTTATTAGACATTGTCTACTGAGCAAGTTGTCAAAATGCAATTTGTTTCACATATGCAGTCATATGGCTTAGAAGAGTGTACTTGACAAACAGAAAATTAATTTTTAGAGTAAGTTTTTTAACTAGTTTAGTTTCAAATTAGCTGATTGGGAACTTCTTGTTAGATGTGCAACCAGACCTTTGATCTCAGGCATTCTATTTTGTGGTTCTGAATTTTATGACTGCACTGGGTTGGTCTGGATTTAATTTTCTTCATAGAAATTCATATGGGGCTGTGGTTTAGATTTGACACCAAAACAGTGTTAGTAACACAATGTTTTAGCTACTGCTGAGCAATGCTTACTCAGAATCAAGGCCTTTTCTATTTTCCAATCTGCCCCATCAGGGAGTATGCTCGGGGTGAGAAAAGACTGCGAGGGGACACAACTGGGATAGCTGATCTCAACTGACCAAAAGGGTATTTTATACCATATGGTACCATGCTCAGCAATAAAAGTTGTAGGGTGGAGGTGTTTTTGGTTTTTTTTCAACATAACTATTGTTCAAGGCCTAACAGGATATCAGTCTGCTTGTGGGAGGTGGTGACAATTGCATTAGCAACACTTGAGATTTTTATTATGGCTTGGTGGGTTGTTTTTTTTCCCATTCATCTATTAAACTGTCTTTATCTCAACCACTGTGCTTTCTCAGTTTTGCCCTTTTAATTTTCTTCTCCATCCCACTGGGAGAGAGCAAGCAAGCAATTGGGTCAGGGGTTACCTGCCAGCCGGGGTCAGCTCACCAAAGTCACAAAACTGTAACCATCTGACAGAAATTTCCCAGCAGCTGTTTAGGAAAACTGCAAGTGGTTGCTCTTCTAAGATTACTTTAGCAGGGGTCACAGAGAGTCTGCATCTGCCCTTTAGGAAAAACACTACTCCTTTCTCAATATTGGTACCACAAAGTCTTACAAAGCTCCACAAATCCAAAGTGAATGAGAACCCTATCACTGATCAGCATTGTGAGATGCCACTTAGCTTTCAATCTGCCTGTCTGCTTTTGTCAGAAACAAAGTGAGATAAAGCAAACACAGGTATCTTGGAATATTTCAGAATAGACAGATAATTTTCTCTTTTTGTTTAAAGTGTCTAAGCTGTTTTGAGTCTACTGCCATTAAAGTCATGTTACTTAAAGTCTGATACTGTCTGAAAACCTTGAGAGTTTTATTCAGTCTTGTGTAATTGACTACAGCATACATTACAGCAGACTGTGTCATTAACTGCAAAAAATGCTACATAAATGTAGTGCTCTTCGAATTACAAATGGTATCACTTCACATATGTGACAAAGAAAGAAAAAAATTTTCTGGCAATCCATGTAACTCATGAGCAGTGGCCATTATGCTTTTCACCTTTCAAGTGAAATCAGAAAACTGATTCTATTTCCTTTAACTATCAGATTACAAAAAAAAAACAGTTCTAGAATTGTTCAAACTGTTCTAGAGAGTCGTTGCTTGGAAAAGATCCTACCAAAATCAGTAAGTAGTCGCTGTCCTGATATTTGGGACTCTTTGGCCATTGCAGAGCAATGAAAGGATACTAGCCCAGATCAGCATCTACAATGATTTCATATAGAAGTTTTCAGATTTATTTGACACTAGCTGAAGAGATAACCAGTACATTTGATATGGGACAGCGACTACTGAAGCAATTTGCAAAAATAATTGTTTATGTTACAAGATACCTGTTAATATTTCAATGCCCATCTTCCCTTGTCATGGTTTAACATGAGCTTGCCAGCAAGCATCATACAGCTAACTCATTGTCTTAGGTGGGATGGGGAAGGGAATTGAAAGGGTAAAAGTAAAAAACAAACAAACAAACAAACAAACCAACCCCACACAAACAAAAACAAAACTCATGGGTTGAGGGTTGAGGTAAAGATAGTTTAACATGTAAAGCAAAAGCCGTGTGCACAGGCAAAGAAAAACAAGGAATTCACTCACCACTTCCTATGGGCAGGTAGGTGTTCAGCCGTCTCCAGGAAAGTAGGGCTCTATCATGTGTGACTGTGACTTGGGAAGACAAAATGGCATCACTCCAAACACCCACCACCCACCACCTTCTTCCTTCTTCAGCCAGCTCTGTATGTTGAACATGATGCCATATGGTATGCCACATACCTTGGGTCAGTTGGGGTGCACCCCCAGCCTACTCACCACCAGGATGGTATGAGAAGCAGGAAAGAACTTGATTCTGTGTAAGCACTGCTCAATAACAAAAATATCTCTATATTATCAACTCCGTTTTCAGCACAAGTCCAAAACACAGCCCTATACCACCTACTGTGATGAAATAACACTAATCCAGCCAAAATCAACACAACCCTTCTTAGACAAATCCAGATCTTTTACTTCAAGTTATCAAGTTATGATCTTATTTAACAAAAGAAGTCATTAACATTTGTATGAATATTTGCTGTTTTTTTCAACAGTTTCCACTGCATAAAACTCAGTCATGATTTCTGACTTGTAATTAACTTTTCATTAACATTGATCATGCAGTTAATCTCAGTAAGTTTTAAACCTTTTATGAATTGGAAAATGTTCAGAACTACTCAAGCAAGTTAAGTATTTTGTCCACCCTTGTCACTGTATTAAAAGGACACAGCAGATAATTTTATGGTATTGAATTATTGGGCAGTGTTTCTAACATAAGAGCAGAAAAACAGAATGCATCAAGCCGGCTTATGGCGGCTCAAAATAAGGATGAATAGAAGCAGAGCACCTGGGGTAGACAATCTTACAAGTGATACACCTCTTTACAAATTGAGCTATTTTTCTTCTAATGTGTCTATTTTATCTTATTTTCTCTATGACTTCCCTGAAATTTTTCTCTAATTTGCCAACTCAGAAAATTTTATTGGTCATTCTCTATTATTTTCCATAATACTGAATCCCTTTTTTTTCCCTCCTAAAATTGTCTTCCCAGATGTATTCTGCTCCTTAACTTTAATATTTACGGATATCCCTACAGATTTACTTTCTGTATGCACCATTTTTTATTTATGAGCCTCAGATTTCTGACTCTCGCATCTCATCTCATATCATTCTATATCACCATATGTCAATGATGCCTTAAGATTTTTATATATTTGTAGATTTTAATATAGCTGTATAGTTTCTCACACTTAAGGTAGAAGGTGACAGTCTGGAAACCTCTTTCTCACAGTCCGTGTCACATTCTTGAAATTCTGTTTAACATTATTTTCAAGGAAAAAGATTTTAGCAAGGACATCTGGTTTGGACACCTGGAAGATAAGTTGCAGTCAAAGCAGGATAGAGGGCCCAAAATCCTTGGAGAAGCTCCAAAGGAGCAGACCTGAGGATAGTTCTGGGAGTGGACAATTCTCAAACTGGATGTATCTATTAGATATGATAATTAATTAGTGCTATAAATTTGCAAGAACCCTATACTGGGTGTGCACTTACGTATTTTGTTACACCTGAATGCACTTTCATTAAGGCATCCACTCTCTGTTTATACTAATATTGTCTGGAAAGTTTTTTTCTCCCATTTTAGGCAACATCACAGTCAACAATGTCCACAATTACCTCTTGCACTAAGATCAAATTACTTCTAGTTCTTCAGAAGGGAATAATGAATGAGGTTAGTGCTCATCAAATTTTCTTGATCTCTATGTTACTGAAAAACAAGCAAAAACTCCTTAACACCAAGTCAGTATTAAGATAGCATCACTCTTTATTCAGTGCCAGATGCACGAGGGGGTATTTCCTCTGAAATATTGTGCAAACTGAGTACAGAAAATGCTTCTGTTTATGTATTATACTTTACATATGTATTCATTGATTTTCCCAGAATAAGCATACATATGATAATCGTTTTCCCAAAATCATTAACGTGTTCCCTCCCCTTTGAACGAGCTCTTCTGCCCCGGGGGTCCCTCTAGTGGTCTCTGGTGGTCATAGACTCTGAAGGTATACTTGAGAGCTCGATGAACTGGTTCTACTTCCCAAATATGGAGCTGACTTGGCATACATAGGTTGGTTACTTTCCTGTTTCTCTTCTTGCTAACGTTTAACATGATCCTCCAAAACAAATATTGTGTGATTCCATAGACTAGTGTTTTTTTAAGAATAAGTATTATATTTTCCCTACCAGCTGGGCAAACAGTTCTTCATCTGGCAACAGCTCTAAAAACTAAGAAAAGAAAACCATTTTTGAATGATGCCTAAGGATTTTAATGTGTATTTTGTAGATTTTTATAGGGCTATATAAGATGAATGAGTTTTCCTAAGTTTCTCACATTTTATGAGGTATTTATAAGTCACCGAGCACTTTTGCACGCATTTACTGAGGACACACTGTTTTGAAGAACACCTGCAAAGACTCCTACTGAGACAGTAAGGTATCTGATAGTCAAAACAAGAGAGTAAGCTCAGAGCCCTTGGAGTGGGTCCAAGGGGCCGGTCTGAGGAGTTCCAAGGGTGGGCACCAGGGAAAATGGCACCACAGATTAGCTGTAGATATCAGGTATCTTAATTACTGAAAGTTACAAAAGCTGTAACCTCTAGCTCAAACGTGTGCACATGCTTTAAGTGTGCACCTAGAAACTTCTAATAAAGGAACTACTCTATCTACTCTATCTATGTATCTATCTATCTATCTATCTATTAGTCATCTCAACTGATGCTGGTTTTTGTAGGATTTTTAGGCATCAGAACTAGCCAAGGCCTGGAAGTCATTATTAAAGTCTCTAATTACTATTAATTCTCTCATGTCTATTTGAGTGGACCACACACACATCAGTCTTTATGTATGTTATTTTGTATGTGATTTCTACTTGGGAGACCTTACAAAAAATGTCAGTAATCATCTGTATTCAAGAAAAGTTTTTCACCAAAAATGGACAGCTTAGGAGTATGAGAGTCTTCATAACCTTTTAAAAGCACTCCATGCATTTACACATCAAGACCTCTCCAGATACTCTTCTGTTTAATAGTCAGATTTGTTGAGGTATGCAGAAGTTTTATATGAAAACACAATTAGATGTTAAGATGAGACTAATTACAGTTTTATGTCTAATGAGTTGATCACAATTGCATTTGTATAACTACAGTTCAAAAGACCTCACTTGCATTTTGACAAGATGTTCATGGAATGAGATTAAGAAAAATAAAATAAAATTTGAGAGATTAGGAAGATATTATATAGCTTATCTATCGGTCTCTGAAAGTTAAAACAGAAATCATTCTTGCTTAAATTATTTAAAGATTTTTTACGTTATCTCAGTCCTCAGTACCAATAACCTCAATGCTTGTGTTTTACATAAGAAATGATAATATTGAATTTAAATCAATTTAGTCAATTGATATTTATTTTCTGATGGATATCTGCCATAGTTTCTAAGATGTTCTTAAACAAGGATATATTATTTTTTTTTCTGAATTATATAAATATATGAATAGATCTGACTTTTGATCTTATCTTGATTTGATCTCTATTGATAAGATGGTCTCTATCAACAGAGAACTCCTCATAAGTTAATAGCAAAGTTTTCTTTAAACACAGTTTAGAAGTAACTGAAACTGTACGTTTGGATCAAATGCAGTAATGAAAACAGACAAATACATAAAGTGGAAATATTAAAATTCTTATTTCTTCAAATGAACTGTTTAAAACTTTGCATCTCCATCTTCCCAGTTTCTAAGAAATTTGAAAAAAAATATGCTTACAATCTGCAGATAAATTAGCTATTACATTTCAGATTGACTGAAACATTTTGTAGAACCCAAAATATTCACTGAGAGAATTTTTCTCCTGTTCTAGAAAAACGTATTTTAGATTGTTCCAAAACTTTCACTAATGACATTTTCTTCAACCATAAAATAAAGGAAATATATTATCTGCACAATTATCATCCTTAGGTAGGTAGATAACTATGTATCATATCAAACCATATCAACAGTTCTTGCTATTCATTCAGAAGGGCAATCCATGGCAAGTGTTTGTGCCCAACTTCCCTTAACAGAGCATGGAAGCAGCTACATTCTTCAGACAATTAACGTAACCATAAATTATAACAAAGATTATTAGATCTAGCCTGTAAGGAAATACTAAGGGAGCAAAACTGCCTTAAGACACATATCCCTCAATGATTTAAGCCTCCCACCTTAAGGGTCCTCACTGATCAGAATCTACCTGTGCTGGCTTTGGCTGAGGTACCATTAATTTTCTTCACAGTATGTGTGTTCTGAGTTAACCTTGGCATGGGTTGATTCTTAAGTCCAGTACTGCATTATGGTAGGGAGACAGAAGACAGAACTGAAAATGTTAAAATACATGTAAAGTATATTTGACACCCGTAACTTTTAAAATGTCTTCCAAAATTTTAATACCCAGAAAAATAAATAAAAATTAAAAGGAAATTAAGGGTTATACCTTTTCATTTCCAGTGAAAATTAGGTTGTCTGGGACTATGTGATGAAATGTACCTTCTTAAATTTCTGTATATTTCTTTTGAATCACATTGTTTAGTTGTAAGCAATAATGAAATGTGGAGTAATACCATAAACAAATGTATTTTAGGCTTGATTCCATCTGGGATAATGAGTACAAAAAAACGTTTCTAGTCAGTCTACTTTGTCCATGAATTTTCTGGCTGTTTTCCAAATGGTAAGCATGCATGCATGAAAAAAGAGAGAATGAAAAAGAAAAATCAAATCCAGTGGAAAATACCTACAATTATAGCAAAGACCATCTTTTCTTAACAGTGTGATTAAAAGTTTTGGTCCAGACAGGAAAGTGGAGAAGGGCAGTAGAAGAGGAACTTCTAGTTCAGACTAAAGGGAACATCTTAAGGAAAGGTAACTGCATCAACACCTGATTGCATATCTGTCTGAACTGCTTTTAAGATTCCTCTTAAATCAGCAGAATTAAACTATTCCACTAGACAGGTTTTTGGTTGGATCCAAATATGAAAGTTCATTAAGAAAATAACCACCATAAGTGAAACCAATCTGGGCACAACTCTGTGAGGTTCATTAGTGCTAAAAGAGTATGAGGTAATGCTAGGTGGTTCGCATAGCTACAGTAACTGGCATAGTGTCTACCCATCAGGGAAAATATATTTGGCTGCACGCCTCAATGTGTAAGATGTATTCATTACCTTTATGGGGAAAGTCATATATTTATAGCAAAACCCTACCCAGCTTTGTACAAAGATTCTTTAAAATAAATGCTGAAGTTGTACATGTAGCATCCTTTTTTTGTTGCATTAATGGAGATGTTTGTTCAGTGAAGGTAGATTCTGGGCATTATTACTGCAGCTCGGTAAGATTAATCTTCACATTGGACTACTATAGAGCCAGACTTCGCATTCAAGAAGGCGTCACATTTTCTCTGTCCCGTAGCTCTCTGTATCACAGCATGACATCATGGAAGATAAATCTTCTTGAAGTCTTATAAGCATGGGCATGGACTTATTATACAGGTATTGTTAAATTCATTAATTCCAGGAAATTGTCCATGAGTTCCAAAAATGTAGAGGAGCCCAACTATGCTGAAATCAGCTGAAACATTAGAGCAGACAGACTTACTATGCCCACACTTGGCCTTTAATCCTTGCTGTCAACCATATAAGGCCTCTCTGAACCTAAGACATAAATAACGTTTCATGAGTAAGCCTTTTTATTTTCTCATTTAAAAATATCTAAAATAGTGAGAGGATTGCTATGCAGTATACAAGAGTGATAATTTTCATACTACAAAACTGAGGTTACCTCCTGCAAGACTGGAGTGTGGCTTAAGTATATAAAAGGTTGTTTGAAGGTGATGAGGTGTCTGGGAATCATATTTGGTTTAACACCTCTCAGAAGTGATCCCTACAGTGAAACAATCCCGAAAACATTTGGCCATTATCTTGGACAGATGATTGTTGGAACAGCTTGAGACAGAGGCAACGAGTGAGCAGGAAGCAAATCATGAAGAAGGAGTTCATCACTCAAATGTGCTTCCCCAGCCTTTTCTAATTTAGCAGAGTAAATGTTTGCTCTACATTTAGAAGTCTTGTGAATGAAAGTGTTCAAAATACATTGCATAGGACATTCCTAAATATTTTTTTTTTGATTTTTTTTTTTTTTTTTTTTTTTTTTTTTTTTTTTTTTTGCAGTTGGTAAAATATTCCATCACAGAAGGCTGTACATTTTATCTTGGATTAGCTTTCTGGTATGTATTTTGTATACACTGTTCTGGCAGCTCCATTTTGGTTCCTTCAAAATTAATATCTCTGAATTTATGAAACAAACTAATAAAATAATTATATTAATTAAAATTTAAAACCGCAATATAATTGTAAGAAAAATAAATCAAAAAGGCTAGAATTTCAGATCAACAAAATTAAATCAGATATACAGATGAATCCTACAGACTTAATCTGTAATAAAATATTGACATCTTTATTTCAATATACACTTTTGTATTAAGGATCTGTTAAATCCAGGAGCCCAATGGAGAAAAGACTGGTTCAACTTCACATGCCCATATCAAATGAGGCAGAAGGGTGAACATGATTTCCCAATGGGTATGTGTAGAAATAGGTATATACAACATATACATACAAAAATACATAGCTCGCCACACCATTCACAGATACACATATAGTTCACATAACACAAACCACCTCATCCTTCCCTGTGGGACTCATTAGGATAAAGGCCAGTTAGTGGAAAATACATATGTGTATATATACACTGTGTGACAGGGATCCCTCTAGCTCAGACACTTGCTCTGCCCAGTACTTGCTCCTGCATCCCAGTCTCCCCAGTTGCTTGAATGTGCACTGTGCCCCTACGCTGCAGCCCCACTCCAGTTGCTGGTACAGACACCCTCACACATGTGCATTAACACACAAACAGACACAAACACACTTTGGATTCCTTCGGGAACTGGGATCCTGCATACAGTCCATCTATCAGCTGGTTCTAGATCTTTGCTCTTCTACCATTTCCTCAGACACAGATGGACAGACACACATGTTCATCTCAGCTGACCCCTGGGTCAGGACAGGGTTTGTCTCTCCAACTAAGTTATTTGACTTTCCTTGCCTGCCCTGTGCCACTGCACTCCTCTGTGGGTAAGGGAGATGATCTTTTTCTTGCACAACCAAATATTTCTGTAGAATATTTTTTTTCAGCCATATTTTTCCTCTTTTTAGGTATTACCAATGTTAGTTAGAAATGACATGTCAATGTTTCGATGCACTTAAAATAGCAGCCAATAATTTTTGCCAAGACAAAGAGTCTATCTTATTGGATTAGTCTGAAATGTACTGATACTTATTAAATAAATAATGTCATGTTTTATTTCAAACTAAAGAGGCCATTAGTTTAGGCAACATTAAACTGAAGAATCTCTGTAAGTGTAATAACTACAAAAAATTAAGGGGAGTCCAGACAAATACTGAAGTTTAAAAAGCAACAGAGAACTGGGAGAAGTGATCAAGCATCAGTTTTTGCAAAAATCGTATTAGAGAGGCTCAGTTTCTTCTGCACTTTTAATTATACCTTATTGTTGGGATCAGATCATCAAAAGAAAGATGATGTGCTAGAAGACTCTACCTTCTGGAAAGTGAAAAAAAAATATACTGTGCTTTGAAATGAATTTCTCAGTAAAACAGAAGAAAGGTATTTTAATGAATATATAGATGATTCATTACAGAATACCATGGAAAATTTCAGATAACAGCAGCCTAGTTAACCATCTTTTTTACTCAGAGAGGTTCTGTACAGCTTTTGTTTTTATGAAAAGGAAAAGAACAACCTACAGCTCTCAAATGAGCAAACATAAAATGCAAGTAAATAGAAGTATTCACTAAAGGAAGAAGGAATACACAAAATACTACTGCAAATGAAATGTGTGACACTAGAACAAATGTTGATACAAAGACTAGCAGAAAACAGAGGTGACATTTATGGTGACAAGCATTTGGATAATTCTGTGTCCTCTTAAACTGAAGCAGTATCTCAACACTGATGTGAAATGCATATTACTCTTTTATTATAAAAGGAAAGTGGTGACTAACTTGGCAGAGAATGCAGGCTGTGGAATGCTTAAAAGGGCTAAGGGAATATCTCTGGGATACTTCTTATGCAAGGAGAAAGCAGACTGATGTTAAGACTTTTGCTCTTCTTGCTGTACTTGGGTGGCAACTCTCACAGCACAAAATTTCAACTCATGCTATTGGAATGAATCAGGAGTCTGTGAATGGCAGTCTCTTCAAGTCCAACAAATAACTTTTTAGGGTCTCACATGTCTCCAGCCTGTAAGAATACAAATTTCTAAGTATCTGCTGGTTCACAGAAACTTCTTTAAAAAACCTCAGTCATCATACGCATAGGTGGAGGTACTCTTTTGTTTCCCATGAGGACAGATCGAGATAGCAAGCAACTTTGACCTCAAAACACTACAATTTTTTTCAAAGACATATGCACACAGGAAAGAGTTAGGTGGTTACAGACCTTCCTCCAAATGACACTGACCAATTCTGATTTGCTTCTTTGTCCATTGCTCTATTCTCTCTCTCTCTCTCCCTCCCCCTTCCCCCTTCATTTTCCTGAGGAATTATATCTGCATCACCTCAGCTATTGCAGAGTTACATCATCTTCAGTATCTTGTAGCGTACTAAGAAGAGATGATACTTGCAAAGAATATCTGGAAGTCAACTGGAGACAGCTTAGAAAGGGTCACTAATCAGGAACTGTCAGGCATGAATCATATCATAATGGACTTCAATTGGTGGTTGTGTTCTTCACAGTATACTAAGGTAAAGAATAAAAATCTTAATACTAAGAATTTTGTAAAACAACTACTGCTTCAAAAATCAAGAAAGCTGGCATATATTCAGGACATTTTCATAAGCCTGCCTCTCTGAACATCAGGAGAATTATCCCACAGTCTGTTTTTCAGTGGCACTAGGAAAAGAGCCAGTGTATGACACTGTATGCCTGCAAAAGGCAGACATTGGATAGCATCCACAGTAGCAGACCCATTAAAGCATCTTGAGCAGCTATGTAGCAAGGGAAGCACCTGTTAAAGGTACAGATAGGCATAAAAGACTGGCCTTTAAAATGTAACATATACTCATTATTTTATTTTCATTAGTAATTTAGAACCATAGCTTCCTGTATGTGTGGTTTTGTTGTTCTTATTTTACTTATCTTTAAAGATAATTTTAAAAGCTGTTTGGTAATTAAACTCTCTATCTTGTGGGCACAGTTACGTAGGTCCTGGTTCTCTTACCTCTGTACCTTTTACAACAACAACAGATACATTTGTTTGCTTCTTAACTGAATTCTTCTGTGAACATTCTGCTTTTGTTTCAGCTAGTTGTTGTCTGAACAGAAATGGTTTCTGGGGTTTCAGAGTACTTTTAACTGTCTCCAGAAAGAGAACCCTTTAGCTTTAAATTTCCCTGCATGGCAAACAGACATTCCTGAGAGAAGACAGGGATTTTAGTGTGGGAGCTTGAGTTGGCTTGATGACTGATAATGAATATAAGATATCTGAATGATCCTTCAAATCAATATACAATGATGCATATCCAAGGTGGTAGTCTAAGTTATGTGATATGCCTTGTAGTGTTTAGGTGCAAGTTACACTGAGCCACAAATTCAGCTTTTTGAAATGTCATACTGATCTCATTTTGTGTTTTCATACGAATTCTGTAGTGATGGATCCTAATGCTATTAACCTTTTGTCCTGCTACCTTCACAGGAGTTACATGGAATTTTTTTCCCAACTGGTGTTCTTTGGGAAGTTCAGGTGTGAGTCTTGTGGTCAGTGTTGGTGGTGATGCTGCAGGACTTTGACAGTATGTTTCCAGCTAAGTCAAAAATGCTGCACAAACCAGGCAAGTATGTACTTAAAAAAGTGTTGAAAGGGCGTAAGCGGGCTACTAACAAGGTTGCACTTGAGTATTGACTACTCTGCATGTTATGCTTAATGCAATGTGTTGTCCTGAGGTTTTTTTCAGGGCACATTAAAATTTAAACATGAGTTTCCTGACCTAACACCTAGCTCAATGTTCTAGTGTAAACATGGCTTAGGAACATCCTGCAAGGGGACCCAAGATACATACTAATCTTCCTCTGCCCAGTACTAAAACCAAAATGTGAATCAGGTTTTCTTAATTGTAAGCAACCTTCTCCCCCCACCAGGCACAAAATACCTGGTAAAATGAAACCTGGTTGTCAGAACACTCGTTAGTCTTGCAGGTTACAAAGTCAAGCGTCTTAACGTGAGCACAATTATATGGATCTTGAGCTTCCCAGGAGAAAGCTAGGACTGCAAATTATGTCTAACAAGGCACACTTCTCTTGAAAGAAGTTCAAAAGCAGTCCAAGGAGCTTGGGGAGGAAAACGAATCATTGTACCCAGGTAAGGACCACAAAGATTCCTATGAGGAATGGCTTTGAGAACTGAAGATTGTTCATCCTGAGAAGCCTCAAAGAGAGATCACATAACGTGTATAAATATATATGCCTGCAGGGACAGAACCTGGCTTTTTCAGTGGTGCTCAGAGGCAACAGGGACAAACTGAAATGCAGGAGGTTCTTCAAAATCTGTCTGGGCATGTCCTGGCAACCAGCTTTGGTTGGCTTTGCCTGAGCAGTGGCTGTGACCAAATGGCCTCCAGACGTCCCTTCCAATTTCAACCATTCTGTGACTGTCTAATAGAGGTGGAGTTTAGCTCATCTCACCTTAGCTATGTGAAAGTAATACCCAAACCCCATCGTCTGAGTTCAGTACATAAGGCAAAAAACCCCACCAAGTATCATTCATCCCAAATACCTTATATAACTATGTTACTGTGGAATTCCATCACATATTCCTTGTATATGCACGTCTAAGTTTCCATACCTGTCTTCATCTTTGAAATCCCAATTCTTCCTATCAGTTTGGAAATGCACTGCACTTTCTTGCCTTTCCAGTAGCAGTTATCGTAAGACTCTGCCAGCCTTATGAACTAGCACAGGTACTTACACCGCCTTTAGATGCTACTGCAGCTCTGCGCTGGGGAAGAAGAGTCCACACATTTCTCCGAGATAGAAATGGCACTTTATTAAAATGGCTCCCACTTTATATAGGGCAGGTCAAGAGCCCTCTAGGAGGAGGGCGTAACTTGGGTAGAGAAAGGGCGGAGAAAGGGAGGAGTATGCAAAATAGAGGGATGGGATAACCATATTGAGGAAACTACTGCAATGCAGCAAAAATTAACCAATGAGCGGGCAGGGTTCAGTGCCATGAGGGAATTTTCTAGAACTTACAATACAAAATATAGGGAATAATGCAATAAACTGAGAAACACAGTATTAAACCCAAAACACTTGTGGTGAAACAGTCCAAACTCTTCAAACATCAGTCTCTTCACTATCAAAGGTCCAAGGTTTAATGTCCTCTCTCCCATCTTCAAATTCCTGGACTCCTACATGCAACAAATATTTATCCAGTACTATGAATTAATAAATGCAAAGTAGATAAATACTTATAAATTCTGCATATAGATTCTGATTTATAAATATCGTAATTGCTCTCTCATATGAATTAATGTAACCAGGTCAAATTTAATTGGGAATTTTCAGTTAGTACTAAGAGATAAACATCTCTTTTGTCTCGTGAAACATTAAGCACTATGTTTTCACAGGAATAGACTTCAGGCTCTTCTCACACTTCTAGATGAACAATTACACTGTGATCTCAAAAGCACTTGAGTTCTCAAAATTGGGAGTAAGACTTTGTGAGGTACAGACTTACATTAGGAAGAATTTTATTTGTCTGGTTTATGGCTCTAGTTCTTCAGTAGAGACTATGTAATAGCTTTTGGGCAAGTAAAATACAAGTAAGGTTTTATGATTCTATAAAACTATGTTAGGGATTTTTAATTTACTGTTAAGGTTTTAAATCTGCCAGACAAATAAAGGTTTTTAAATTTTTCAATTATATGTGAATATATACATACAAATGCCTATTTATGTATGTATATATATACACTTATTAATAGAAGGAAATTGGAGAGGGCAGCTGAAATAAAAAAAAAAGGAGAAAAGTATTTTTCTGTAAATTTGTGGATGCAAAAAAGAAAATAGACATTAGCTATATTCAGTGAACAAAACAAAAAAAAAAAAAGATGGAAGAAACATTTGTATTCTTTTATCATTATAGCCTCCCTGTAGTAGGCTATCTTTTAAGTATGCACTGCATCAGGAACTGTGTCCTTTCTCATCCTTACAATGTTTATGTCTTTCTACCAATAATTTTCTTATCTTCCCCCTCTCTAAATCAAAAACAATTTCTTATGAAATACTGTGATTGACAAATTTATTTTTATGCCAAATAAGAAGACAAGGAATCTTGAAATATCTCCCACTGAAAGCTTTTTAGAAATCTCACAGTTTATTTTCCTTTGTAGACAAAACACTTTTGAACACACCAGTTTTGAAGTGCCACAGAATTGCAGAAATGTGAAGAATGGACAAAAAAGCTGTTCTGTACTTCTGCTTTCTAGTTTTATCTATTATGTAAATGTGTGGTTGTGTGCTGTTAAAACATATAAAAAACGGAACGTCTTTTGGGATATAGACTGAGAGCTAAACAGCGATCACTTTGATTCATTAGTCAGCTGTAGGTTTTGTAATGAACCATTTCTTTCAGGACAATGATCATATTTGCGTGTGATAACAGAGGTGTATGTGTTCTGATATATTTATTCACACATAACCTCAAAATTTCAGCACTTCTCAGTAGTTCTGCATCAGCTTTACAGTTTAGGGGTTCAACCTCATCCTCCCATACATTAATCATAAATATTGTACCAGGATTCACAGGATGCAATTTTTGTCATTAAGATCAAAAAGAGTTACCCAGCCTCACAGGAAGTAGCATAGATCTCCTGATTATCCTAGTACAAAGAAAATTTTTTGCAGATATAGTTCTGTTTTTAATAATAATCTTGATGTATTTTAAAAAATATTTTATTCTAACAGATTTTACCAACGAAAACTGCCTTTGAAAGGAAAACTCTACAGATTTCCTAATTAGCAGATTAATGTAGCTGATAACTATGACTACATCAGTTTCTGAAAACCTTTTTGCATATGCTCCCTCAAAGGATGTCAGTATCAAACATATGTGACTATATTTCTTTCACCAGATGTCTTTTCATATTCTTTTTGTTTCCCTAGACATTGTGGAAATGAAAGAATATACAGGTCTTTCTGCATGGACATCTTCAAGTTATGTCCCACTTTAAGAAATGAAATGTGAAATGCAAGAAGTAAATCAATTTGTAATACTTGCAATTTACTGGCAGGTCTAGAAAACCTTCAAGCATTTTGCAGTACATGTTCTTCCCATCAATTATTCCCAGTGTAATTTATCCTCATTTTGAAAAAAGAAAAAAAAAAAAAAGGAAGAAGAAGAAAGAGGAAGATATGCAGATTAGAAGCAGAATGTTTCTCAGGAATCTGTAGATGTTGATCTGATACATATTGGATTTGTTGTAATTTAAGGCATGGTCTTAGATGGTAGCTTGCATTTTTGCTCTAGGTGGAATTTGATTAAATATTGTAAGAAATCAATTAACTTTTACATAACTGACTCATCTACCTGATTGTAATTTAAAATGTGCACTTAGGACATGAGCTAAGACAAAAATAAATTAACATGGTTATTTCACTTCCACTGGAGTCATCTGTGGGTCAAGGTCCCAGGGCCTGATACTAAAATTAATTTTGTAGGTGATTAAAGTAATAAACGGATCTGTTCTAATCACTACCATTAATTATAATTTGCCACCAGCCCTTGACAATAATTTTCCTCCATTTTTGGAGATGTAGTGATGTCATTCATTGCTAACCAATCTGGACAAGCTCTTCTGATGTGAAAATCTGAGACCTCGTCTTAAACTTTTTGAATGGTGCTGTCTTTCCATGTGCCTTCAGCATGGGAAGAGAACAGATATTACCAAGTAACTTGGTACCTGGCTAGCAGTAGCTGTCCTGTCCTTTAAAAAATAATTCACTAGTAAATGCAGAGGAGTGGGAGTACCTGACAGCATGGTTCCTGTAAGTTTTCAGGATGTCTCATAGAGTACTGTGAACCAGAGTGGGAAATACAGTTGTTATGGTTTAACCCTGGTAGGCAGCTTAGACCCACACAACTCACTGTCCCACAGTGCGATGAGGGAGAGAATCATAAGGGTAAAAGTGAGAAATCTCATGTGTTGAGATAGTAGACAGTTTTATAGCAATAGCAAAAAGCAAAAGCTTTAAGTGCAAGCAAAGCAAAACAAGGAATTAACTCACCATTTCCCAAGGACAGTCAACCATCTCCAGGGTAGCTGGGGTCCATCACAAGTAATGGTTACTTGGGAAGATAACACCGTAACTGAAAATGTCCCCTCCTTTCTTCTTTTTCCCCAAACTTTTCTTGCTGAGCATTATATTATAAGGTGTGGAAAATTACTTTGATTATTGGGGGCAAGCTGTCCCATTTGTATCCCCTCCCAAATTATTGTGAACCTCCAGCCCACGCACTGATTGTAAGAAACAGAAAAGGCCTTGAACTCTGTGTAAGCACTACTCAGCAATAGTTATCACTGTTATCAAAACTGTTTTGGTCACAAATCCCCACATAACCCCATACTAGCTACTATGAAGAAAATTAACTCTATCCCAGTGTAAAAAAGCACAATAGGTGACACAGATCTGTTTTGGGAATGAAACGATAGACCACCGTGCAAGGGGATCTGGCGAGATAGCAATTTATTAAAAGTGTGAGCCGGCTTAAATAGGGTCAGTAGGGAAAGGACTAGAACGGCAGTGGAGTTATAGGAGGAGATATTCAGAACTACATCAATTATCATAAAGTAGGGAAGGGCATACCAAATAAGGGCAGATCAGGGAGGAGCAAGGGGTGGTCAGCCGTGAGTAGAACGTGGAGTACATGCCGTTGTCAAGGGCGATGGCTGACCAATGGGGAGGAGAAGCCAAGCCCGGGAAACCAGGAACCAATGGAAACAGTAACTAGGGAAAACGGGGGTGCATGACGTCCAATAGGAACAACCGTAATAAGTATAATTCGGTGACTATTCTAATACAATGAATATTTAACTAATTATAAACTGTGAAAACTTTGGAACTGCTTCATTCCATCATGGGAGGCTTCGTCTCTATCCACACCTCCTCCAGGTTGGTGTCTTTCATGTTTTTCTTATTAAGCTCCTTCTGTTTCTTCCAAGATTGATATATATTCCTTCTGATCCCCACAAATAGGTTATGGTAAGGAAAGATAAAATGCTAGAGTGGAAACTGGTCTTATGAGTAGGTTGCGGGTGAAAAGGGAGTTTAAGGTGATGCTCAAGACTGAGAGATATTTCACTTCTAATAGAGATATTGGGTGGCTACAGCCATTGAATATGAGGCTGGGTTTGGGTAGTATACAAAATGTGGCATTTGAAGGGTTTATATTTGTATCGTGTATTTGAAATTACTTTTTCCATAGGTATCCATTAAGGAAAGCAATACCTTCATGGCTTCTAGTACTATTAATGATGAAAGATCTTTGAAACATCAAATATTCATTTTACAAAAGAGATAAAATACACTATTGTCCTGGTTTCAACAGAGATAGAATTAATTTTCTTCCAAGTAGTTGGGACAGTGATATGTTTTGGATTAAGGATGAGAATAATGAAAACACACTGATGGTTAGCAGTTGCTGAGCAATGGTCCCGTTAAGCTATTGCTTCTTCAGCCTTTTGTACTGTCCTGGACAGTTTATTTTCTTTTTTATCAATAGATGCAGCATCATTTCATCTTCACAGTACCATAGAATCATTTAGGTTGAAAGAGACCTTTAAGATCAAGTCCAACTACTAACCCAGCACATCCAAGTCCACCCAAAACTATGCTCCTAAACACCACAGCTACACATCTTTTAGGTACCTGTGAGGACAGTGACTCTACCACTTCCCTGGCCAGCCTGGTTAATGCTTAACTACCCTTTTAGTGAAGAATTTTTTTCTTAATATCCAATCTTAACTTTTCCTGGTGCAACTTGAGGCAATTTCCTCTTTTCCTGTCTCTTGCTACCTTGGAGAAGAGACTGATCCACACCTTGCTACAATGTCCTTCCAAGTAATTGTAGAGAAGAATAAGTTTTCCCCTGTCTCCTTTTCTCCAGGCTAAACAATCCCAGCTCCCTCAACTGCTCCTCATAAGGCTTATGCTCCAGACTCTTTACCAGTTCCATTACCCTTCCCTGGGCACACTCCGTCACCTCAGTGTCTTCCCTGTAGCAAGGGGCCCAAAACTGAATACTGGATTCAAGATGCAACCTCACCAGGACCAAATACAGAGGGATAGTATCTTCCCTAGTCCTGCTGGCCTTTTCTGAGCTCCTGCACCATACTTCTAGTTCAACATCTTTTCCGGCAGACAGGCTTTACATTCTGTCAAACTATGGATTTAAAAAAATGTATCTTTTTCTTTCTCTCTTTTGAGATTTTCAACACTTAGTATAACTAAATGAATACATTGGATTTGACTTCAAAAATCTGTTGGTTTTTAGCCTAACATTCTTGAAATCTAATGTCACGATTACAACCTCCAAGTTTTTAATTGGATTGTCAGAATATGCTAATTTTAGACAGTTATTTCAGAGTTGCTTCCACATAGAATTTCTCCCATGTGACTACTGCCTACCTTAGCTAGCTATGTTGCAATGCAATTTTAACAGAGAGAGACTTTTAACTGAGCACCTGTTCTCCAAATGTGTCTGATTTTCACAAAATGGTGTAACATTTTGACTGGTTTTGAAGACGCACTAGAGTCAGGCATTTGTGTAAGAGTGGCTGTAGAAAATGCAGACTGAGAAATCTGTATTTTTTTAATTACACAAATTCTTCTTAGTAACATTGAATTTGTTGTAGTTTCATGTTATTTAGAAAAGTCAATCCTAAACCAAGTTAATCAACTACCTTCTCTATGCAGTAATCTATCCCAATCAGGTTTGCAGTAAATTTTAGGGTATCAAAAAAGCTCAAAATCCAAAACTGGTTCAAGACAGGAATTTTCTTTAAGACAGAGAAATTGACACAATTTTTGAGTTTTAAAATATACTGGTAGATGATGAAATATACTGGACTTATGAATCTTTTAATTTAATATTGTTATTGTTTTCCCATTGCCTGATTGTGAATGATAAAAACAAGCTGACAGGAAGACCATAAAAAAGTGGTGATGTAACATAGATGTAGGTATCTTATATCTGTGAATTTTTAGGCTTCTTAGATATGACTTCTCTAGATTATATGTGTTTGACTTTCATACTGGAAGAATATAAGTTGCTTTTCATGGCATAATAGCATTGCTGTAGTTTAGATCAAAACACATAAACCAGGTGAAGTTCCCACAGAGACACAATATTAAACCAATTTGATTTAACAAATAGATGAATTTTCAAGTAAATAAAACTTTTTTTTTTTTTTTTTTAATGCATGAAACAGGAAAACCTGCTTTGAAAAATGAATAAATGTGCAGCTAATAATCTTTTATCTTTGGGTTGGTTATTTGACTTTGTTAGTGTTGTGGTTTAACCCCAGCAGGCAACTAAGTACCCCACAGCTGCTGGCTCACTCCTCTGCCTCCACTGGTGGGATGGGGAGGAGAATCAGAAAAAAGTACAAACTTGTGGTTTGAGATAAGAACAATATAATAAATTAAATATAAAAACATGAATAATAATAATCATTACAATGAAAGAGTGAGAGTGAAAAAGCCCAAAAACATTAAGTGATGTGCAACGCAATTCCTCATCACTCGCAGACCAACACCCAGCCAGTCCCTGAGCAGTGACTGTTGACTTCCAGCCCCAGTATAGATACTGGACATGATGTTCTGTAGGATGCAATAACCCTTTTGTCAGTTTGAGTCAGCCATCTTGATTGTGCTCCTTCCTGTCTTCTTGTGCACCTGCTCATGGGCAGCATATGGGAAACTGAAAAGTCCTTGACTTGGGGTAAGCACTGCTTAGTAACTGTTAAAATGTTATTGTGTTATTAGCACTATTCTCATACAAAATCCAAAACACAGCACTGCACCAGCTACCAAGAATGAAACTAACTCTTTCTCAGATGAAGCCAGGACAGAAAGTATAAACGCTGGCAAAAAATGTTATGGAACATAGAAGGTGTTATTCATTACAAAGATAAATTGCATAGAGATGCGAGGTGTAGAAATGGAAAAAAAACTTCCTTTCAGAGGAGTCAACATCTAAAATGGGTAAGAGTGTAGTCTTGGGGGGATATTTTTGTCAGGTTTGTTGTTTTTTGTTGTTGTTTGTGAAGTGCTTTGTTTTTTTGTTTGTTTCTTTCTTTGTGGGTTTTTTGTTTTGGTTTGGTTTTTTGTGTGTTTGTTTTTTTTTCTTTTTAATTTGAAAACTCTTACTTGCCTAGAAACTTGAGATCTGTCGTGAATATGTGCATAAAAATATAACTACATTTTCAGGTGTCCAATAGATGTGTTCTTTAGCTTATTTATGTGTGCATTTTCTGGTGCAAATAATTTATTATCAATATTAAAAATAAGACATCAAAAAACAAACTTGTGTTCATGTCCTGGAAGTAAAAGCCAAACAATGTTTCATTACAAAAGCAGAATTAAAATAATTTATCATTAATGACCAAGTTTCTGTTATAACCATTATATAAATAATTCATCTGAGAGATATCATTGGTTTTATAGATTAAAATGTTTGCTCTGTAAATGTGCAAATGGAGTGACATGAATAATCTCAGACTTTAGGGATTCTTGCAAACTCTGAATAAAATGTATTATTTCTGAGTTGTGCATTCTCCAAGGGAAATGCTTTCATTAAAATATGTGAAACCTCCAAACTCCATGAATTTTAAAGGTGTAACCTATTGCTTTAACATCTTACACATTCATAGACATGAAGAATGTGAAATACTCATGTGGAGAATATAAGCAGATGCAAATAGATTTCAAATATAATAATTAAGTGATAGGCATCTATTTAACTGCAGGTGACATGCAGTAGGAGATAATGTGTTATACTAACAACTTGCAATGTTAATGGTTTATCACTGTTTTGCGGATCATTTAAGAAACAAGAAATTTCTAGGTATGTAATTCCTAAGAAACTGTTTAGACAAAACTCCAGGAAGTGACTACAGCAAATTTTAATGAGTTGTAAAAACAAAACCCCCGATGTAAATAATTTGTAGTTGACTCCTTTAATGAAATAAATCTGTTTCTTCATTTAAAATTGTATTCCTCTTGCAATAACATTAATAACAGAATGTCAAAAATGTTTAGTGCAAAATTTTGACATTGTATAGACTGTAACTTTCAAGGAAGGATTTTGTCATTGTTAAACTTTATTTCATAAAAACCCCCAACTAAATACATATATAAGTAGGTATGTATAGACAAATTATATAATCAGAATAAAGTCTCATGACAAGAAAGATTTTATGGGAACAATTCAAGCTAATATTACAGATAAATTCTTTTTTTTGTTGTGTTTTTTTTGTTGTTGTTTTAATTCTGGTCTCTTCAAGTGATACTTAACACGGGATACAGCTGAAGAATTTTATCTCAGCATTTGAGTAATTTTCCATTATATTAGATGAACCTCTCAGACCAAAAACTCTCTTTAAAATGTGTGCATTTATCCAAAGAAAATTTAACACTGTTCTAATACACTCTCTTAAATTTGACCTTTCACATTGATTTGTAAGATCCTTATTCTACTGCAAAGAAGATTAATTGAGTCACCTTTGAATCAACATGGTAGGCTATATGCTACAAGCTCATACACACACACCCACAGAGATGCTCAGAGAGACAATGCTAGGAGGGAGAGGCCAAATAATATTCTGTCAGGGTACTCTCAGTTCCATCACCATGAGAGTCCCAGGTAACTCCCATGTTACAGGTGTCAGAGCACATCTGTGCTTCTAAGGCTGAGAGCACAGTAGGGTTTTCCTAGTGGGATCAACAAGCCAGATTGGGGAGCAGCATGAGGCTATTGGTGCTGCTGCTGTTCACGTGAGTGGTCTGAGGCTCTGCCTCTTCTCTGGGTGGCTGGCATGTAGTGTTATATGTGTGCTCTGTGTGCTTGTGCCTGCATCAGTCTTCCTGCTCATTGGACCTGAGGACTTGGGGCTGTGGAAGCCTCATCTTGGCGTGATATATTTTCCTCTAGCAATATCTATATTTTCCTCTAAAAATATCCAACAAATAATTACATAGGATGCCTTCTAACTTCCAGGTAATCCCTTAGTTTTGATGTATCATTGCAAGATTTCCTTTAAAATATTTTCATCTGAGGAATAACAGAAATTAATAATGAATTTAAGATTATTTTCTGATAGTTAAAAATATGTAATAACTTACTGAGAAGAGGATTGAAAATAAGTTATAGGCAGAGCCACATAAATTACAGTTTGATATGAATAACTTTTATATAATTCCTACTCACTAGTTTTGGTTCATTCTGGTCTTGTACTACATGACTTTTTCTTTGAGCTTCAGGTTCAAATGAACTTCTCACTTCAAAGCAAGATTCAATCAATTCAGCCATGTTGTTTAAGCTTTCATGCCCACACTAAGTGAAACTGCAAGGAGCTATTTGATACAATTCTGCAATAGACCCATTTTGTTTCTTGAAAGGTTGCTGTGAATTAGGAAGTCTGCTGAAGAGTTTCAAGCATGCAGAAAAATCACTTGCCCCAGAAAATTAGCCAAGTTATATTTTTCTAACTAACAGCACCAAGTGCTGAAGCATGGTTAATGTCTAAAATAATGGAAAAAACCTCAACACTAAAACCAACAGAATAAGAGGAGCTTAGCACAACAAATCAGTCAATGGGTGAAATTAACTTTTCCTAGGAGCTGTTTGATACCTTTTGTACAAGTGCTTTTGTGGTTTTTTTCAACCATTTTTGAAACAGATATTACCTCCTGCTACCAGACTAAGTCTGATTTGGGAGAAAAATCTGATTTCTCACCTTTCTTAACATTTTACGATCCCCTCACTGAATATTTTTCCAACATTTTTAAGTTCAAAATTGTTTTTTTGGCCTATATAAAATTATTTCAGTTAAATGTTTTGTATTACCTTTTTATAAGAATTCTTTCTGAGTGTGCACAGTTTGACTGTTTGAATGTAAGTCCAGTAATTATTTTTCTATATTGTTTGTTACATGTCATATTTACTGTCAGATTTCTGTAGATTTGGTTGTGGGTTTTTTGTTTATTTGGTTGTTTTTTTAATCCTGCGTGACATTCTATTATATAAAAATGATGAAATCTCTTTATTTTAACTTTAATTTTCTTTATGAATATACAAAAATATATATTTTTGTTATTGAATGAACTGCTTCTGAAAATTCATATCAAGAGGATTTGCAAAGTATCAGACATAAAGGCTATGAGTGTCTTCTCACAACAACTTCACAGCATGACTTATTATGTCTCTGACAGACTTACTATGTCTCAGTTCATTCTTATGTATTTCTTGACATCCACCCTTGAGTAGGTTCCCAACAGGAGTTTTTTAAATAATAATACATTGTAAATAATACAGTAGAGATCAAATTAATGTTTACCTGTGACCTTAAAACCAATTAAGCCTTTTAATTAACTCACTGAAGTGCCATTGATGTTCTCAGAATTTTAGCATATGAATATGAAAGTTATTGGCTCAAAGTGGGGGAAAAAATTATGCTGGTCTGAAATCAAAACATTAAAAATTGACACAAGTGTCATAAAAGTTCAATATTTTTTCTAATTAACACCCTGAAATAGTTATTAAGATGCTTCATAACATTTCATTAAGAATCTACCATATAGCATTTGACACCTCTTTGAAAATTTTGCAGAAATCTACTGATAAAACAGGTTTTTCCAGACAAAAAGGTGAACTCTATACTTGATGCAGTATCCATATCAAAAACTCTACATATATCAATACTTGATCCTCACTTTATTGAATGAATTTATCAAGTATGGTCAAAAGTCTCAAGTGTCTCATGCTGTTGCATTTTGTATTTCTTTGATCTGCAGCATGAAATATCGTCTACAACTCCTAGTATAGCTTTACCTGCTTCTTGCAGTAGTTTCTTAGAGAAATATTTTTAGCTTTACCATTGTTGAGACCAAAATTCTTGTTAGTATAGAAAAGTAGTAACTTAAAATGTTAATATTGAGGATTTCCAAATACTCCTTGGGTTTATGTCTGAAAATTCATTAAAAGGAAAGAAAATCAGATTAAAGGCTTTCTAGCTTCTGGTAAATGCCATTTTCATCAAAACACATTAGGCTTAATGTGACAAAGTGGTCCTGGTCAGTGTTAGCTCTGTTACTGGGAGTTTATTCCTTTTGTTGTTGTTAGAGAATACTTAGGAATCAAAAGGATCATATTTAAAAAAATAAAGCACTTAGATGCACTTTAAAAATCTGTTTTTATTGTCTTTCATTGTAGTTGCTTAATTATTAGATTTACTTCAATTGAAAAAAGGGAAACAAACAATTCTCCCCTCCAATCCTGTTACGGTCAAACAAAAAAGCCTAATGTAATTCACAGATTCTCTATCTGTCCTTTGATGCAGTGTTTCTATACTTAATGAATTAACAATCCTAATTTAATTAGGGAGCTAGAATAATTATGTTTTGGGTTTTTTTCTTCAGTGCATGGCACAAAGCATGTACATTTCCTCTGCAATGTATGCCGTAATAATTTTTGAGCCCAAACTGCTAAGGTCCCTGATAAAGATAAGTCTTTTAAATAGAGAAGAGGTAAAACATTCTTTTTGCATGAAAACAGCAGCATTCTCCTCAAATAATTCTGAATTATTATTTTCCTTTCTCCTTTAGTAACTAAAGATTAATTGTTATTCTGGGCATTTGTTTAGCTAAGAAAGAAAAAATGTGGAAAAAAAAAGGAAAGGGAAAAATGTATTGACTAGACTTCTTACTCTGGAATTAATATTCTTAATTTTAGAAGTGGATCTTTTCCATCTTTCCTTTTCTTTTATGAGTATAATGACTAGATAACTACTTATCATCCTGTGTGGGTCCAGTTTTGGATGCCTGCATATTATTTTTCCAGAATATTGCCATTTACATTCTTACATTTAACCCATACTATTGATGGGTTCATGTTGTTAATGTCAGAATTTAGATTTCAAATTTTCAGAAGTCCAGCTTGAAAGTTTGCTTATACTTTTAACAGAAAAATGATTCCTGAATACATTTATATATAATTAACTTCAAATGGTTCACAAATTAGATATGCATCTTTAGATATAGCCATTTCTGGTTTTGCATCTAAAGGATTTCCCATTAACAAGAAATACATATGCAACTGGTACAGCTGAACTTTTAATTTTGTCTTTGTATCACTTTTTTTTTCCTCACAAAATTTATTTCACTATTTACAGAAAGTGTTTCTGAGGTATTAAATTCTGACAGCTCAATTTGCCAACTGAAAAAATGGCTTTGTAGATTATTTTCTCCAATGGTCTGTTGTGTAATTTATATAAATAGAGATAGGAGCTGTCATAAATTACTTCTTAATTGCTTATTGCTAAACATATTCCTACTTCTTCATTTTATTACATCTCACATGTCTACTTTAAGTGCTGCTTGGAACGTCTTCTGGCTTTATCCTTATGTTTCTTCGATTTACAGGTCATCACACAATACTGTCTACTTATGTCACTCTGATTAACAGAAAAAAAGTTAAGATCAAGGTAACTGTTCTCCATTGGTTTTGGCCTTTGGCCTAGTGAATGGAATTAGTATTTTTATTTCTTGTAGCAGTTAAACTGATTTTCTTCTTTATTATTTTTTCATTTGTACTTAAGCCTTTATCATATCTCATTACCATCAATCTATCCTTTTATTACCTGTCTTTCCTTTTTGTAACACCGTTTTTTTTTTTTTTTTTTTTTTTTTTTTTTTTTTTTTTTTTACACCACTTAGTATTATTCTAACCTCATTGAAGAAAAGGCCTTTTTTTTCAGGCTAGGTTATATGGTTATATTATGCAATTACAGCAGTTCAATTAAAGCTGAAGTGCAAAAGAGTGGTGGCATTCCATAAATAAAATAAGAACTAAACTGAGAGTCAAAACTCTGAAGAGGGGGAGAGGTATGTAACTTATTTTTTTTCAGAACAATGAGAGTAAAATTACTTTCTAATGATAACTTTCAGTACTCCAAAAACCATTTTTTAATATAGTATGCCCTATTGGCTCAACCAATTTCCCAAAATACTGATGGGAGCTGTCAAGTAGGGTAATATATAACACAATCAGGAAATTATAACTTCACTGTTTCTTTCTGATTTTCTGACTACAAAGAGAGAAAAGTATGATAGTAAATTTATTCTTGGGCTAATCAAAAATCAGAAAGGAGAAAAGTTTGAAAACTATGAATTCTTTTGAAGATAGATCTTTCATTCTTTTGATTGAAATTCCAGAAAATGTTAATCATAGTCTCCATAAGCTTCTAAGTGTTCAACCAAACTAGATTAGTGAGGCAAACTTCAGAATTCATTGAATAAATTATGAATATATTATGCAAGGTAGCATCAGTAATCACAGCTATTCAGATTTGCCACCTGCCTAGTTGATTAGCTTCCTAGGAGCCTCATCATAGTAATGTTTTAATAAGGGGTTTGGATGAAAGTCAAGTGGCTTCACAGCTTTTTATGGGAATTCTTTTCCTACTAATATGTGTAGCATGGAAGAAAATGACATGTATACAACAACATTAAGGATTTTTTCCCCATCACAGCTGTCCTCTGTGCTAGTTCACTGTGGTGAAGCTACTTCAGAACTCCCAGTTAAAGGTCTCAGTTTCCATAAAGAAACTAAAATAGTGTTACAGTGGGTATACAGATACCTAGATTGGGATAATTGCTTTTCCTTTTTGGTCTCCCTAAGTATTTTTGGTCTCCTCTTTCAATAGACTTTTTTTTTTTCCAAACCAGAACCAAAATTTTTCAGTGTTGGTGAATTTGATGAAGTGAAATTAGATCAGTATTTTAATGAATCCCTTCTCTTTTAGTAGCTTCAGGTAAAATTCAGCTCCCATGAGAAATTTCTAAAATTCATATATATATATCGATCATAACCAGGTTGTAATGTTGAGGTTTCTGCACTTCACCATAGAAGACACTCCACACCACAAGCAGCATGTCCTGACAAGACTCACAGACTTGATAGCTACAATTTCCTTCCTCCAAATCACTGAAGCCTCTCAGAATATAGCCCATAATGTATTCCTTCCAGGTCTACAATAATTCACTTCTCATAATACACAAAGGGTACAAATCAACACAGAAGATTTATGTTTTGTCTTACATTTTGATCTCTCATGTTATGCTTGAAAAAAACAAATTGAAATGCATGGCACTTTTTCTGGAACCCATTTGTGGTTTATTATTGTAATGAGATAAAGCAGGCCAAGTAGAAACATTTGATCTACATAGAACAATCTTTCATGTGGACCAGAACACTGCTTGCACTGCTTAAAAGCATGAATAAAGATAAAGACAGTTCTAAGGGATAGCAGAGGGATATTGTGGACCTCCAACAGTTAGCAGAACTCATTACAGGAGTAATAGAACAAAACAACACTGTCCATTACCAAAGCACAACCCAAACCTGTATATTGTCCTTGTAGACTAAGAAACATACCTAGTATTCTATAATTGAAGTTAATTAATGCTTTCCTTACAGTACAACCACATTTGCTCTACCAAAACATACTATGCCTTGCCATTGCCTGTTACTTTATCAGATACCTGAGACACTGGAATAAAATGCAATATGAAAGAGTGCCAAGACGGGATGACAACAAAGACCTTGAAAATACAGGCACAGAATAATACTGGAGGCTCTAGACATAAACACCACTGCCTAATGTTAGTTACTTGTCATTAAAGAAATGTAGTCTTTGGATATGGGCAAAACAAATTTTTGAGATAACAAAAAGCTCAAGGTTACACATATGTAAAGGACATGATATACAGACCATGTGGATATATTACAGACTTGCAGACCAGTGAGAAAGGAGCAAGGTGTTAGACATGTTAACACATACATCAAAATGACCTGAGGTAGATCCTAGTGTGAGGAAGAAGAAAGTGTCAGAGCCAACTATTACTCCCAGCAAAGGAGAAACATCAGCTGAAAGACCTACTGTGGGCAAGGTAGAAGAGTGAGGAGGAAAGCAGAGAAAGGAACTGATACTACGAATTTATATATATCTTTATTAACTATAAATAAAAGTATTTATAAACTTATACACTTTTAAAATACACACATCTATTTTAGCAACATATACCTTAGTGTAAATTTAATTTTGATGGTACTAATAACTTGCTGATTAGACTTTGATAAGACTAACGATAGGCTGGTAGGACTTCAAGCAACATGTTCTGTAACTCCAGTGAAATAAATTGGTTACATATCCCCCAAATAAAAGTTCTGTCTATCATTAACAAGGTGAAAAAAAATAAATCATTCCATTCTGGGTACAGGCCTAATGGATGAGAGGGGTATGAAATCCCTGGTATTTTCATGTAGAAATGTCTGGAACAAGACACAGGGGAATAAAAACTGCTTTGAGAATGTTTTAAGAATGTTTAGGGAAGAGATTCAGGACTTAGTGAACTAATATTTTGAATAATTCATACTTTAGAAATCCCTGAATATCACAGACATAACAAATTTGTACTCCTTATGTATTATAAGCAGTAGAAATATAAAACTTCCCTTGATGTTCGTAATGTAGCTGGGTGAGATAGTGCAAGGTTTATTTTATTTTTTTTTTCTTTTGTGGCTAAGAGATGTAGTAGATAAAGTCACTAAAGTTTAATTATAATTGATTTGTCACTTATGCATAGTAGAAAGACTAACTGAATGAATTTCATGGCATTGGAAGAAGTCTATGAAATAAAAGTATTAATTCTGTCATGGCAACTAGAAGATTACAGTTGTCACGTCGTCAGAGGTTAGTTTCACTTGGGTGAGACGAGGTCTTCTATGGAGATGACAGATGATAAAAAAACCGTGATGCTGACACTTAGAAAACGGAGAAAATAACATTCTCTGTATATACATTCTAATGCTTTATTTCTGCATCACAGAATTGTAGTGAATATTACCTTGTGACATATTTACAGTATCTGAGAAGAGGATGGTTGGTAGCATGGAATATGTAGAGGTAGGAAGTGTCAAAAAGATATAAAAAGGAACAGTAGAGGTATGAAGACATGTAACTGAGGAAATGTATGAGAAACTAAAGATAAAAACAGAGACCTGTATCCAGTTTAAACATAGAAGACAAAATTCAGGTTTAAGTCTTGAAATATTTTCATTAAAAGATATAATAACTGTTCTGAATTCAATAAATTGAGTTTAAAGGAAGTAGGACCAGAATTGTTGATGAAATTCACACCAAAGAATTATGTGAGTTTTGATAATTTCTATTGTGTCAGGCTTCGGTACCGTATGCATACTATTTCATTTTAATTAAGGATGTCAGCAGGAAGTAACATATTCCCTGCACTACCCCATGGTTTTTCAATATTTTCTGGGTTTTGACATAAAAGGAAAATTGACCGTGGTGAGCTGCCAGGCTTCCACCCAGCTGCTCTCCCACACCCACTCCTTAGCAGAACAGGAGGAGAAAATGAGAGCCTGCTACTGTATGGGCTTATCATGGGCTAAAACTTCCTTCAGGGCATGTCCACCTGCTCCACAGTGGTCCACTATGGGCTGCAGAACAGTCCTCCAGCACCTGAAACACCTCCTCCTGCTCTTCTCTGGCCTTAGTCTTCACAGGACAGGTTCTTAGTCGCTCTGTGCTGCTTGTGCAACATTTTATCCTGATTTCCCCTAAATGCCACAGTCATGGCTGAGGGGTTCAGTCATGCTGTTGAAGTTGACTGGAACTGGCAGTGTCCAGCATGGGGCAGCCCTGGCTGCTCCTCGCAGAGGCCTTGCAGTCCCCACTGCCAATGCCTGGGCATCTACACCCGGTTGTACCAGGATGCTCTGTCTGGAGTAGGGATAATACAACTCAAAAAATACCCTATTTGCAAGGCTATAAATGGTGAATGCAGAAGGGCTGTCATGCTGCTTTTGCTGTTGAAGAATGCTGAAAACTGCCTGACTTACCCCAAAGTTGAATACCCCGAGGAAGAACAATGTCTGCACAAAGAAACTGGCACCAGTGAAGATGTAACAGACTTGATAAGTACCCAGTAAAGGAAAATACAAGTAATAGTACTGATAATTTTCTAAAGATGCCAAGTGGACACTGGCCTGGAGACATATGGCTGACAATAAATCACTTTATACTACAAAAATGCATTCCCACATTTGAATGGCAAGTTCTTCTCGCATAGCCCTTCTTGGGCTGTGGGTGTGTTGATATGGGTGAGTAACATCCATCTCTATTTATTAATTGTGGAGTTTTGCTAGCTTTAATATAAACACTTCAATACTGCTTAAAAAATAGTGTACTATGCTATCCAGCTGCACCTAGGCTCATCTCTGAGAAGGAGTGTAGGAAGCAAGGGAGCCCTTTCTACAGCTCGTGACTTCTCTAATAAACTTTGTCTGAAGTTCCAGTTCTGCCCATGACACCAATGCATTGACACAAAGAACTGACTTGAATTTTGCTCAGTGCAAGTACTTCTTCATGAATAACACTTTTTTTGTTTGTTTGTTTTGATTTCTTTTTAATTGCATGTGTGAACAATAAACAATTACATTAAAAACTGATTGTCCCATGCTAAGTCATTCACTGAGTTACTACACTGATAGTAATTCATTTAATCATAATTTAATGTCTCTCATTCAGATGTCATTTCAGAGTCAATGTCTCTCATTGGCTCTGAAAAAAATAGACTCTCAGGAGACAAATCTGAAGAACAAGATACTACCCTACTTCTAGCATAAAACAGAAATGAACCATTGCGTAATGTATGCTTTGAGCCTCAGGGTATTTCTTGTGTGTGATGACCTCTTTTATTTGCAATAATTTCACTTTGAGGGCTAAGAAATCAGGGCATATAAATCAAATAATACTCAAAACAATGTTCATATCAACATCCATAAAATTATATTTCTATAGAATGAGACAACAATGAAGTAAACACAAATCCTTAATATACTTCAGTGACTTCAGCTAATGTAACAGGTTAAGAAAAAGCAGAGTAACCCTGAGAAAAAATCCTAATATAAACTTTGTGTATTGATGCTTGTTATTTTTTTTTTTCCCCTGGTTATATAACAATAATAGAATTAATATTCTTCAGGCTTACTTTTTTAATATTGATATTGGACAGTACTCTTCTGACCAACATAAGATGCAGTAGCATTTCATTTGAAATGAAAAAAATCTAAGTGAAGCAAAGGATCCTTATGCCATACAGTCTGTTTTATTTCACAGATCACATATGAGTTGTTTAGTTTAATTTCCCTTTGGAATTTCATTGGAAGAAAAGGGAATATTTACCTTAATCCTAAGGGCAAAATATGCATATGCTTCAAAAAAGAGGTTTCAACACAATGAGTTCTTACTATGAAGAGAAAAAAAAAAAATACTTTCCAGGCACCTAATGCAAATGTGGAAGACTCTGTAGAGACTACGTTATTTGTGAAATAATGAAGACAAAAACCTCCAAATGTCATGAAAATAAGATATCCTGACAATTTTTAATATAAATCACTATTTAATTTGCCTCACCTAGGTAAAAGGGATCTTTTCAGATCTTATGAGTGGATGTGGTGAATATAACAGGCATACACTTTGAATGCTCTCTCACATGCAAATGATGGGAAAAACAAGTGAAAAATACACTGAAGCATTGACAATAAGAAATATTAAATGTAAAACCTGCTGTCAGTAAAAATCACAATATAGAATAGTGTAGCAGTACTCAGGAGTTAAAGAAGAAATTATAATTTCTACTTTCCTCTGCAGCATGTTGTAGGTAACAAGAAAAGAAAAAAAAAAAAAAAATCTTTTTCTCAATAGATAGGGAAAAGCCTATCCTAGGAGTTACTCCAAACTCGAGGAGTAGTATAGTGGTACTTAGAATTTGGACACATTTAAAGTTTGACCTAAAGTAAACCTCTGAGAGAATGTGTCAATCCCTCCATAACCAGTATTACAGTGTTCTTTACCAGCTCTGATACTCAGGTAATGCATCTAATTCAAAGCAAAGCTGTCTACTTCCAAGAATGTATGTGCTTCATTAACTGGAAATAAAGCCATAGCAGAACTATGCACTATCAAATAGTTAATAGATCACTGAAAGAAAGAAAAGGGCAAGCAACCAGTCTGATACCATCTTAGTTGCAAAAAGGCCCAAAATTTACAACTTCTAAATTAGCAGCTGAATGGGGAGGATGAAGATCTAGAGTGTTTGACAGTGTCAAAGAACTAGAGTTCTTTTATACAGTATTCATCCCCATTTTTCAGTTTACAGTGCTATCTCAGCTGTCCCATACATAATGATTGCTACGGAGTGGGGGAAGCACAAGAGAGGGACATTTTCTGGCTCTAGCAGTTAGGGAAGACAGAGATGAACAGGTGGATTTTGCTGCTTCACTCCCTCAAAAAAACCAACCAACCAACCAACCAACCAACCAACCAACCAATATCTAGCTGATACAGTGATTCTGAAAGTGGTTGAACAATAGGCCAAAAATGGATTTAAATTTGTCCTGGACACTATACAGTGGGTACAGCTTGGCTTATTTATAGCTATAATATTCTCATAGCAAAAATGCCATCAGACATGCTGTTCACATTCTCTGTATCTTTTCCTTTGTCCCCTTCTGCCCCCAACAATTTTCAAATTATTTTCCAATAATGCAAATTTAATTTATTCTATATGTAATAGGTGATCTTGTTTCCTTTCTTCATTTTAACCTTTTTGGTAAAAAAAAAAAAATAAGATTAATCAATTGCATATCTTTAAAGAAAAATGCCTTCAATGAGCTCGCATCTTGAAGTGTGGGGTCTTGCAAGGATACAATCGGCTAATTTTAGTAATGTGGTATCATCAAAGATGCTCAAAGATATCAATTTTGTACAGCACAATTACATCACCTGTACAGGTTTGGCAGATACAAAACAGGGCTTGCAGCAGATCTCAGCTGGAAGTCCAACAAGAAAATTTCTGAATTACCTCTCAGTAACTGGAAAGATATGTGTGCTTCAGCCAATCAATTCATTCCATAGAAGGTGAATGTCTAAGACAGCTATGGTGAATCCTCTTCTAAAATGTCTACTTCACGGTAAAGATTATTCAAGGAGGTATTGAAAAACACCTGGAGGACAATGCAGTCGTTGGTCACAGTCAGCATAGCTTCATGAGGCAACAGTCCTGCTTGTTGAACATGATTTTCTTCTACAACAGTGTAACCCACCTAGCTAACCAAGTCAAGTCAGTAGCCGTAATTTTTTTGGACTTCTGCAAAGCTTTTGGTACCATCTCACACAGTATCTTTCCGGACAAAATATCCAGCATACAGCTGAATAACTTTGTTACATGATGGGTGAGTAACTGACTTACAGGTAACATCAGACTGGCGACCTGCCACTAGTGGGGTTCCACAGGGCTCCATCCTCAGCCCAGTTCTCTTTAACATTTTCATTAAGGACTTGAATGGAGGACTTGAAGGGATATGAAGTAAGTTTGCCAAAGACACTAAATTGGGAAGAGCTGTCAACTCCCTTGAGTGCCAGGAGTCCCTGCAGAGAGACCTCCACAAATTAGAGAGAGGGACAATCACCAAATATATGAAGTTTATCAAGGGGAAGTGCTAGATTCTGTACCTGTGATGGGGCAACACACAGGTTGTTAGTATAGACAGGCTGTTGTGTGTATAGACTAAGGAATGAGAATATGGAAAGCAGCCAAATTTGGCAAATATTTAGGAATGGGTTTCCCAAAGCAGCTGTGGATACCTCATAGCCGAGAATATGGGAAGGTGTTTTGAGCAACATAATCTAGTTGAAGACGGTCCTCACCATGCCAAGGGGCTTGGACTGAATTATGTTTAGAGGTCCCTTCTAATCCAAACCATTCTGTAAGTCTATAATTCTCAGGTTTATAAAGGCTTTTGCTAAAATAAACAGAAATTTAGGAAAAAAATGCAATAATGAACCCATGGTCAGAAAGCAGTCTCATACATGTCACTATCTCCTGTAATGAAGCCAGGCAGGCAGGTCAATGGGGATAGCAATTGAATGCTTACAGATGTTAAAGAAGTCACCAGGAACTCTGGCAATAGAATTTTCATATATTTATTTCCTAATTTGTAATGAAATACAGATTAGTCATTTATAGAATTTGAACAATTAAAAAAATAGTAATTAAAAAAAAGTACAACTTATTTTATGAAGTGTTGTTAATCTTTGAAGAATCAAGTCCAGTGGTATTTTACAGGGGATGTTAATGTGGAGTTCTCCTATGTCCCTTATTTGTGATATCTCCCAAGATAATTTGAGAAAGGAAAAGGCATAGTGAAGTAAATGAAAACCACTGCAAGAAAAAATCTAAATGAAGATCAGTACTTTTCCTGCACATATGTCTCCATTTAAACAGTGTTACTAAACAATTTTCAAATCGAGAATAGTTATTAAATTACCATTTTAAAACACATATGTTAATATTTAAGATCACAAGTTGTCACAACTAAACATTGTTTTACATAAGCCTATTTCAAAATAACCTCTAAACATTCTCAATATTTTATATCCAGATTTATTACAAAAAGCTTTCACACTTACAAAATGTAATCAAAATATTACACAGTATAATATACTGAGTAGAAAATGACAAATCTATCATATTATATCTATGGAAATATATTCAGAATTTGTTTTGTACAAAACAAAATCCATGCTGCTTTCATTTACAAAAAGATGAAAAAAAAAATCAGTGTTGTTTTCCCCTCTTCTTTAGATGGTGTAAGTTTTTTAAAACATTCTGAACATATTTTCCTGTCCTTTCAATGCAGATGGTAAGTCAGGCATCCAACTTCAAATATGCACATTTTGAAATATCATGGCACATGTGTTTGCCTGGTGTTTCTCAACTATTCACAATGCTTCTCAGAGAAGATTTTAGCTCCATCTTCTCTAGAGACATGCATTACTTAGCTAAAGACTACAATTAGGGTCCACTCAGGATTTTCTTAAGGCTGAGTAAATACAGATATCTGAACCTCTCCTTGAATATCAAGTGCTTCAGCCTTCAAAGGGTGACAGTGGTCCTGCACTGAATTTATCCAAGTGTGTCAATGGATTTACTGTAATAAAAAGCACCAAAAATGACACACTACTCCAGACAGTTTCGGAAGTGTTGAATACAGGGAAGAAAAAAACAAAAAAAGAGCTTCCTTCTACTTGTTGGATAATTCTTTCTGATACAGCTAAAATCACTACAATAGCAAGCATTTGGTCTTCATCATCTCAGGAGCACACTGTTGATTCATCCTCAGTTTACTGTCTGCCAGGACTTTCAGATCTTTTTCTGCAAAGCTGATTCCATACAGTTGCCATCCATTTTATAATGTGTATGGGGTTACTTCATCCCTGGTACAGGATTTTCCATTTGCTTTTATTGAACTGCATTTCTGCCAGGCCATTTCTCAAAATATTCCATGTCAGCCCTACCCTCCCATGTATCAACTGTTTCCTCTTAGTATTTTCATTCTAAATTTATTAGTATTTGATTTTCTCATATTGTATCACTAGGTAATGGGAATTGGGAAACGTGAGCAAGTATTATTAATAAAAGTATAAGAAAATAAAATCTGAAGCACCTCAGTCATTGTTGTGTCCTCTTTTGTCCTGTCCCTCTTTTATTTTTCCCTTGCCCTTTCTTTTTGCTGCCTATTCACTTGCAGTATTGCACCTGTTCTTCTCACCTTGGAAATGGAAATGAAAGCTAGGAATCCACAGCAAGTACAGATTGGTCACTAAAAGTCCAGAAAATGTCCAGCCAACATTTAGTTGTTATTTCATTTTTCCCTAATTTTAAATCGAGGTGTTAGAAAGAAATCAATTCAAGCAGCTTAACATTTTGCAGGAGAAATTTAATTTGTCTTTTAAGGTATTAGCATTTACATGCTGTTTAAAAAAAAAAAATAATATATATACTCAGATGCCCAAGAAATATTTAATGTTTCTATTCTGGAAAGAATGCAGCTCAAAACGGCTAATCACATAATTTAAAAAAAAAGAAAAAAAAGTATTTTCCCAAATAGTGATGTTAATAATTGTATGATTTATTGCTATTATTAAAAATTAGTTAAATACTAAATGTTTATTTAAAATTAAAAAAAATTTGCTTAAATTCCAGTTTATACTCTGCATCATTGTACTTCATAGAAAATTTGCTATTGACTTCACTGAGCTTTGTGTCAAGCCTCATTAAACACAACAGTAATACTATAGTGGTTAATAACAATGTTTTAAATTAATAAAGGTGAGTAATGAATCTTTTTTGTAAAGCATGAATACCTGCTTTGTACAGAACACAAATTGAAGTAAAATAATAACAAAAATTATCATTAAAATGGAGTGGTAAGGCCTTGAGGAGAAAATGAAGGCAGAAAATACATCACCTTGCTGTCTTCTGAGATATTTTCATAGTGATACTAGATATTAAGCAGCCAAAAGAAATAGATAATGTTCTTGGGATAATCCAGACTGCAGAAATGGTTTAGTGAAGATTATGACTCACATTACAGAACTATTCATCCAGGCTGTGAACAGACACAGTGAAGAGCACCTACACTGAATTCTGTAACAGAAAACATAGTAATGTTCTTATCCATATGTCTTTAGAAGAAGAAAAGCACTGATGATGAAAACAGGAAAACAGCTAAATACAATTTTGACAAAAGTGAAAAAACGTAATCTCTAAAGAGAGAGTAATTTTGAGAAAAATCCTTTATGGGTTTCAGCACAAAAAACTTAGTAATAAGTAAAAGCACAATGCACAAATTTTAAATGCTAGAAATTTGATAAAAACAGAAAGCTTATGCAGGATGTGTAGCAGATAAACTCTAAAAACTGCTGCATTCATATTAAAAAGACATTCCTGCTTAAATCAACAGTAACATGTTCTACTGACTTTTGTTTCTGTATCAGACAGATATGTATGTTTCAAGCCATTTGTAGAAGATATTCAGATGCATACAGAAATCTAAAAGAATAAAAAAAAACTTAAATATGCGTAATAAATTAGTGTTGAACTACGAAAACAGATTATATTCAAACAGATACAGTCAAGAAAAAATAAAAGGACACATCCAAACAATCTTCTTTAAAATGCCTAAAATACTTCTTACCACCATTAGTGGTCAGGAAGATTTAGTTTCTCTTACTGTTTTGCACATAGGTCAAACCTTGAAATTCATTTTATAATATAATTGAAATATAGCATACCAAGCCCTTTCAATTTCCAAAATAAAGGGAGAATACTCCAAAACCTTGTGTTTCTGTATTTTGGTTTTATAAAATCCTTTATTTTTAAAACAATTAAGTACATTGCAACTAATCCTTGAAATATTGCATGAGAAAGTGAATGATGCCGATTTTGATAGTAGAGTATACATCAAGTATTATCATAAAGTCCTTAGGTTTTAGTTCATTGAAGAACATCAGGATGTATTTAGCTGATGTTGCTATAAGGGAAAGGAAAAAACTTTCTGAGACAACTTCATGTGGGTAAAGTAGAGAAGAGTTCTTTTACTTATAGGGTTTTTGGGGATACAGAATATAAAGTAGTATAAAGGAGTATATAAAGTGTAAAAAGAATATAAAAGAGTACAACACATGTTGACAAGTAACAGAGAGAAAAGACCGGTGCTAGGTTGAACTCACAGTCTCGGGAATACCGAGAGCTCTTTTCCAAACACCACCGCTTCAAACATGCAGAGTAAATTAATCTGAAAGGCATCCCTTTCACTTAATTCTGGCCTGTTTCCAGCCAACCCCTGAGCCACTCTGCCATGTCTTACAGAAGCAAACAAGGGGCAACAACCTGCCCCTCCCAGGTGAAAGACCCTTTCACCCACAGGCTGGGAAACTGACTCTTGCAACATCTGGGCCCA
>JAWWEE010000001.1:71719099-71730291 GCA_035221455.1 Xenops minutus
CTTCTTCTCCCAGCTTTATATGCTGTTTTCTGGTATAGAATATCCCTTGGGTCAGTTGGGGTCAGCTGTCCTGGCTGTGTCCCCTCTCAACTTCTTGTGCACTCCCAGTCTAACTCACTGGTGGAGTGGTGTGAGAAGCAAAGGTCTTGATTCTGTGTAAGCACTACTCTGCAGTAACGGAGCCATTCCTATGTATAGGAATGGCCATTCCTATAGCCATTCCTATGGATATCTGATATCCATATCAGATACTGTGAAGAAAATTAACTCTATCCTAGCCAAAATTACACAATGCTACCCCAGGTATGCCAGCTGGAATACCCAAGGATGTTGTAAAAGTTAATATTTGCTTCTGTATGACAACTGAATAAAGCTTTCAACACTCTCCATAGTCTCCGTAATAATAAAAAAAAAAAAATAAAAGAGCATGCTAACTAGCCCCTGACATCTTCTTCAGATTGAATAGACACAGTTACTGCTCTCATCACTCTATATTTACTTTCAGTCCAGCTCTCTTCTATACTAAATAACACACATTTATATGGATACAACATAAAGCCCATATTTGAACACCATGAATTTTAATATTTATTAGACAGAATAGATTAGGATTGCAAACTAGTATCAGGAATGAAATGCAAGAAGATTAGGATAGCAGACTAGTATCAGGAATTAGATGGAAGAACACTACGCAAAAGTTTTACTTACCAAAATCAACAGAGCCTGACTCTGTTTGCTCTAAAGTATTTAAGAAATTAACTGAATCTTTAGTGTTTATCAAGGACAAAGGAAGCACAAAAGAGTGAATAACAATAGAGTTTGGGTCTTTTTTTTTTGAGAAGCATTAAGGGTTAGAAATGGCCAATATAGTACAGTCAAAAAGGTCTGCTAAGGAAATATCATTTATTTCTGTGATAGGATACCAAGTAGATAAAGAGAAAATTGCAAATTACATACTTGGAGGCTTTTGTTGTTGACATGATGTTTTCTATATCATATTTGTATTGCTACCTTTGTATTAAATGAATAACACCTATTCAGTTACTATATGAAGACCTACAGTTAATCTATGATTTCTTAGCTGTCTTGACATATTCTTCCTTTACTGTTAGTTTAGTAGGACCAGTTCACAGCATTAAGCTCTATGTCTTGCAGCACTGTAATCAGTTGTAAGCAAAATCACCCAAAAATCTCCCTTTAAATGAAGCATTGCATCCACTTCATATGCTTAGAAGACTGAACTAGCCTAATTGTTCAGTAGTTTTTGAATGTGAGATAGGGTTAATTCCATTATTAAGATGTTAAAAGAAAAAAGGGCCACAGGAAAGCAAATAAAAAAAAAAAAACCACAAAAAACAATGACAATCCTTTTTTAAATAAAGTGAGTAATAATATATGCAAACAAAAGAGCATGATGCATCTCAAGTATAACTAGCCAAAACTCTACAGTCTGAAAGTCAGTTTGATTCTTGGAGAGTCTTCAAAACAAGAAAAGAAAATTGATCAGGGGATATAATACACAAGCGTTAAAGCAGAGCAAGTTCTGTGCTACCCTCTGGATCAAGAGAGCCTTACCAAGACCCTCTCTCCAGGAACCTTTGACAGTAACAGTTCCACAAATAAATCTGAAATCTTCAAGAATACTCACCAAAGTCTACAGCTGCTACCAAAACCAAACATATTACATATGCAAGTCAAACATTTACCACTTCTTCAGGAAGTCCCTCTTCCTACTACTTTTATGAAGCAAAGCCATTTGCAAACTGCTCTATTTTGCGGCCTCTATTACTATCCCAGGACATTAAAAAAAAAAAAAAAAAAAAAGGATTTTACACAGTGTAGTTTTTTACACAGTGTAGTTTTCTATCCTATCATTTGTGTACACTCTTTACTTTCCTGGTAAAGACGTCTCCTTTTGTTCCAAGTTCAAGAAACATATAGAACCTGGAGGAACTCATACTGTTGAAAGGAGACCCTGGACTTCACGACTGTTTTTCTGTGATCAGCTTTTCATATACCAAAATGAAAACATAAGAAATTCTGCATTCATATCTTAATAAGAAAGCAAGAGATCTGAGTAATTACTGTTTTTGACCTTTAACAAAGAAAACATTTTTCAACTCTCACCAGCTTTTTAGTGTTCTTATTTTTATAGTGTTCTTTCATTAAAGAGAAATAAGTTTTGACAGTCATGTTAACCATGTATTTATAATGTGGTTTTGTTATCTATTTCTTGAGGTAAGCTCCTTCCCTCAGGGTGATTAGGAATTTTCTTTATTAATTGTGCTTTGTAAACCTAAAGTAGTATTATACATGTCTACATCCATGTAACTACAACTTACTTATTTAATAGATTTAAGAACACTTACATTTTATAGTGCAAATGTGATTTTATTCTGCTTACTCTAAAGTGTTCAGAAGCAAAAAATGCTGGGTTTGGTTTGATTTTCTAATCCTTCTTTTAGAATTATTATTTTGTAATAGTATTCTAATTATAAATATGTATTTTCATTTTGTAATAACTTAAACAGCAAATATTGTTTGATTTTTTCCTTAGATTTCTTAGTATCCACAGAAAAATATTGATCTTTCTGTTGCCAGTAGGAATTCAAATTCTGATTGTTACTCTGATTGTTCTGATGTCTACTTAGGAGAGGAAGCCCTTTGTTAGCAAAGAAAAACAGTAAGATGGTACTTAAAAAAAAAAATTCCCTTTTTTTTTTTTAAATAAAGTAAGAAAATTCCAGTGAAATAAAGCAAATGTTAAATGTCATGTTTGTTCAGTTTTACGGATGAGGACTGCTTAGGATTTAAGACAGAGGCTCCACTGCTATCTGGAACTATGTATGTGACAAAAAAAAAAAAAAAAAAAAGCCCAGTTGGGCTATTTGTTGGTTTTAAACAACTACATGTATTACATGCAGATGTTTCATGTATCACAGAGTAACTTTTTTTGCCTTCTAGGCACTATATCTATTTCATGCTTAAGTCTTGTGAAATGCAACAGTCAGAAGAAACTAACAAAAACAAAAATTTCATAAAAGAAATTAGGCACTTGATACGATCAGAGCACTAGCTATCATAGCAAGAAACAGCATGGTCAATGCTCTTTGAAGCTCATCTGTCAAACTCTTTTCCTTGTAGGGATCAGTCCAGGATAGAATTTTAAAACTCTTTCAGCTTAAGTTAATTGATAACCAATTAGGTTAAGTTAAATGATAAAGCTGTAAGTGACGGTCTAGGCATTATGCAAATGGTTGTTCTGATGGTATTTTCACTACTTTTTTTCCCCAAGATTGAGAAAAGTACTCAATTTATCAATAAATATAAGTTTTGAAAGTGGAGCTGAAATTACTGATTCAACCATTTAATATTTTGCATCTGTGAGCTTCCTGCTAAGTAAAGCACTCTTGAATTGTTGTCACAGAATGTTGTTTTGCTGATTTTGGATCTTAGTGTAATTTATAGAGATTATTTTTAGCACCGATCAACTAAGTTTTACATCTCCTGCAAATTCAGTTTCTGTTCCAAGAACACCGTCACACCAGTGGTTATTACAACACAGCTGGCATGGGCTGATCTCAGTAGGGTTCTGTTTAACATATCTTTCAAACATACCTTGTTATATTCAAGAAGAATATTCTTGGGACCAAAAGTCCAAGACACATGCATAATAGTAACTAATGTTTGAAGCTATGATTTTACACCACAAACTCTGGACTAAGATATATTTCACCAGAAGAAATCTGAATGAATCAGCATTTCATAGAATCATAGAATGACCTGGGTTGGAAGAGACCTTAAAGATCTTTTAGTTCCAGCCCCACTTTCATGTGCAGGGATGCCGCTGCCTAGATCAGGTTGCCCAGGGCCCCATCCAAACTGGACTTAAACACTACTAGAGAGGGGGCATCCACAACTTCTCTGGGCAACCTGTTCCAGTGCCTCCCTACCCTCTGAGTAAAGAATTTCTTCTGAAGATCTTATATAAACCTCTCATCTTTTAGTTTAAAACTGAGCTTTTTTTTTTTTTTTTTTTTTTTTAAGTATTCTGAAAGGTAGAATTGTCTGTAATTCTCTCATCTGGGTAGCAATATAAAAGCTTATATCAAACAGAGTTTTGGTCTTAACTTTGTTAAAAAAGCAGGAAAAAAAAAGTAAAACAGTTTTTTTTTTTGGTTTGGTTTGGTTTGTTTTTTTCTGGTTTTTTTTTTTTTTTTTTACTCTCAGTTGAACATTATGAACAAAGTAGAAAAATGCACATGATCTTACATACTCTAAATAGCTCTAGGCCAGCTAAACCAAATTGCTACAAGCATAGAATAATTCACTTATCACATGAAAATCAGAACAAAATATAGCTTTTCCCTTTAATCCTGTTCAGTCAACACTGAGTGTCCCCTGGTGCATCTTTGAACCATTCCCATGTGTCACTTCACTGGATACCAGGAAGAAGAGATCAGCACCTCCCTTTCCACTTCCCCTCCTCAGGAAGCTGTAGAGATTAATGAGGTCCCTCAGCCTCCTTTTCTCCAAACCAAACAAAGGCAGAGTGCCCATCTGCTTCTCATGGAACATTCCTTTCAGCCTTTTCACCAGCTTAGTTGCTCTCCTCTGGATTCATTCAAGGACCTTCACATCTGTCTTAAACTGTAGGGCCCAGAACTGCACACAGCACTCCGCGTGTGGCCATTGCTATCCTTCTAACTTTCAGGCTTTATTTGGAAGAAACACTAGGACTTAACACAATTAGTTGCTGGATATTTAATCTTCTATACAAATGTCATCTATGTGCTCTGCTGCCTGCTGTTAAAACCCATTTCCCTTTATATTTCCTATTCTTTTAATAACATGCAACAAACTGTGGCGAGTATTATGAATACACAGAGCCTGTAATGCTCCTTCTAGCCTCTAAATCTCACATAGGTCTCTTGAAATCTGAACTTAATATGGAAAGAAAAATCTGATATTTGGAATATTGACATTTTTTTCTATAATATGCTGTTCTTGGTGCACATTTAAAGCAAGTTATGTTCCATAGAGCATATTTTGCTTGTTCTATGGGCAGCACACTGAAATTTTCCACTTTTAGTAGATGACAGATTTCAATGGGAAACCTTTTCTGTAAGAATACTATCTTTTTTAAAAAAAGAAGAAAACTGTGTCTGCAGAAAAATAAAAAAGACTTTTAATGGGCAGTGCTGAAGGTTTTAATTGTAGCAGTCTGTAGTGCTAATAAAGGAGGCACACACACCACTGAAGCCAAAAGACACCACGTTGTGCTATAACCCCATCTGGCAACTAAGCCCCACCCTGCCACTTGCTCACTCTTCCCCAGTGGAATGGGGCAGAGAATCTGAACGGTAAAAGTGAGAAAATGCATGACTTGAGATAAAGACAATTCAATATGTAAAAGCAAAAGCTGTGCATGCAAGCAAAACAAAACAAGGAATTCATTCACCACTGCCAATCGTCAGGCAGGTGTTCAGCCTTTATACATTGACAGTGACTTGGGAAGAACAACCACCTCAACTCTGAATGTCCACCCCTTTCTTCTTGAAAAGCTTATATATACTTTATATGAAGCACAGTTTCCTGGGACTATGCAGGCAAGAAAAGAAACCACCTGATTTAGACTAAGAAAGCATGGGAGGCAGGAGCAGAGGAGAATAAATATTTAATATTATATCTTTGCTGTACTGGGCATATTGATCAACAAGTTCTTTTCATACTGACATATATTTCTGTGAAAAACTAAGACCGTTCTCATCCAGTCAAACTTTCTACAGTTTTAACTGCCTATGTAGCATAAAATGTGGTCTAATTTTAGGCCCCAAATGTCTAGTACATGAAACAGATGCCTTTTTAGTCAGTAGTTTTCCTTCCTCATGTTCTCTTTTAGTGATTCATATACCCGCTAATGTTTGAAGCACCACAATAAACAATATTATGCAGTTACTGTGTTTTCTATCAAATCCACATTTAGTGTAGTTCTCATTCCTCAAAGAATACACACAAAGAAGTGTACTCCTGATATTTCCCACAGAGTCTGTTAGTAGTTGCACATACAAGAAAACACTTCTTTTTGTTTTTTTTTTCCACTTGAGGGTGGCTGAACACTGGAACAGATTTTGTCTAAAGGTTGTGCAGTCTCCACCCTTGGAGATACTCAAAATTCATCTGGATATAGCTCTAAGTGGTCCCGCTTAAGCTGGGGGTTTGGACCAGAAGGTCACTTCTAACCTCAGACATTCTGTCATTCTGGGATTCTGTAAACTTAGGTGTTCTGTCTATGTCACTAGAAGAGATATATGTGTTTAATTGACTCCTGTGCACTGCTTTACCTTTTTTTTTTTTTTTTTTTTAAGATTTTCACCACAAAATCTCTCTTAAGTTTGCACAGATTCTTGTCTCTGTTTCTCTTACACAATGAAAGGTATCATCTCTGTATTCATATTGTCTACTATATGTCAATCTAACGTCACATATTCTCATATTAAAACTTCCTAATGAAATAGTTTTTTTCCTAATAGCCAGATAAGTCTTTTTTTTTTTTTTTTCAGGAATTACTCTGTTGGTTTTGTTTGTTTGTTTTTTTTCTCCTTTTATCAAGAATTCATTCTCTAAAATAAAAGCAAATAGTGGTGGATTTGTGGATTTTTACTTTAGAAAATTAAATTTAGAGAGATTCTTTGTAACATTTTTGCACTTTATTTCCTTCGGTCTTATAGACGTGGGGTTTGGTTTGTTTTAGTGTTTATATTCTGTCATGCAAACCTGTTATTTTTTGTTATTGCCCTGCTTTGTTTCATGTGTTATGAATCTGAGGAAGTTGTGATGCAAAATTTCTTTCATATAGTTGAGTAACTGATAAGATCATGAGACAGAGTTTTCCACTGCTTTAGTTGCAGGCTTGTTAGAAATTTAGGGTTTAGAGGAGTTTGATCTTTTATAAATATTAGTGCAGATGCCTGTGTTTACACACACACACACCTGCGTCTGAAACCCATCAGCATTGTGACACAATATGTAATTCTTTGTGAAATAGTTTTGACAGCAATCCACCTTGGCACATATACAAGCAAGAAAGAAGACAGCATGGAGTCACTGGCTCACATGTAAATGTCTAATACTATTTGCAACGTGGTAAGGCTTTTGAAAGGTCTGAAACAAGCTGTGACACATGACCAAAAGGAGGGTACCAACTACAAGTGAAACAGCGTTACAAATTACATTAGATATCTTTGTAGCAAAAACTGATTTTAGTACACATTTTATGAATGAAAAACCATCAATAAAAATGTTGGTTCACTTTGTCCTTGTTATTTAATTAAAAATATCTCATGTTCAGCAAGCTGGTAAAAACTCCTAGGCAAGATTCCAAAGTAGTGTTTGGAACCACAGATGAGCTTCCTTCCTGAAGCATCTGCTCCTGTGATGAGAATCATCATGCAACTTCAGACATCAAAGATAATTGCTCAGACAGAGTCTTCTGTCATTTGAAAGATCCTAAGCTATCCAGCATGGGACTGTCTCATAATAAAATAGTTCTATAGGTCCCAAACTTTCTGGAGTAGGTTGTGGAGACCAAGTGAAATATCTGTGGGTGCTCTTGATGACACTGCACACCTATGATTAAGGAAGATCAGTTTTGTCCTTTTTCCTTAGGAAGCATCTTTAAATGGTAGAGTATCTGTAAAGAGCAATTTGATTCACCAAAAGATGTTTGTTGAGTGTTTGAAATAAATAAGATTAATGCCATCATGACTGCATTTCCCATGAAAACTCTAATACTCCCTGGAAAAGTATACTATCATTTCCTACAGTATTTTTTGATTAAAGATGGAAGGTACATGGAGAATTGAAAGTATGTATTATGGGCTGATTCTGTAAGATGTAAAATCTGTCACATATGATGATATACAGACTCTTTCATTTTCCCTTTTATTTTTTACCCTTCTTTTACAAGAGAAGACATTGCATCTTTAGTTTTAGGGTTTAATTTCAATGAAAGTCATTACAGCTATGAAGGGCTTAGTAAGATTTCCTCAGGTATCTAAGGCATCCATAGAAGATTCATCTATATTACAAAAGAACTTCAGGCAACCTATTCACTTCTGCATGCGAAAAACCCATAGAGCAGTAGATGGCTATGTGCTGAGGACTGAATCCATCCTAAGTTTCTAATACTGGTCTTTATGTTCATGAAAATGCTTGGAGTTTTTTAATGTTTAAGAAAAAGAACCAAGGTTGCAGTAATGCATTTCTGTTGCTCTTATTTGGCTGTTCATACGAGAGTCCCATGGTAAAACAGAATTTCTGAAAAATGTAAAACAGAATTTCTGAAAAAATGCAGTAAGTCTTTTGTTATTCCAAGCAGAATTTCATGTATTTATATTTATCACAAACTTTAATGTATTTTAATATCCATAGTGGGAAACACCTCTAGTCTTGGAGAATGACTTTTTTCACGAAACAGTTGAAAGTTTCATAACTTCACTGGTTTTGACCAAGGGTAACCCTTCCAGAGAAGAAAGATATTTTATTGGAAACAATAAGTATGACAATATGCACTAAAAATAGGCAACATTGAAATGGATGGATTTATTTAAGATTATTTAATTATTTAGGAAAATATCTTGCTGTTGCAGTTTGCAAAACATTGTAAATGTATATTTTATCAATTTAAAAAGTAATTTGATCACTTAGTGATAGAATTTCCAAAGGTAGTCAAGAAAATGAAGAATATTCTATCTACGTATCTATAATACCCTGGTAAAATTAGATGCACATAGTAAAGACTCATCGAATTTTGACATTGCCTTTAGCCAAGGTCATTATCACTAAATTCCATTTTTTTATTTTTTATTAATTTTCAGTGACTCAGTATTTTAAACAAATACATTACCAGAGATACAAACGACAATTAAGCTAACTAACTACCTCAAAAATCTATCAGCTGCTAACTTTCTCTGATGACCTACTGTTAATGTGGAATGAAGACTGATGGTTTACAGATAAATTTTTATCTAACTTGATCAATTAGATATCTGGGCACAGAGATAGAGCCACAAATTAAGTTGAAAGCTAAAGATAGAATGAAACAAGGCATTGTGATGTTGGCTAATGTATTCATTGACTAGAGGTTAGAAAATTCGTTACAAGAATTGAATTCACAGTGCTAAATTAGGCTTTTAAAATTTTTATATAGATTACATGGGAGAATTAAATGGCACAGAATAGGGTAAAAATAAGCTTGTAAAATGGAGGGAAATGTGTCTGGAAGTGTATCACTCTTGTATCTAGGAACCTCACTTATGGTTGCTAGGTGCCTGTGTGAAGTCAGAACCCATGGCACACATGGTTCTTATATTTTCTGTAGGAAATGATCTTGACTGGTTGTCAGGTGCCCAGCAAGCCACTCTATTACTCCCTTTTTTTATGAAAACAGGGGAAGAATATATGATGAAAATCTCATGGCTCAAGACAAGGACTGGGAGATCACTCACCAATCCTCATGGGAAAACCAGATTCAATTTAGGAAATAATAATTTAATTTATTGCCATTTAATTAGAAAATAAGATGATGAGAAATAACAACAAATCTAAAGTACCTTCTCCCTATCCCCCTTTTTTCCCAGACTCAGCTTCATTCATGACTCTCCCAATGTCCCAAAGTGGCACAAAGAGATGGAGAATGAGGATTGTGGTCAAGTCATAGCACTTCTCTGCTGCTCCTTCCTCCTCACACTCTTCCCCTGATCCAGAATGAAACCCTTCACTTAGGACACAACCTTTCTCAAACTGCTCCAAAATTTGTCCTTCCCATGAGCTGCAGTTCTTCAAAAACCACTCCTGCATGCATCTTTTCCAAATGTACAGCTCCACCTTGGGCCCCCCATGGGGTCACAGGTCCTGCCAGCAAGCCATGGTGTTCTCCATGGCAGGTGGATATTTGCTCCACTGTGGTCCTCCATTGACTACAGGGAGACAGCCTGCATCACCATGGTCTTCTCCATGGGCTGCAAAGGAATTTGCTCCAGGTGCTGGAGCACCTCTTCCCCCTTCTTCACTGACTTTGGAATCTTCAGAGTTATGTCTGTCACATTTTCTTACTCTTCTCTCTCCCAGATGCTGCACAGCCCTTTCTTAAATATGTGTGTTTTTTCGCTTTCTTAAATATGTGTGTTTTTTCGCTTTCTTAAATATGTTACCACAGACAAGCCAGCAGCAGTGCTGCTGCGCTCAGCTTTGGTCAGCTACAATTCCAACTTGGAGATGATCCAAACTGGCTCTGCCCTACAGGTAAAATTCTGGTGTCTTCTCACAGAAGCCACCCCTGCAAGTAAAATGACAGATGAGAGAAAATCTAGTTTTGTTATCTGACAGTAAACCTAGCTACCTGAAATTCAGACAAACTCCTCAGTTCCTTTTCTAGAATTACTAGGGGGTGAGCAGGTGCCGTTCTTTGATTTAGTATTCTTTGCTTATCCTATAGTGCTTCTAACATAAAGCAAAGAAAAGAGAATTCAGGCTTCCATTAGAGTGATTCCTTCAGATTTTGGAACCAAACCCTTTATTAAGATTGCCATTTATTTCTAAAGATATTTCAGATCTGTTTCAGTCATCATTGCTGTTTTCATTATCGGTATTTATTCATAAAATTAAGAGAAAATCAATAAAACAATAACACATCTGTGTGTAAAACAGGAAAACAATGCAATCATATAAGACACTGTCTCAATGCTTATCAAGATGATCAAATTTAAAAGATGAATAATTCAGAATTAAATTTACATATAAATTACACTTGTAAATAACCATAATAGCAATAACTATAATTAATTGCATCAATCATAAAAGACATAATTATATGTTTAAATAAAATAAAGACTATACCTTTAAAACACACCTGGATAATTTTACATGAAAGAATAAACAAGACAAATTACTTTAAAAAATCTGGTAATGAAGACTGTGTATTTCTGTCTCACATACTACTAAATATTTTTCAAACTACTGTCATACAACGTGTTTGTAAAATATCAAAAAAATAGATGGACTGTTCAAGTTTGTGCTGGCGGTGGTTCATGCCTCCGGTAGGGTCTCCCATGGTAGTCAGGTCTCAACTGAAGGGTCAGACAAAGTGTGTCCACGGGCAGGATGGGCTCGCTAGCTCCCCAGCAACCATC
>JAWWEE010000001.1:71732558-71771975 GCA_035221455.1 Xenops minutus
CTTTTTAGCCACCAGCGTGCTTGTAGCAAGCGTGGGTAGAGCCCTTGTAAATCTTCGTTCGCGAAGCCTAGCCATGGTGATTTTGTTTATGCACACTAATTTGAAAATGCCCTGAAGTTTCTTAGTAGAGTGATTCTTACTATTTCTAAAAAGGGCAGTATGGTTTCTCTTTGTTGCCAAAGATGCTAGTAAATATATAAAAATAATTTTATATGTATATATAATCTGAATAATAATTATGAAGTACAAATATTAGAATTTGAATAGAAAATGCATAAAAGAAGCTTCCTCTTTTCTGTTCAAGGAGCATCTGAATCATGCACTTAGTCATATGATTTAGTTTTAGGTAGTCCTGCAAGGAGTAGGGAGCTGGCCTCAGTTTTTCTTATGGATCCCTTCCAACCTGAGGTAAATTTATCATTCTATTTCTTGACATTATATAATGGCTTCAGAGCTGCTAGAACTGGCTGTAAAAGTATTCTGAAGTGTTCTGGTCTGAAGTGATGGGATAATGCTTACTGGCAGAAGAAGAACCTGTACCTTAATACTGCATAGAAATAATACTTCCCACAAAAAAAGCCCAAATGAAAACAAACAAAAAAAAACAACAAACAAAGCAAAGCAAACCAAAACCAAAACAAAACACCAGACTTCACTAATGCATACCTTTGGAGTTTTTTGATATTTGGAGTTTTATTTTCATATTTGAATGACAATGATTTCATACTTTTACTGCATAGGAAAAGTTATTTTACTTTCAACTAGGCCTTGATCAAGGTTCACAAACAACCGCATTTAATGTTCTCATTGTAGCCGTCAAAGTTCCAGTTATTTTCAGTGGAGATGGAGGACTTAACTGTTGATATGGGCAGCCATGAAGATGGCCTGATTAGAAGTGGGAAATTACTGAACAGAATAAAATGCCTGGTGAAAAGTACTGACAGAAATTGTCTGCCAGCCTGGGAGCTGTTAGTCTGGGAACTAGTGCTGGGAACCAGACGTGTCTTTGGAAATTGTAGCTGGCATCTTTGAAATACAGCTGGGTACTAGAAACAAAAGATATCTTGAGATACCAGTGATAAGTGCAAACCTCAAGAAACTGTAAAGAAACTTATCAGCTGAAAAAGAAATTCACTTGATACCAATACTATATACCAATATAAGAAATCTGTCAAAAGTATATCTGCTATCATATTGTTGGTAAGTTGCTTCACTAATTATAAGTTTATAGTGACCTTTAATATTGTATGCCTATGTAGTTGTTGCTATATGACTAATTGCTGCTGTTATTGATTGCTGACATATTAGCAATTGAGACAATATTATTGATTAGTAATTTGTAATAGCTTTATAGATAGACTGACAGACAGATAGAAAAATTCACTTCATTAATCACAGGCATATTTTCCTGTCCTGATATTTGAGGTGCTATGTTTGTTAGAGGTATTTTTTTTGTCGTATTTATTATAATCTGTAATAAAGTAGAAAAATTTAAACGATAAAAGCTGCCATATGCAGCACAAAGCTGTATTATGGAATCCTATGAGTTATAGTCATTATCTCTACACACCTGCAGTCTTCATAGCCCTTTAGGTTCTGACATTAATTAGTGTCAGAAGTGATATTCTGTAAAATACACAGGTCATGCAGGGATGTAGGAACTTGGTAGAATATAGGAGAAAAATATAGAAAGGTAGTAGATCATGCAAAAGTGCAAGAAGCCCTGCAAGCAGAATTTCAGGAGCGGCAGGAAAGTATTGGGCTTCTGACAGAGTTATATGCAACTTCAAGCACTTTGCTGAGAGCTGTTAAGCAGAAAGTTAGAATTGGGGAATGTTAACCTCATCTATATGTCGTGTACTCTATGGGATGACATCTTGCGCGCAGTACTGAAAATCCTGCCTAACAAAAGAAAAACCCCAAATTACTCTCCACAAAAAACCCCCAACAAACCAACTACAAAAGAGGGGAAAAAAAAAAAAATCAGACCAAAACAATCCCCCACAACCTAAAACACCAACAGGATATATATTATACTGATAATTATAAATACATGGGGAAAGAGGAGGGTGTGGCAGGGGCGATGTGGGGAGCAAATGTCTGAGATTAAAAATACAGATTCCTTCCATGAGTGTAGACAATTCATTCTGCAAAGCAAAAAAAGAGAAGACAGTTTTTGTAAAGTTTTCACTGTACTAAAGAAACATTAAACAAGTTTCAAGATTAAAGAATTTTACATTACTTTTTTTCCAAACAAGTGTCATTTTGCTGATGTGATTTGTTATAAGTATAGCTCAGGAGCAAACAACAAGCAATTAGCAAGCAACCAAATTCATAGTTAGCAGCCAGTGGAAGCCAAATAAGCTCATCATAAAAGTAGTGGGGGTTTTAGATACTTTATTTAAACAATCAATTTTAGCATGCTATCCATCCACAATACCGAGAACTAGTTTGAAAAATAGCATCAATGCACAAGTCAGCATATTTAGGACTTTTCAAGGGAAATTTGAATATCGATAGTGTTTACGATAATTCCTATGTTACCTAAAATAATAATAATAATAATTTAAAAAATATAAGAAAGATTATGTAAAACTGAAATGCAGAAAGTTCCTAGCAGATGATTTGTACATTATATATATTTCATTTGATTATTTTCTTGTACAATAGTAGACCTGATTTAGTAGCTGTGCCATTTTCATCATAAAACTGAAACAGAAAATTTAAAGGAAGCATCTGTAATTTAAAATCTTTTTTTTGTTTTGAAAATTATATATATATTCACTTGTGTCATGCAGTGTTTCATAAGAATTTTTTTACCCATGCCTCAGAGAGCTGGCTGTGTCCATTAGAGTGACACAGACAAAGAGGAAAGAGAAACAGATGGAGGCCTAGAGAAATAAAGATGATGAAATGTTACACCACTTCATCAGAAGAATGTACTGATGCTCTGCTTTGGGGAATGATGTGTCAGAAAATGAGGAAGAAATAACAGAAGAGCTGGTTTTGAAGAAGGACACTACAGTGCAGGCACATAATTCCATGTGAAGGAAAAAGGGGACAAAGCACACACAGGTTGACAATAGCAGTGGGAGGAGAAGACAAATAGACTAAAAAGATGTGCAGAGCATTCAAGACACAAAAAGAACAGTGCTGAAAGATCATGTACAAGGAAGGAATTAGGAATTGCTCATTCCACTGAGAAAAGTGAAGTTGGAAATAAGGAAAAGAAGTGACAGTGAAAAATACTCAGGGAGAGGCTGTGTAGAGAAAAGGCCTTATCACAGAGACGGGAAGAGAAGAATGCTGTGGAAAAATGGAATGGAGAGTATATGCAATGATTGATAAAAAACAGAATATGAGGATATAAAAACTGTGACAAAGTTGATTTTGTACTTTTGATTTGGGGAAATAAAGAAAAATGTGTTCAACATAAATCAACATTCAATGTGAATGCTCAGGGACATTTTATGAAAGTGTCCTATTATTTTGTTAACCTGGTGCCAAATTCTTTGGAACATTCATTTGTGGTTTTTAACCCTTACTCATTTAGTTAGTTTCAGTAAAGTATGCAAAATAAATTTTAGCCTTTAATATTAGGATGAAATTCAGCTAAAGAAAACTTACACAATCCCTCTTTTTGCTTCTACCATTATCAATCAGTTTGACATTCACACATAGCAGCACCTGACAGCTCACACCAGCCTAAGATACTGGTCCTCTCCGATTAGTGGACATAAGTACTGACACCTGGGGGAGATGAGTCTGTCAGTAGCTGGTGATGCTGTTAGCTGTAGGTTAAGCATGATCTGCCATCTCATATTTGGCTACATCTTATTCATGTAGTCAATCAAATTCAGTGTAAATAGGTGTGAAGTCCATCAGAACAAGTCAGTAAACTGCAGTTTAGGAAGAAAATTGCCCTCATGTGAATCCCAAGGCACTTGCAAAATAAAAACTTGTGGCAAAAAATATGTATTTCTGAGCATCAGGGAAGAAAGAAGCCTGTTTAATTTGATGGTTTGTCAGCTCTATGCTGAGACAATTAGAGCCTTCCAGAAGAAATATGCCTCCTCAATGAGCACCAAGCAGAGGGCAGGTTGAGACAGGTGGGGGGACAGCATGAAAGCAGTGCCACAAGACAGAGAAAATATGAGCAAACTGAGAGAATGCTGAGAATAGCAGGGTACAAACAAATCCAGGACTCAGATAACAGACAGAAAGCCTAAAATAGCCTGTAGGAAACCACTGAAATGCTACTTGACTTAGTGAGCAACAAAGAACACCCTTATCATATTACTCTTCTTAAAAAGGGTGAATGTCAGCCCTCTGAGAAAAAAAACCCACACAAATAAGAAACTTCAGTGTTATGCCACTCAAAGTAAGATTTTTGTCTTGCTACTGTTTCTTTTTTCTTTTTTTTTTTTCCCCTCTAGTTCATCAAGTCTATAGTCTACACATTGTAATCCTTGAATTTTGTTGCTGTATTCAAATAATCATACAAATATACTGGTTGTAAAGAGATCCAGGAAAGGCAAAAAAGCTATATATTACTTGAAAGCTTAGTTGCTGTCCTACTTATAGCAGCCAGGACCAGTTTATAATTGTGTGGGTGTAACCAAAACTATGTATTCTACACCCTCTATGTCATTTCTCATTTACTATTAGTAATGGATCATTTGCAGCAGCTGCCCAGGGCACACCTGACCCCTCAGGCTATAAGTCGGATGTTAAAGGACCCTGCAAGGCATGGCAATGCTTCTGTCTTCACACCACTAGCTCAGTTGTAATAACTCCCCTCTGGGGAGTCATTAGCAACTTCACACCCAATCTGAAGGGACATGTCTGCTAATAGACAGGAATTTAGGAACGGGCACAATAGGCAGTTACAACGACCAAGAGCAACAAAGATATCAAAAATATCCCATGACAGGTTTAAGGCACCCATTGTGAAACTTCTTGCCCTGGGGGGAGATACTGGGCATTCCCACCTGAACCTGAGCATATATAATCTTGGGGGCTTGGGACTTCTGGTACTACTCATCAGATCCAGAGGAGAACCAGAATGTCAACAGAATTGTGACTGCCACTCTCATCCAGACTGTGACCATCATCCTCACCAACAGGTTTTCCTTTTCTTTTACTTTGTACTCAGGGAGACCACATGGTGCTCAGCGCAGGGGCTAATGAACACCATTCTGTTCATGATCCAGGGTGCTGGATTATACATCTGAGGTTTTTTTGTGGGTTAAAATCAATTTTTTTCTCTGTATCATTGTATTTATTGTAATATCTGTAGCAAATTGTAACTGATTTATAATCTCTCTTGAGTGGGGTTCATTTCTCCCATTGGTTTACCTTTAAACCAGTACAGTTGCTAACTGTAACTGATATTTGGAAGTGTACAAAATAAAAAGGAGTCAATATCTGCTTTTTGATTAACTGTTCACTACAGGCCACTTAGAATACCAGTTACTTGACTAGGTATGTCTCTGATTTGACTAGTATGTCTCTTCTTATGCTAAGAGAGTCTTCATTTACTACTGCCTCAGTAAAATTTGTGCTGTTTTAAAGCAAGCGGTTTCATCTTTTAATAGTGGCTCCTACAACAATGCAGCTGACATGCCTTCCTATTGATTGACAGGTCAGCTGATCAGTCCAGAGAAGTAAGATATTTTATTTTAAGATACTAGTGAAGAAAGCAGTAAAAAAAGAGTTCATTTTTAACACTCTCAGCTTGAATGGCTCACCATGCAAAAGCAGAGAAGGTTGTTTAAATGGTGTTGATCTTAACTTACTTTCAAGAATAAAGGGGAATGAATTCAAAATAAATGCTTTTCTATTTAAAGTCACTAACCATCTTCACTAGGTCAAGTCCATCTCTCATCTTGTTACTCACTGAAAAGTTAAATTGCATGCAATTTGATTGCATGCCCAATTAGATAAGCAATTGTCAGTGGTGGCTGTGACAATCTCATCTTTTTGAAAAGGTAATGCTAAGAATCAATATAAGAGAGAGATAAAACAGATAAAAGAAATATGATTTAGCTATATATTTCTTTTATTTACAAGTTCATTCCCAGTTTATGCCCTTACAAAGCAGTATTTTCAAATGATGTTAACAACATAGTGTGAGAAGATATTTTTTAAAATGACTTAAAAGTACATCTAAGTTACAGACCATTTTCCTTGAAAACTCTTGTGATAAATGCATTTCAACCAAGTGGAAAAGATATTCCTTTTCCTGCTGTGATTGCACATTTCTACTCTTGAGTGCAGGCACATGTATTTGCAATTGCTTCCTGACAGCTTGATTAACCTTGAAAAGTTGCAAAATGAAAAAAAAAAAAAGAAAGAACCTTCATAGTTAACTTTCCAAATATTCTTGAGAAAAACTATAAACCTAAAAGTCTACAAATAGTGTCAGTGGTTTTATTAGGTTTCTGTATTCTTTCTGTTACATAATGTATAAAATTGCATTTTATAAAATTAATAATGTCAAAATAAGAGTTAGAGGTTCAGCAAAATCCAAAGAATTTGTATTTTGGTCCTTTTATTTGGTGTAGGTGTCAAGGTGTTTGTAGAAGTGACTACCAGGTGAGGGTTGCAGGAATTCTATAAGGAGAGGCCCTGTGCTGGTTACAGTTTTTTCCAGAGAGCTGCAGTGGACCCACCATAGGGTATGGATAGCCCCTCAGTCAAGACACTGGCACTTCAGGTAAAAGTGTATTTAAGAAAGAGCAAAGTTCTGCCTGAGAGAGAGAAGGGAGCAAAGGAAGTGTGAGAAACAACCACCAAAGAACTAAGGTGAGAGGAGGAGGGGAAGGAGGATGTGCGATGTGAGATGGAACAGAAATTCTTTTGCTGCCCTCAGAGAAGACCATGGTGGTACACATGTATATACTTTCTGAAGGAAAATGGAGGACCTGTTTGAAGGGGTCAAAGTATAAGAAGGAAGGAGCGTCAGACAGGAACTGGCATGGACTGACCACAATCTCTACTTCCCCTTGCCTTGTGCCACTCAGCAGGATGGGAAGGAGGTAGAGGAGTCAGGAATGAAGGAGTGAAGTTGAGTCTAGAATGATGGGGTGAGATTTTGCCTCTGATGATAATTAGCAAGTGATCTCACATGAGGTTTTTCATCTTATTTTATTTTCCCATCCTTTTGAAGAGTGGAAAGAGAAAGCGTAGATGGCATCTGTGTTGACATCTGGCAGTTGGCCGAGTTCAGCCCACCACAGCTGTGAATTGAAGCATCCTCAGTACTGATGTGTACTGTTCACCTGCAGAAAAATAGATTCAATAAAAGTTTTATTTAATGTTGATCTTATAATTTATTCTTATCGTGTTTAACTGAGATACAGTAACAGAATGCATAGAGAGAAAAAATAAAGTATATCATTAAAAAAAAACAGTAATAGAAAAATGTAATATCTTAAGTTTCTGTATCTGTAGGGATTTTTATTTTGATAATGCACAAGTGGGATGTATCGTTGTGCCAGAATTAAAAATTACTATATCAAAGCACACCATAACCTTAATATTAAAGGAAGGTATGTGAGAAAGATTAAACAACATCAAATAAACAAGTTATTATAGTGAAGTGCTCAAAACAATGCAAATTATTATGTTCCTTCTGTGGTCAGTTGATTGGTCAACTTTATTAAATGCGTGTATATGAAATCTACCACATATGTTCCTATAAAGCTGCAGAATAAATAAGCATTTAAATATAAACAAAATTATTTGGAGAACAGTGCCACATCTCAATGTTCAGAGCAGAAGATAAAGACTTAAGGCACTAATTCTGACTTTCATTAGAAAGAAAGTATTTATTGAAAAGTTAGAAAGAATATTTGAAAAACAAAATAATTGTAGGATAGATGTCAGTTCTAGAATTTTCAGAACATTTTACTAGCTGCAGTTAAATTTACTCCATGACCAATTGAATTTCTCCTCTCTGAACTGTAATGTTTTCCATAACTAGATTGTCATATTTAAGATACTTAATACAGAGCTTTAATCTTTTTTTTTGGCACATGAACAGCTGAGAAGTGTTGATACTTTTTCTTACATTGGAAATTGTCACATGTAAAGTAGGATTTTGTTATAATCACCTTCCTAGACCTAAGTAAATTAGGCCCTAAATGATGCAAGTATCTCCCTCTGCTTCCTTCCCTATTCTAGACTTACATGTGTATATAGATTCATTTTCAGTTTATATAGAAATCGATCTATATTATTGAATTATGCCTGTTCAGCTTTCTCTCTTGGTAAACAGTGTCACTGCTCTAAACAAAACTCAGTTTTCTGTTTCGTATCTAATCCAGCTGTTTTTAAGAGAAAATTTCCCCTTTAAGAAGAAATATTAAGAAAATTACTGTATTATTGCATTAAAGTTTGTGTTATTAAAAAACATCTACAGTTTTATTGACTTCAGCACAGTAGACAGAATTACTTCAGCTCACTTCCTTTTTCACATGGCTATGGATGTTATATTGTTGTCTGCAGTTATTGATGGTGTTCCTAACAAGCCCATGTAACAGATGTTCCCTGTGGGTTTTTTTGACAATCAAATAGTAATCCGGGTATTTATGGACTGAATTTATTCTGTGAACCATTAGCTCAATGTTACCCAGGGCATACTTGAGGAAAGTAATTATGATGCACTGTAATTATCTAAATACTTGAAGGTATTTAAGCACTTGACTGCAGTTATCTTCTAATTTCAGTGAAATTAGCAGTGATAAAAAGTTGGGTGCTAAACCACTGCCACACCCTCCCTCCATTCCCTTTTGTAGTGCAATTAGATTAGTAACACCAAAAAGTCAATTATGCAAGTGTTGTAACAAACACATGTTATGTGTCTGTCAGAAAAAAAAACAAAACAAGCAAAAACAAACAAAAAAACCCCCGACCACAAACTCCCACGTTTCAAAAGTTAGGTCTACAAAAAACAATCATTTGTAATGCATGCGCATGGCATATATCAAAATTTGTGAAAGGCTGATGTTCTAGTGCAGTTGACAAAAATTCGTTATCATAGAAATCATCTGTTCCTTATGAAATTGACTTCCATCTGAGGACAATAGGAAATAAGAGCTGAGTGTACCTTTTTGACTCTGGATTTTGAGTTGCAAACCTTAATGGGGACACACTGAAATATATGATTTGAGTTAAACAAGAATTTATTCCAAAGTAAACTTTAAAATCAGTGAAAGATCAGGGCAGTATCTTTTAACATAGGTTTGCCCTGTCTGTAACTTTCAATATTTAATTGAGACACCTAAAGGGGAAATCATAGAACTCTAGAATGGTTTGGGTTGGAAGGGACCTTAAATATAATCTATTTCCAGCCTCCCTTCCATGGACAGGGACATTTTCCACAAGATCAGGTTGTTAAAACTCCATCCAACCTGGCCTTGAACACTTCCGGAGAAGGGACATCCACAACTCCTCTGGGAGTTTCATTGCCTCACCACCATCATTATAAAAAGAATTCTTCCATATAGATAATCTAAATCACTCTTCTTTCAGTGTAAAACATTACCTTTTGGGGTTTTTTTTACTACAAGCCCAGGTAAAAGTCTCTCTGTTGTATAAGCGCCCTTTAAGTATTGAAAGACTGCACCAAGATCTCCCCAGAACTTTTCTTCTCCAAGCTGAACAATCCCAACTCTCTCAGCCTTTCTTCACAGAAGTGATCTTCTAGCCCTCTGACCATTTCTGTGCCCTCCTCTGTACCTCTTCCAAGAGGTTCATGTTTTTTTTGTGTGGTCGGGACTCCAGAGCTGGATACAGTGCTGCAGATTTGATCTCACCACAACAGGGCAAGAGAGGCAGATTCCAGGTTCTGCGTGAATATAGACACTTCTGCAAACCCAGTCCTTGATAGTATAACTTCCATAAGTAACAAATAATGATTTAATATCTTCACCTAGATAAGTCCCTGGTTATTATACACCAGGGACTGATGATGTTGCAGTCCCTGAATTCCATGGCCACTTGCTCACTTTTTGTTTCCCAGGCAACAGAAATTTTCTTGAAGACCAAGGAATGATCAGCTATTGGTTATCCTGCCTGTTGCTGTCACATTATTGGTGTGACAGCAACTGACTAAGATTCTATTTTTAAAATTTTATTGTGAATCTACTTACATAAAGCTATTACTATGCAGAAAATTAATTTCAAATTTAATTTTCTTAGGTAAATTAAATGCAAGACTTCATTCCTGTCATGTCCTTTATCATCTTTAAAAAGTGAGACTTGCATGCATCTGAATTTTTAAATTTTGACACCTGAATTTGGATGAAATATGCCTACCTTCACACTAAGATTTTTCATAGAACTTCATCTTCCATAAGAAATGATTTTATGACTCGTGTTTGTTGCATCATGTCTTTTCTGCTGTTTTCTTCATGTGATGGCTTGTGTGAGCTCTTCCTGAACACACAGCGCTTCTGAGCATGAAGTACAGATTCTACGTATGCAACTGTGGAATATGGATTTTTCTGCAGGCAATGGGGAGGACAATAGATGGACACTGCAATACTCATTATAATAGCTACTTATCATAGAAACTGTCTTTTATTTATCACGTGCTGTTACTTTCCCACATAAAACACTAGTAGTGGGCAGAAATTTTGAATGGGTATATAACCAGAGAGAAGCAGTAAGGGCGAATGCAGTATTCTAATCATCTAATTAGACTTCCCATTCTTTTGCCTCTCAAATGTACCCTGTAGATTTCCTACACAGTTCATTTGGAACAAATCACGCCCTTGATAAGTGAAGGCTACCAACACTGTGGAATTGTAATACATTACATACTAAATAGAGTTTTCTATCCATTAGTTCATAAATCTTTGAAGTACAAAATAATGAATCTTTGTACTAGGTTCCTCATATGCCTGCAAGTAAATAATATTCCATAATGTAGGTAGATCTTTTTGCATTAAGCTAATCATCCTTCATTATTTTATCAATAGTAACAAATATATACTAATTAGTTGAAAGCTGTCTTTGTGAATTACAGTGTCAAATGACAAGCCAAATCAAGTTTTACAAAAGAGAATAAAAGCTAAAAATTAACATATTTCTTCAACTGCCAGAAGTTGCCTGTGAAAATAAAAGAGCCTAAAGAGAGTATGAGAAGGTAAAGAGACATGAGTTACTAATCCTTAGCCTTTGCTTCTTCTGTATTTCTTCCAGTAATCCAAATGTCAGGAAAAAAAATAAAATCCTAGTTAAATTGTATTAATTAAATAGGAGTAAAGTCATTGGAATAATACATAAAACTCTAAACGCCATAGCACTGAATAGAGAATAATCTCCTTTTGTCAGTGGTTTAAACCATGTTATACAAGGTATAAATCATTTAATAGTTCACATCCTGGATACTTCAGAATATTATACTTGAGTTACTCTCAGGTTACTTTTTGCATTTTTTCATTATATATTACTGCTAAGGAGTAAACAATATACTCTGAATGAAAATAGTCTATTGTTGATTAACTAGAAAGCTACATTTTACTCATGATTTCATGTCAAATTTCAGAAACAAATTCAGTCAGCCAGGTGTGCCAATTACAACTATACAATCAAGTAAAAGATAATAGAAAAATGAAATATAGATTTAGTGTGGGGTTTTCTTTGTGAACAAAGCAGAAAGCACTAACACTATACCCCAATATAATTTCTATTACAGAAATGTTATCTATCTTCTATTTAAGTATGTATCCAGAAAATAATTTTATCCCTGATTGTGCTGTGACTAGCTGTGGAACAAGTCTGAATACAAGGAACAGAATGACTTGCAGCTGCTAAGAAGAATTTATTAAACCATCTTTTCACTTTCTATTTCAGTCATGATTTTGCTGCTGCCAACACTTTCCCTGATGTGATGCTTAGCTGTGACAACACCAATTGGAGTATATGCAGATATCAATATGTGCTTGAGAGACAGACAGGGACTGAATAGAGCAAGTAGATTGCATTTTGTAAAGCCAGGTTTATTGACATCTGTTTATGAGTGGAAAAGCCTAAAGACTGAAGTCTTGTAAAAAACATCAGATAAAATTACTGAGTTAATTTGTTTTTCCCTGGAAATTAATATTCCTCTAAATCCAACTTAAATATTTTGAGCTTTTTTATTATTAATTTATATCTATCAAATACCCTCAGTAGAAGTGATTTTTTTTTCTTTTCCTTCAAAAAAGTACCTATTCAAAGCGTCACAAATGAACCCCCCAAATATATTTCAATAGATTTTTTTTTTTTTTTTTTACTGAAGAGAAGGTTGTGTATACATGCTATCTTTCAAATGTAATAACTGACTACATCATATATCACTTTTTAATACCTAGATTTTACTATATCATTGGTTCTCATGTAGGTTTTCAAATTGCAGTAGAGCTGTGAGAAATCAAGTGAGTAAAGACAGAAATAGCCTGGGCAGTTTAAGGGGGGATATTCCTATTCCTATTCCTCATATAACTGAGGTCATATGAGCCATCTCTATTAAAGCACTGTCCTGGAATTTAGAAGGATCTGGAAATTAATAATGTAATAATTGTATTAGTTTAAATGAATGTAGTCATTAAAATTAATGTCAAATATCAGAGAAAAGAGAAAATAATTAAAAAGGAAGAAGAAGAATGTGCAGTAATAGTCTGAAAAATGATTATGTAAATTTAAAAAAAAAAACACCTTGAGATAAAGATTTGATTTTTACATTTTTTTTATATAGCTATTTTTTAAGAATAAAGTCATATAAATCTAAGAAAATATCCTGTTGAAAATGTTCTTATTTTAATTTATTGAAATAACACTCAAATCAAGACATAAACTAGAAAAATAATACTCAGTCCATAGGTGTTAAAACGTATGTCATAAACCTTCTAGTTATTTCATCTGATAGGACTTCCAGAAACAGAACACATACCTCTGAGAGATAAATATTCTTAGCATGTTTCCAAAGGCATTCTAAGACCTATGGCATTTCAGAAAAAAATATTTCTTTATTTTCTTAGATATAGATATTTATATGAAAAACTTAAAGATAGATAATAAGTGGAATAACACTTTTTCTGTCAATGTGTAGCAATCATATTCAGTGAGGAGGAAATGAGAAGCAAAGATGGAGAAATAAAAGGCTGCAGATTTTTTCGAGTTTTTTTGCTTTGTTTCTTTTAGGGTTTTGTTTGTATTTTAAGGTTTTTTAATGTTTTGGTTTTTTTTTTTTGTTTTTTTGTTTTTTTTTTTTTCATAAATAAGAACACTAAAACCTTAATGCCTATTAATAACATTTCACAGAGCTGGTTTCATATGTCTACCTTCAAACCATTTTTTCTCTTTTTATTTTTTTTTTATTTTTCTAAAGTGTAATTTCTTTATGATTGGGTTAACATTTCAGACCATGCAAACAAATATATGCCTATTTACACTTATATTTCAAAATTTCAAATTTAAAAAAAAATAAAAATGTTAGGATTTTTGAGAGTGTATTTTTCACACCAGCCATTGCTATGTCAAAGAAAAAAACAAAAAAAAAACCCATCCCATGTAGCCTTCCCTCAAAAACAGTGAATTTGTGGGTTTTTTTCCTTATTCTGAGCTATGAAGTCCTTTACTTATAGTATTTTTTCCATTTTTACTTCTTGCCTTTTTTAGGTAGTCAGATATTAAAACTTTTTTTTTTTTTACTCTAATTAGAAAGTTCACAACACTTTAATACCGTTGATAAAGAAAGAATTTGACTCATTATGCATGTATCTTGAGTAGCAGATGGAATTTTAGTGTGAATGACCATGCATAAAATTTAGATTCCAAAGTTCTAAAGAAAAGCAGTACACTTGCCCTGAAAGGAAAAGAAGAAAGAGAAAATGTGCTAAGCTTTAAAAAAAAAAAAAAAAAAAAAAAAAAAAAAGCGCGGCTGAGGTGGGATGATTTTTATGCATGATAGTGAAAAGCTTCAGAAATAAACTTCTTAACACCCATTTTTAGACGCTAAAAAGGGCAACCTTCTTTATTCAGCATTCTGGATGTTCAGAGGATAGCTCCTCTAATTGAGTGGGCCAAATGACTGGTGGACAGGGCTTTTTATTATACATACTGTTTACATATTCATTAGATATTCTTGCTTACTTAATATTTGTTCATTAGTTTTCTCTACATAGTCACACCCCTCTTGGAAGTCCTTTTTTGGTCCTTCTGGGTCTTCTTCGTTGCCTTGACCTCAGTTCTTGAGCAGGCACAGCGTTATTGTTCACCACCAAAAACTGTGATGTTTGTTCTTAATCTTGCTTAGATACATAGAGCTTAGTTTACGTCCTGTTTGTTTGACATCCCTTATCTAATTCTCCAGGATTTATCTAAGACTAAATTGTTCCTTCTTTGGGCATTCAGGTATACTGTGCGCAAAGTTTCTATTTCTCCTATCAACATTCTAAATAAAGGTTCTGTTTCTCTTATCAGTCAAACAAATTTCCCTATGAAGCAATTGTCACCCAAAGGAAGGAAGGAAAGTAGATATTACAAGACTTAAGCTTCTAGTTAGAAGATAAGTGTCTAATATTCTAATATTGAAATAAAGGAGCAAACATCAGTAAAAAGAGAAATCTATTTAGCAGTAATCTGTTCTGCTGTGTATCTTCAAGTGTGCCAGTGTGTTTCTTTGTTATTCTGCCCACATTTTCCATTCATGTATGATAGATTTTAATCAAGAGGAACCTCTGAAGCATTAAAGTGAATATTATTTATTTAGAAGAAGTTCAAGATTATGCGTTAGACATGAGATCAGCAATTATTGGATCAGAACCACCTTGTGGGGGGTGCATGTGTGTGTGGAGGGGGAAGGGATGGGTCAAACCTCATGGAGGTGAGGTGATGTCCCATCCCTTATGACAGCCCCTGGATCCCTCAAGGATTAGTGCCGGAGCAGCTGCCAGTCACAAACAACCCGGGGAAACTGTAACACCCCACAGCTTCTGGAGCCCCTGACCCAGCATGAATTGGCAGAGACAGTGAGAACACAGCTCCTCACCCTGGCCTGGGACTCTGGAGTGGCCAGGGGGTCAGAGGCCTCGCCTGGAGGGTTTGGCTCTAGAGACCAGAACAGACAAAACCAGATGCATGCGTTTGGCAGGTGTTGTGACCCTGCCATCTGGATATTTAAGAAGCCAGTCTTCCACAAAGTTTCAGTAATAGTTCTCTTTCCCTCTTTCTCCTCTCTTTTCTTGCTCCTTCTATTTCTTTTTCATTACTTCTTTTCTTGATACTTTGTATGGCTTGGAGCTGGAGGGATTGGGTTTGAAACAAGTGTGGCAAATTAGTTGAATATTGCATTGTGTGTTGTTGATTAATAAGTGCTGAGTTGGTATTGTGGTGGAATGTCACAGTCCATCGGGTAAAAAGGAACGGTCTGCACTCGTAGAGGGTGAAACAGGAGTGGAACATTTATTAAGGCAGCACGGGACTTATAAAGGGTTTGGGGTGGAAGCTGCGAGAATAAGGATGGAGCGTGACAAATAAGGGAGAAATGGGGTGGAATTAGAACAAATATGGGGAAACAGGGGGTGGCTAGCCCCTATATGGAAATGCTGCTGCATACCACAGACTAGCCAATAGGAAAATAGGAACAGGGCTACCAATGGGGAAACAGTAACTAGGGTTAAAGCAACCAATGAGAACAATTGTAATAATTACCTATCTAATACATTAAATATCTATTAAAAAATTTTAAAACATGGGAAACACTCCAATATTCCAAGTAACAGTCCACAGATGTGGTAAGTGTCCTTCTCATTTTGATGACAACTCCATCCACTTGTGAAAGTCCTTGTATTTGCTGGACTCCCCTCCTACATTTAGGCAAAGTCATCCCCAAGGCTGTGGACTTGTCTTGGAAGGACTCATACAGAGTACTTCCCCTGAAGTACAGAATTTACCTTGTTCATGTTAAGTTCATTACCTTCTTTTAAGCAATTTTTGTAGCCAAAGGATTTGTGCAATATGTAGAAAAACACTATGAAGAGCAGTAGGAGGTACAAAGTGGCTTAGACAAAATTACGAAGGGATGCTAAAAGAGAAAGAGCTTGTTCTACAGAGCCTTGATGTGATATTTCTGTTACACTGTGCAAAACAGTCTACCATAGAAAAGGGAGCTAGAATGGCTGAAAGCAGTAAAAAAATAAAACATGATTTTACACTCAATGTAAAAGTGTGCAATAGACCCAGAAGGGAAACACCATAAAAGTGCATCACAAGGTTCAGTTACTGATTAGACAGAGGTAAGCAGGCAGGTATGTTACCATATGATAGGAAGCTACTATGGGAGATGATTATACTTAATTTTGTTTTATTTTATTAAAATGTTCCATAGACAATAAAGCAGACATTATTTGGAGAGACCTTAAATTGCTCTGGTCTCACGGGCAAACGTGTTTTTAGGCATTTTAAATCATGTCTTCCCTTTATGATTGTGGTTTTAGGTAGAACCATAATTATTGCCTTTCTACATTAAATGGGTTTTTTTAGATATTTACCATAAAAATATGACACTAACTCTGCTGGCTAACTCCTAAACTCCTATAGGAAGGAAGTTTTCCTTATGTTATGCCTTGTGTTTAAAGAAACACACTGGTGTAGTGCAGCAAACAGTAATATTTTGGATAACATAACAAGTGTCATATTTTTTCAACCCAAGCATGTTTCTCAGCTCATTAAATTTCAGCAATGAGAATACAGTATGAGCAAAATGGCAAGAGTTTTAAGAGGTCAGGGTGATCCAAAGCTTTGACAGAATTAAGCTACTTTTAGGTATACTATTTTTAAAATGTTGATGCCGAAGCCCAGCCAGAAAGACCACCAAGAGACTTTTTGCCTCTGAGTAGTAGGTATTTGTTTATTATGAGGCACTGGGAGTGAGTGGGATAGCTCCACCAAACACATGAGGTTTGTGGCCTTTATGACCGATCCTAATCTGAGTTTTACATCTCATACATGCATATTTTGTAGGTGGCTCCTTTGGTTACCTAAGGCTAGTTGACTTGCACCTGCGTGCTTTGCTCCTATGGTGGTCGTCTCCCTTACTTCAGCTTCTTTGGTGGTCCTCTCCACCGTCTTCATCAATCCTGAACTTTTCACCTTTTGTCTTTGTGCATGATCTGTTCTGTTGTTCTTGCTGGTGATTCCTCTCCACCAGTTCTTTCCAGCTACTAAATGACTGCTAATGACTGCTAATGACTTTGCTGCAACCTGATTGGCTAGCCTTTATTAAAGTTTGGTTTCTGGGGTTTTCAGTCATTACTATGTGTTGTCCTTGGGTCCAAAGTACAACTCTCAGAAACTGAATATTAATTACAAAACCAACTGTCAACTACTGAATTTGAAAAGTCATTCTATCATATAACACTAAGTTTAGTTACAATTCCAAATGGAGAGCATAATGCCAACTGCCAATTACTAAATTAGAAAAGTCAGCTTAACTGCATCAATGTAGTTTAACTTAAAATCTGTTCTTTTAATTTCTTTGGGCCAGGAAACTATGATACCAACCCAATTAACAGGAAGTAAATTACTGTAAATAAAGTTATCTATTATTAAGAGGCAAAAATTATTCAGAAAGAATCCTTCTCACTTGGTCTTTCCAGATTAGCCTCTTTCTTGCTTACTAATATAATTTGTAAGGTTCATATCATAGTTCTTTTTTTTAACATTTATAAACAAGTCGAAAATGGCCCAAAGCAGACTGAAGTGCAGTCACATGACACAATGTAGTCTCTCTATTCAGTTGCTGTCTCTAACCACAGAGACTGGAAGCACAAGCTAGCCCTGCCTTAGATTTCATTTAAAGGAAAAATAAATCTATTGTGTCTGGCTCTGTAAGCAATAAGAAATCAAATGGTCGAGTATTTATATAGTAATTTTGCTTATTTCTAAAAGCACTAATTAAAAGCTGGTTTTTTGACTATTACTTTCTTTACATTCCAGCTTTCCTAAACCAAGAATACCTAAAACTTAATTCCATAGGAGAGAAATTAATCAAACCTGAATGGTAACAATCTCAGATTGTGTGTTCCACAATTTTCAAATTTTTGTCTTTTATTCACATCACATACTTACAAAACATGTTATTTATATTTTTCATGTAGCAGGTGTAGCAGAAATACAGTAACACCGGACTATCTGTCTGATTAAGGAAAAGATAGAAATTATTTGCTTGCATTTTCTGAACAAACAGTAAGAAATGGTGGTTGACAATGTCATTCTTACCCCTTGAAAATAAAGAGGTCTATTTACCAGGACAACACCCAATCTGCTCAGCATGGAACAGGGAAGAACTCTCTAGATGAGAAATTAAGGAGTGAATTTGTTTAACTATTTCTGTCAAGACACTCTATCAAGAATCAGTGCTTGTCTTTAGAACTACTAAAGACACATAGAGTATTTTAAGGTTATGTACATAAAATCTGATCACTCTTTCTATGGAAAGTCCTCTGCTTAGGTAAAGCAATAGGCTTTTCTCTGAACTTTTCTACATTTCTGAAAATCAAATCCAGACCAAATCTTCCAAAAGATATGAAACATTTAGTAAATTCCTATTTCTGTCCTTCAGAAATTAGTCACAGAAATTAAGCAAAAAACTAGTTCTGTGTTTTGTGCCAGAAGGACAGTGTGACAAACTTTCAGAGTTACTGAGTCAAAAGTGTTCAAGGGAAATTATACCAGACTCCTGTCATTCAATTAGAGTAATAAATTACCTACAGGAAATCATGGTCAAAAGAAATAGGAAATGGGTTCTTTTGATTTGTGTAAAAATGTATGAACAACAGTGTTTGTTTTTTGTTTTGTTTTGTTTTTTTTTTTTACTGTAAGTGACCCAATAGGCCATTGCATATACCAAAAATATTATTGCCTATTTTACACATTCAAGAAAGACTATTTGCTGAACATGTATGTAAAATCTCCCTCCTCACCAGACACACTATTTTTGCCTGTAAAATTAATAAGTCTAGAAATAAGTCATTTATTCGGTATATGTGACTGTGTCTGTGTTTAATGTTTAAATTTAAGAAGTTATCTAGTAGATAACTACATGTGGTCTCATCTGAGACAAAAGATGACCCACAGAAAAAGATAAATAAAAGTAATTTCTTATAAAACTTCCAAACATGACATCATAAAAATTTATATCATCTTTTCAAAGGTAGGCATCAGCACAGTTGATGGAGTCATGATAGTCTGCATAAACAGAAGATTTCATCTATCCCGTTTCTAAAGGAACTTCAAAGGATAAATTTTCATTTATACCCCAAGCCAACAATAATATATTCAAAACATAGTAGTAATTATCCTATTTTCACTGATTTTAAGGAAGTCTTCCATAGAGGGAAACAATTACAGCAAAAAAAGATTTACAGTGAGGTGTGTTTAAACAGCAGAATAATGTACGTGTTTTTGTTTTAAATTTAGTTTCTGTTCCTTTCAGTTTCCTCTGCCTCTTCTATACTGTTCCTTTCATAATAATGGCTTCTTTTCTGTTACTGTTCCTCAAACTTTCTAACCTGCTCTCCATTTTTTAGTTTTGATCTCTTGCTGCCACTTTTCCATGGGCTCTTCTTTCTTTTGTTCTTCTCACTGCAAATTACAAGCTGAGGGATGAAAAAGACACCAGGAAAACAGTGCCCTATATTTCTCTGCAGTTTGGACTGCTCAGAGCTTAATTTAGTAATGGACCAAGGTCAATAAAACAAAAATCATTCCAAATTCAGAGGTAAAATAAAATATAACTTTGTTACTGATGGCATCCTTAGTTTAGGGGGAAAAAAAAGAGCCCTTATTACATAGCCACCTACATGCATAAAGAGAGACCACACTAATGTGGTGATCACCTACAATCATTTTATGATTATTAATTAGAGAAGCAGATAAATAAGTCAGAATTTTCCCTTTAATTCTTTCTCTTTAAAATGGTTGTTACAGCATGAGTTGCCACTAAACTGGACATTATTCATTGTATTTGGGCCATCAGTAATACTGAGGATAAGCCACAAAGATGTTCTCATGGAGGAGCAATTCATGGAGGTAAAAATCAGTTTTTGTCAGTCTAAGCTGTAGCTGGCTTCTCCCATTCTTCACCATGGAAGAAGTCCTTCTCTAGTTTATTCTTTTTGTCGTAAAAATTCATAGAGAAAAAAAGAAAATATGTTTGCCTGATAATGCCATGTGAAAGGAGGGGGTTCATTATAATGCGTATACTCTTAAACAGGTTGAATGTGCCTAAAATGAGGATCTACTTCTGTGTTGCCACTGCTTATGTCTTAAAAGTAAATGCAGATGGGTGGGTACAGATTGGGAAAATGGAAGCAATATAATTAAGACACAGTGAAGTTTTAAGCAAATCTTCACTGACAGCATGGGCTTTGACCATCCAAATCTTGAAACCTGTGCATTGTGCTGCTAGTGCCAAAGTAATTTATAATTTCAGATAAGTTGTGTTTAGATCTTGTGGTAGATCAGTTTCATATCTATTCAAAATGTGAAGATACAAGTTTGTCTTTGGACCATACTGATATAATTCATTGAGATCCCAGGCCAGCAACACCTTAACTTTTATACTTTTGCTTACTATTGGGCGCTTAGTGCAGTTTTGACAGGAAAGAGCCATAAGTGCAGAGACTTATTTACCAAAGCCTGAGATGTTGATCTGTACTGAAGACACAATCAAGCCATACAGAAATCTTGCAGAGAAATCTTGAAAAGAATCTTCACTTGCCACTGAAACTGTTTTAAAGGCCCCCTTGTGTTAGAAGTTGAGCAGAGATGAAAATCCATTCTGAAAAGAGCAGATACAGTGATTGCTTGCCATTTTCTTCATTCCACTATGCTTTCTGAGAAATCAATAATAGACATATCTGTTGCTGTGACCACGGTGCATTCACTTTGAATATGGAAGTGACAGCTGAGTGAATTATTTAATATTAACTATTCAATTTTCTACTTATGTTTTCCAGGCTGATGAGGTTCTGATTCCACAACCTTCCTTGTTTTATCATTTCTTGTTTCTCTTTAGACCATTTGCTCTAACACTTTTGAAAAGACAAGTCAGGAGTATGGATTTCTCTTTTTTATCTTGAAGGATCTGTGATTGTGCAGAGATGACTAAGCTACTGCAATCTTGGTAGTTGTTTATAGGATCAGACTGCAGAAATAGGACAAAGTAAAAGGACTATTTTAAGGCAAATAGCAAGACTACTTTTTGTAGCACCATAGCACCAGCCCTTTCCCCTCATGGCAGATACCAAGTAGCACACACAGAATACTCCCCTGCTGACAGGTGTCTGGGAAGAAGACTTCTGTTCATTGCTTGTTGTTTCCTCAGAGAGTCAGAATTATTTCATGTGTCTATGCAACACAGGAAAGAGACTGACTTTGCCTTGTTGCACTTTCTAGTAGTTTCACCAAAGGCTATTAAAATTTGAACATTCAGCAGCGTAAGGTAGGTCTCACTGATAATCCTAAGTGGGGAGACCTTCAAATATATTTTCTTTTACCTGACACCTCTTTTCTGGCATATGTATCAATACATTCTACTCCCTATACTGTGAATGGCTACATTAGACAACAGAAATGGTCATAAGAAACCAGATAACTTTCAGTATCACGTAGGACGGTTTGCTCTTGAGGTTCTCATGAACTTTGTTTCAAGTGATGACTGAAGGAAATAACATAGACCTTAGATATTAGCTGAGGTGCATTATTATAGCTTCCAAATATTCTATTGGGGAAATTCAGACACAATATATAAAATGTCTATTTCCTGAAAACTTAGCTTTGCATTAATAGTTCTGATAGATAATTTTTCATTAAATACACTCTCTTTTAGTTCACTGCACTGCAGCTTCTTTCAATCCTTTTGGGTAACAAACTTTGTAATTCCTATATGCACTTTATCCCCTTGTCTAAACGTTTCAGTCCTCTTGTCATCCGCTTTAATGAAAATAGAAGCTTTTTTCTTTTTTAGTCCACCCTCTCAATACATAGACTAGTTTTTATAGGTTAAACTGAAAAGAGGTTTAACTATGCACCTTCAACTAACTCAAGCTGGACATAAAAATCTAAATTGAACTAGCAGCATGTCACCCAATGTTCAAGGGAAACTAATGAAGAAAAGTCACTGTCGTCAAGGGTGGGGGGAGGGGTAAAATAGCAAATACAAAATGTTTGTGATTTTGCAATATATATGATATCAGGTAAACAATTTTTTTTTTTTTTTTACCAAGTACTATGTGTATTTATATTAATTATGTAACTAGCTAGCTAGCTCATTTTACTCCATAGCTGAGGAATGCAAAATTTAGATACCTTTTCCTAACATATATTTTTTTTTTCACCTAAGTGATAAATAACAAAGCAGTTGTAACAGATGCCATCAATTTCACCACAAAGGAGTGGACAGAAGGAAAAAAAACCCATAAGGTATGTAGCAGGCCAGAATAAAATACCCATAGATTTTGCTTAAAAAAATATATATATTGTAGTTAATACTAAAACTTTACTAAAACATTTTAAAATGGAACGATTCTGTAAAACACCACATGAACAATAATGAAATACAGTTTCAAATAGCACAAAAATCATTAATCATTACAGAAGCTGTCACTAGACGGCTGTTCAACAGAACATTAGTGGCACGTTTGTGTGACAAAAGCAGGAACATCAGAAGATTGTTTTTAAACCCTGCTTGGTGAGAATTTTTGGCATCTACCACTGTAAACCTCAGATGTTTTTAATGATGATTTTAATGATTATGAAGCTAAGGAATGAGGGCTGTGAGTGTTTAATTTCTGCCCCATTTGGTAAGATCAAATTTACTGGTTTATATACAATCCATGCTACCCGTAAGTATACACCAAGCTCAGGATCAGCTTTTCTACTGTCTGCTGCCAGAGAATGATGATTTCCCTTCCATCCTCTTACAGCCTTCATCTTCCACTGTAAAATTCACTTGCAAAAAGCTGTCAAAGCTCCAGAGAATCCCATGCCCTGGTGGGAAGCTCAGTACCATATTCATTCTGATGATCAGCAGAGACCTGGGTAGAGCCAAAAGTGTGACAAGGACAGGCAACAGAAGACAGCTCTTGGCAAGGTTTACTGACTTCTCTGCAACCTGCCTCTTCTTTGGCACATTAGAATCCATACATTTAATATGTGCATCCCACATACCAGGCTGCAGCCACTACTTTTCCTTCTAAGAGAACTTCTGCAGCATCTCAGGCTGCAATTTCTTCCCGACTAGTCATAGTTTGTGAAAGGTTCTTTATAGCTTTTTGTGGGTAAACCCAAACTGTTAGTTTTCTGAGATTGTGCTTAAAGGAAAGTGAAGTAGAAGGTCACTGTACTTGATAATCTATGCAGTAAGTGCCAACAAGATGTATATTTTTAGACCTCCATGAAGGGCAAGTACCACATTTCTGAAAATTATGCATACAATCGTAAAAGTTTTAGAATTCATGTAAAATCAAACAGCATTTAAAAATCTATTTGCTCATGACAAAAAATAATTATTATTTTGCCCTGGCATTTTCTACTTTGATATTTGGCTTTGGAGTCCCTCATTAATTGTAACATATATAGATGTGGAGACCACAGACACATGATATTCTGCATGTGATGATCCATGGAGTGCAATTTATAATAGAAGGGTTATCTATCACTGTTATGATCCTGTAGACTGTCAGAACATTTTTTCCTTCTATAGAGGAAGCTTTACTTCTTAAATTAAATAACTTGGGCATGGACTACTCAAATTCACACACAAATTTGCTAGAAACTTCTCAAATTTCCTTACAGACAGCAGCTGCATACTGACTGTCATTGGTTCTGATACATGAGCAAATTAAGGAGGGAAACTGTGCTACATAGCTGTTATGTTATGGTTGTTATATACAAATGAAGTTTTCTAATAAGGAGCTTTTAAATCTAAATCTTTAGGGAACTGTAAATGTCACATTATTTCTGATTTGGGACATAGAAAGTAAATACATTCATCTCATCTCTCCTTCCAATTGTCTTCACGTATTTTTTGTCCTTCATAGACTACAGCAAAACTTTTTAGACAGAAAAAAGGTAATAGCTTTCTACAGTTGTATAGTAATTGATAGATGTGATCTTTATGAATTAACTTCTGTATATATATCTTACTGCTATAAAACCCTATTTCTTTTTCCTTTCTGATCCCTAAGTGTATCCTTAGCTTCCCTCATTTGTTAAGAATGTTGAAAGTAGTGCATGAGAACAAACACCCGTTTTCCTATTAGAACATGTTTTTTTGGGTGCTCTTTTTCCCTCCAAAGAAAATATAGAGAATGTAATATCACACATTCCCTCTGAAACTCAGGCAACTCATCATTAACCAAGGCATTTCGTAGCTTTTTGGAGGAATTTATGTCCAGAAAGTCATCCCTTTTGCGTAGGGGAAAAAGAAAAAAAAAGAAAAAAAAAAAAAAAAAAAAAAAAAAAAGGAAAAACAGTGAGAGGGTGGGGTTTTTTTTCAAGTTTAGTAAATGGTGGTTGTCGGTGACACAGTTCCTGAGTATGATTTATCACTTCTTGAAATTAATGACCCAAGTCTGTTTTTATATTATATTGCAAGACTGACACCTACCAAGAGCTGTGAAAGAATAAGCTTTTTTAAGACTTGCTAATTTAATTTATGTAAATTAATTGGCTGAGGTTTGAGAATGGATGGTAAATTTTTTGTAATTTGGGCTCCTTTATTAGAAGAGTCAGGTGTTGAAATTCTTTTAAAGCTGTGTTATTCTGTTCTCTGCTGGTGTAGCGTGGGCAGATTCTCACTTGCTAATTATACTGAGAACACAGAAAAGAATGAAAAATCTTGACAGAAGAAAAGTATAAAATATTTTTCACTGTCAGGCACTTAAGCTTCTGTCTGTAAGTCTGTATGGGTTCAACATCTTAAAGAATCAAAGAATGAATCTTAGAATACTTTGTGTTGGAAAGGACCTTTAAAAGGTCACTAGAGACTTTGCTTGACTGCCATGATTTCTCAAATAGGGTGGAGAGAAGCTTAAGAACTCTATCTGCCAGGTCCCTGAGGATTCAGAGGTGCATCTCATGGTGTTTCATTTACTTGTACATCTTCTGGTTTCTGAAGTGGTGTCAAACCTGACATCCTACTCATTCATTTCCCCAGTCACTGACAGACTGGAGAAGAGCAACCACTGGTGAAAACTGAGGCAAAGAAATTATTGAGTGCCTCAGCCTTCTTCATGTCAATGTCACCAGATACCCCACCTTGTTTACAGAGGAAGCACAATGTAGTTTGTGTTCCTTTTCTGAGTAATGTAGAACCTGTAGAACCTACTGATTTTATTCTTCACATCTCTTACCAAATATATCTCTGTGGGTGCATTTGTTTTCCTGATACCATGTCTACACCATCATGCAGCATTATTATATTCTTCCCAGGGTGCATGTCTGCAGTTCCACTACCTCTGTGCTTCCATCCTATGTTTCAGTTTGACAAGAAAAGAGGTTATGCTCATCTCTTGCTTTACATGACTGATTTCTTGTACATGGGAAACAAAAGTTCTTGTGTTGTACAAAAAAAAATGTCATTAAGTAGCTCCAAAATCTCCTCTCCTCCTTTATCCGTTAGGGCAGTTTTCCAGGTGGTCCCATCCATTATCTCCTTAAACAGCTGAAAGTTTCATTTCCTAAGATTTGAGGTCTTATATATATTTTTTGTGTGGCCTATATTCCCTATATTGTTCCTATTTTGATCAAACCTGCAGTTTCCTTAATTCTAGCAAATATTATGAGAGCAACAGTGAGATATAATTTCTTTAATTAAAAAAAAAAATAAAAGGTGAAACATGACAAACATTACAAGAAAATTAAAGGTTTGAGCTTTTCTGAAAGAACACAAATATTTCTAACATTTCTCTGTGGAAATGAATAGTTGAAAAGATGAATAAAAACCAAGAAGGGGTATGACTTTTATATTGTGAATTGCTGAGTTAATAAGACTATTTTTGTTCATTTCTTATGGTTCTCTTCACTTCGGTGACTGACCTTAACATACTATGTGGACCTATGCCCACTTGCAGAAACACTCACACACCAGTGAAAACAGATTATGAATCTTCCTGTCTACTGGGAAAATTTCACATATAAAACAAACAATCAAATAAAGATATTAAAAAAAATAAAATCCTTCAAGCTGTTCAGACTGTAGCAAAATTAATTTGCAGCCACATTCACTTCTTTGTGTTGAGGAATACATTTAGTGCAGGTAGCTTGATGTGCAGATGCAGAGCGAGGTGCAGATTGAGCTCTGGGGAATGGGAGCCCAAGACAAGAGACCATGTACTGATACTGACACTTTGCCTAACAAAGGGCATGGAGACTTGTGGCACTGGCCACTGGCCCCTCAGACACAGCAGGAGCCAAGGAATAAGCTGGAAGAGCAAGATCTTTGCACACACAGACTTTGAGGGTATAAAATCCCAGGGATTCCTTTACTAGGGGTCTTGCCCAGGACGCACCAGCTATAGCTGAGTCTGTGTTACTGCACTGTGAACAAATTGCTTTATAGAACTAGACATCTAGGACTCAGCTGTGGAAACCCTAGGATTGAACTGGTAAGGAAATCTGATCTGACTGTGGGGCTTGCAGGGAGTCAAACCAGGCACCTGTCAGATCACAGGAGCCGCTCGCTGGCAAACGGCCTCAGTCCCAGAAGTGGAAGTCTAGTGGTGGGAATGTGATTGCCAGAGTGACTCCTGAATGGGAGACAGGGAAGTTTCCTTAATACTTGTTTTTATGAACAAAGAAATACAAAGTAGTTGATAATGAATAATTTCTGTGTAGATTTAAGACTATTTGTGCTCAGCTAGTGTTAAAGAAAAAAAAAATGAATTAATAGCTATTAATCAATACTCATTACCAAAAAGAAAAAAAAAAAAAAGAAAGAAAATATAAAGCACTACAGTGTGAGTCCTTCAGGTTACAGAGCAATGTGAATAGGTGATCAAGTAAATGGAATAGAAGAATGTGCGTGTTCATTGTCATAATAAATCCAGAAATGCATTAAGCAGCTATGAGAGAAATTTCTATTATTAGTAACAATAAAAAGTGGATTACTAATTCTTTAGAAAAATAAATAAATAAATAAATACTGGGTAAAATTACCAAAACCTGTACATATTCACCATTGAAGTTAATTATAGGTTTTATGGTTTGGCTTTCAAATGCATTTAGTGTATCGATAACAGTGCTCCCATGAAAGTTAGTGAGAGGTTTAAAATAGGGAAATACATTGAAATGATGGGATTGAGCCAAAATTCATCTTTTCTCTACAAGTCTTTTATCTCTATTGGACAGAGAAGGTTTAACTCAGAACAGAAACATATCTAAATAGATTCCTGTACTGTTCATATACTAAACATCAGCTAGGAGTCAAATATGCTTCCAATTTTCCCAAGGAGAGAAAGTGAAACTTTCAGAACAACCAGGTAAAGGCATGTTCAAAATCAGCAGGAGGAAAATAAATAATTTTCATACCAAACATAGGCAGATAAGCAAATAGCAAAGTCTAGAGAGGAAGAAAAAAAAACAAACAAAAACAAAACCCAAAAACCCCCCACACATACCACTGGAAGAAAGTGCCAGATCTACAAAAACAGACAATAAAGTAGATTAGCAAACATGATAGAAATTATTAAAAATAGTGTAATAGTATTTTTCAATACCTATTGAGTAGACGAGTATAATAAAAAGCCAAGTGCTCAACACAAATGTTTTGTCAGCTTTCTCCTAGTCATTTGGAAGCTGGCCAACTCAGAAAAATAAAATATTCAAGACAAAAATGTTTCCACTGCCTCCCCTGAATCAAAGAGCAAAACCACATGACTAATTCAGCAAGATCCCAATAATTGTCTGACCAGATAAAACACTGGTAACAGAATGTTGGGTTGTTTTTCACAGATGACAGGAGATTGCGAGACATTTTCATACACCTCATTAAATCCATTTGACATAGCACCTACGATATACCTGCTGAAATTTTACTCCATCAATTAAATTATTAGGATATGTACACAACTACCAGCATCAGGCATAGAGCCAGAAACAAGATGCTTAGATTGGAATGTCTCAGACAAGAGGAAGAGACAAGAAATGTTATAGAATACAGAAGCTTTAAATTATAAATGCCTTAGAGTAAGCTAATTAAATCCAAGTTCATTCCACAATGATGCAATATAGCACCACCCACCCCCAAAATGACTGTGTAACTCTCCTTAATGAGCAGTAATGCAATGCTACTGATTGGGGAAAGTTTACTCAATGCTATGCTTGCAAATGTGAATACAGAATTCAGATCACAGCCACCATTTTGTTAAACTGTTGCAGCAGCAACAAGGGTTATAACTTGGTTAATTAGTAAATTAGTAATTATTAAATTAGTAATTGGTAAAATTACATTTGACGGACAGATCTTGTGTTGTAAGCTCCTTTGTAGTTGCTATTTTCTCTTTCCAGCTGTACCTGGAGGGATGTACAGCACATATGCTCAGAAAAAAAACCCCTGCATTTAGAATCCATGGAAGAGAAGGTCAGAAGGCAAGATTTTGTTTAGAAAGTGGAAATGGAGACATGCTTGAATAGAATTTCCATAAGAGTCACTGCCCTTACAACTTACCAGGTAAAAGAAAATATGATCATCTCTTTCTGCTGCTCACAAATGTTTACACAAGTGTTCTAAAAAGCAGATGTCTATTGACGTTTTTCTACTACCTATCCATTCATATAGGACAATTTTTTCTATTGTCCAGGCTCATTGCAGACCATGGAGAGAAAGTTAAGTCCCTAAGAAAATATTTTTCAGACCACATTGAAGTCAGCAGTGGTATGAATAAATTCATTAAAATTGTCATAGAATCTTACATCTTTCTTATGTTCTTGTGACTCTGGAAGAGACTACAACAAGAGTAAGTAATTTCCCTTGTGCAAGTTCCACAGGATCAGGAGGGACACCCATTAACTGTGGTAGCAACACATCTTAAACTAAATACTTGACTTGTGTGGTGTATTGTCTGACAGTTTTGATTCCCAAAGACTGTTATCTCGGAGACCTTGATTTCTGTTACCTTACTGCTTGAATACACCATAGCATAGTCTGTTACTGAACCCTCTGGATGATTTGAAGGAGTAGTGAACTATAGTTATTGTATGCCCTTCAACATGGGAGACTCAAACGTGTCAGCAGGTGAAATGAACTATTGAATAAAAATGCAGGGTGGGTAAAGAAACACTGCTGTAAGGGCATATTCAAATCAGTAAATGGAGCAGAGGTATGAACTGAGATTTAGACCACCTGAAGACCAAAATAGCTCCTTCAAAAATTACCTCACCAGTGCTTGCTGATTTTGTTTATGTATATACTTGTCTTGCTGGAGGAAAAATCTTGTAAAAGAAAAAATACGGAGGAAGAAGTCAGACAGACGTATCTCCATGCGTTCAGCTCTTCTACAAAAGCTAAAATTCTCAAGAAAAGACAAACATTTAGGAGCTCCCACTGAGAACAATTTGTACCTAAGAATCTGAACACTTACTGAGGCTGATGGATGCTTACCTCACTGGAAAGTCCAGTCCATGCAGAATTCCTCTTTCTTTGAAAAATGAAGGTTGAAAAGGTTGCGGTTTAAAGTAGTGTCAGTAGAAAAAATTGATATAACCAATCTGCATTGCCTGAAGGTTCCATTTGATTTTATTTTTCAAGTATCTTGATTTAAAAGTATGAAATTAAGGCTTTGGATTTTTAAAGTTCATTTTTGTGATATGCTAGGTTTAGTTACTTTACATTTTTATTAAGAAAAAATTATTAAAATTTAGTTCACTTACACCAGGCATGTGCCACTAATTTTATGCTTATAAGAAGTAAATATGAATATTTTTTATACTTGTATAAACTAGTGTTGCAAGGATGGGTAAGATCTGAACATTTATGCAACTCTTTGTTTATAATTTAGCAAAAAATTGCCAGGCAGAATTTGAAAAATATTTTATTCTTGTGTACTGAATCAATTTTCCAACAGCAATTTGATTTTAGTCATATAACTATTGGTTTTGTCCAAAGGACATTTTGCACTATGTATGAGATAGCAATATATAAAGGAGTTTGTTTATGATCTGTATGAGATTTAAGTTTTATAAATAGGGCCATAGAATTCTAAATGTCTAGGTTTACAATGTGGTTTATAAAATACCTTTAGAAGTTTTTGACTAACTAGAAAAGGTATTCAACAATAAACTGCTAATAAATCTCTAAAAAAAAATAAATCTCAAAATCACTTAAGCGTATGCTTCCATTTAAAAATCTATGTTCATGCTAACCAGTTTTTCAACCTTTACCTAGCATTACACTGCATTTTATATTCCTCTTCTGGGAGCAGAAGATTTTACAGGGCTTGGCAAATGCATGGGAAAAAATGCATTGTAGTCTAAACTCCCTTCTACACAATCACCATATTAGGGTGCTTGGCCATATCAGGTGAATTTGTCATTCCCTGAATCAAAGAAGAGGTAAGGTTGAAAGGGATCACAGTGGGTCATCTCGTCCAATCTCCCTACTCAGGCAGGGTTATCCCAGAGCATATGGCACAGGATTGTGTCCAGGTGGTTCTGGAATATCTCCAGTGAGGGACAGTCCACAACCTCTCTGGACAAACTGTTCCAGTGCATGGTCACCCACACAGTAGAGAAGTTCTTCCTTATGTTTATGTGGAATTTGCTGTGCCCCAGCTTCTGCCCATTGCCTCTTGTCCTATAACTCAGCACTAGTGAGAAGAGTCTGGCTCCATCCTCTTGGCACCCTCCCTTCATATGCTTACACAAATTGATAAAGTCCCTTCTCATTTGTCTCTTCTCCAGGATGAACAGGCCCAGCTCCCTCAGCCTTTCCTTATAAAAGGGATGCTTCAGTCCCATGATTATCTCTGTCACCCTCTGAACCTGCTCCAGAAGCTCCATGTCTCTCTGTACTGAGGAGACCAGAACTGGACACAGCACTCCTGATGAGGCCTCACCAGGTCTAAGCAGGGGGTCAGGATCACCTCCCTCAACCTGTTGGCAAACCTCATCCTAATGCATCCCAGATTGACCCTTTTGGCCACAAGGGCACATTGCTGGCTTATGGACACCAATATCCTGTCCTATCTGCCTGCATGACAATTTTGTAAAATATAGCAGGACTATGTTAAAATACTGGACCTAGATTCATTGTAATCTCTAAGGGGATTCCAAAATGCTGAAACATACTGGGAAGTGTCATAAACTGTTACAGAATGTTTCTAGTGAAACAAATATATTTCAACTCCTTTTTTTTTAGAACCACACATTCAAATCTCAGGCTCATATTCCTTTTTTAGTGTATATTAGGATTCACTTATTCTTCTGCATAGTAAGTGAGAACATGCATTCGAGTTTCATGTGATGGAGATAGTTTAAACTTTGTTTGTTACTTGATAAGTTACACCCCATTAAATAAATAAAAAAAAATCCCTGTCTTCTGAAAAAAAGCTGCAAACTTTCATATGTTGTAAACCATCCTGACTCTGTGCATATTGTTATGAGGCAGTTCAGGGATGAAATTACAGCTTATTTGCCTTGTGACAAGCTCTTGCTTCTGTTAGTGTGGATACAGATCATAAACTATTTTGATTATAGCTGTTAATAAGCATACTTACTGTACTTATATACAACACTACTGTTGGTGTCCATGCCTAAAAAAGCCCAGAATTCAGCTCCTACTGGACAGCAGCCTTCATTAGGAAACCTGTATCTATAATTGAGTTCAATTGGCTAACAGTTCCTGTTGCTGATGCTGCAAGATCATATTTTTTCCTATATCACCCAGCACTTCTTGAATGTTATCTCAGCATTACAACTAATCTAATATTTTGTATATTTTTCATTCTGGGATGCTTTTTTCAAATAAAATCATAACTTAGATTCTGCTTATGCATTGTTTACAACTCACAGTTAAAAATTAGGGACATTCCTAAATAAAAGTGCTGACAAAAGAATGCTGACCAAAGAAAATATTTGATTAACAAGGATTTAACTTCATTTCCTGTTTATAGAAAGCGATACCAACATGTGAATTTAAATTGACAAGGGTGAACAAAAAAGGCCACACTCAATAGATGTTCAGTATTCCTATATAGCCATTGTGATGCTCAGTATCAAGTGAGATATTGTAGGGATGTGGAGGTACAAAGAGTTTGCATTCACATCATTAATGAAGGGCAACAACCTCACAGGAAGCATAATCTTCAGATATAATGCAAAACACCAAAACATATTCTTCTTTAATCCCTGCTCCAAGAAAGTTACTGCAGAATTTGTTCTACACTATCTTCTATCAAAAGCTTTTGAAGAGAAGTATGCAAAATATAAGTATTGTATTCTTCCTGACATTAAGGTAATATCAGTCAAAACTGTAAAATACAAATTTCATTTAAAGAGTCAAAAAAAGAAAAAAAAAAAAGAAAAAGGAAAAATTCTGATTCTCAGAAATTCATGGATAACTATGATTTTTTTAGCTAAAAAAAAGAGACAAATTGATTTCTCATGTCTAACATTAGAGCATTAATATGAGATATAATAATTTTAAATTAAAAGCAACAAAAAGTGAAATCACTACACTTGAGAAATTACTTAAACTCGTTTAAGCCTGTGAAGTGAGGTAGATTAGACCTTTTAGAAACTTGGGGTTTAATTCCTTAAAAATCTTGTTTTTCTCTCTCTCCTCTTTTTTTTTTTTCATTAAGTGGATTTGAATTTTTCTGTCCCTAGTAGATTTTATAGGTAAGAGCAGTGCAAAGGATTAAGCAAGGGGATAAGTTTATATATTCTAAAGCCAAACATTTATTAAGACTTTTCAGAGCTGTTGAGAGCTGTTGGATGCCTCAATAGATTGAAGGGATTGGGTTCCTCAGAACTAAATATCTACATGTGTTACTTGACAGCACAATGAAAAATTGTCATGAGATATTTTTCTGTAGGTTTCATTTTTTAAAGAGCAAGTTTTCCGTAATTCTCAAAGAAATACAATATTTTCTGTCAACACATATAGCTCTGTAGTTTTCATCACATGCACCTCTACTTTCTGGCTAAACCCCAACCCCACTCCCCTACATGCACTTCCTCTTCTTCCTTCTCTTCATAAGACAGCAGTAGCCTCTGCTCTGATGCACTCCAATTATCTTCTGTTTTGTATTCACACTGATGATGAGGCTTCTGCCCCTCTGAAGTTCTTTCCTAATTTCAGCTGTTTCCCTTATACTTCAGAGAACATCTGTTTTTGTCTAAGACAGGCTCAGTCAACCACAATCACATCTTGTCTTTCTTCAGCTACTGATTTTTAAGGGTCCTTAAATCCCTCCCTCTGACAGAAAACACTGTACCAATGACTCAGAGAAAGTAAGAAAGCTAGCTCATTTAGAATTTTCACCATATTGATCTCCTTCAGAAAAAATTAAAATAAAAAATCCTCTGATAATATGAAACAAGAAACAAGAAGCGCAGTACTGGAGAAATGTGATAATATTATATGCGTACAATTATGTATACTCGACTTTTTTAGATAATAATAAAAAAATTACTTGTAATTGTTCCATCAGTATATATGTAAGATAGATTATTTTGGTGGCTTTCCATCATTTTGTAACATGACAGTGTTCAATTTCATGTGCAGTTAAACAATTAGGATTTAGCAAGTCAATTTTCTTATCTCAAAACAAACTAATGAATTACTAATGCTTTTAAACTACACTTCACATAAGCATTCCAAATTTTACTAGCAGAAATATAAGTGTTTGAGCCAAAATACATTTCACACACCACTAAATGGACATATTACCATAATACAATCAAACAGGTTCATTACAATGTCTTTATTCTACTTTTCACTACAGTTTTGTGAATGTAATTGATTATTGCAAAGTTTCAACAAGATATTTTCCTGTACTTATTTCTAGACAAGAAGAAGCTCTAAATATTTTAAACAAAATTGTCTTTTACATCTTTTACTTCCAGTTCTTGTATCTATTTTCCTGAAATTCTTGCCTAGTTATGATAAAGGTTGTCAGTGTGAAAAAATGCTGAAAATAAAAAAATGCTATGACAACCATGTGGCATGCATTACACAAAAATGTCATAAATAAATATTGCAATGGATATGTTTCTGAAAAATATATTTTTCACAGAATCATAGAATAGTTTGGGTGGGAAGGGATCTTTAGAGATCATGTAGTCCGACCCCCTGACATGGGCAGAAATGTCTTCAAATAGAGCAAGGTTCTCAAAACCCCAACCAACCTGACCTTAAATGTTTCTACCACTTCTCTGGGCAACCTACACCTTCAAAGATTGCTGTGGGTGCACTCAATCTCACTGTCTATGCCATTAGTGAAGATATTAAACATTATCAGCCCAAATATGGACTCCTTAGGGGTATCACTGGTTATTGATCTCTATGTGTACATTGAGCCATCGATCACTGCCCTGTGGATTCAACCATCCAATCAATCCCTCATCTACAGTACAATCAACCCATCAAATCCTTATCTGTCCAATGTAGAGTGAAGAATGATATAGGGGACCATGTGAAAGGCCTTACAAAAGTCAAGATAAATGGCATCCATAGCACTCCCCTTGCCCACTGATGTTGTCACTCTATTGTAGAAGGCTACTAGGTTGGTCAGATCAGATTTTCCCCTGGTGATGTCATGCTGGATGTCCCAAATCACCTCCCTGTCCTCTAAGTGCCTTAGCATAGCTTCTGGAAGGATCTGTTCCATGATTTTTCCAGGCACAGAAGTAAGGCTGATAGGTCAGCAGTTTCCAAGCAGATCTACCCTTTTGAAAGATGGGTACAATGTTTTCCTTTTGCAGACAGCATGGCTTTTCAAATATCATGGAGAGTGGCTTGGCAAGTACATCAGCCAATTCCCCCAGGTCTACAGGGGTGCATCTCATCTGGTCCTATAGAAATATTTATGCTTGAGTGGTCATGAGAGCACTCCTATCTTACAGAGTGAGGGACTTTGCTCCCCCTGTCCACATCCTGGTCTACATCCACCCAGAAGGTGTGCAAGAGACGTTGCCATTGAAGACTGAGACAAAGAAAAAAGTGCTTAAGTACTTCAGCCTTCTCCCCATCCATTTTCACTAGTTTGTCAATCTTGTTTATCAGGGCTGGTACCATTTCTTTGACTTTTTTTTCTGACTGACAAACCTGTAGAAGCATTTGTTACTATTTTTTGTTTCACTTGCCAAGTTCAGCTCCAACTGCACCTTGGTCTTCCTCACCTCATCCCTAGATGTTCAGACCAACATCCCTACACTCTTTCCAGGATACTTGTTACTTCTTCTTTTGCCTCTGCATTTGTTTCTTGAGCCAAATGTCTGGTTCTAATTTCTCAGTGCTAGGTTGCTCGGAGAAGCTGTGAATCCTCCATCCCTGAAAGTGTTGAGGGCCAGGCTGGATGAGACTTTTAGCAACCTAGTCTAGTGGTAGCTGTCACTGCCACATGGTAGGGTGGTTGGAACAAGATCATCTCTAAGGCCCCTTCCAATGATAGCATCATTACAATGCTATGATTCTATCTTAACTAAAACTGTTAGTACAAGGAAAACTTAAAATGTCTTGAAGCCCTTGTACTTGTTACTTCAGAAGTCATTCAAAACAAACTTAATAAAATGCAGTTTTTATTATGTGAGACAGTTATGTTTTCCATCTACAACACATCTGAAGAAAAAAAAAAAGGCAAAAAAAAAAATCTGGTACTGTTTTCCTATTTTTATCTCATTGTTTAACAGGTTCAATTGTGACAGACTAATATATTTTAAAGGAAATAAACTTCAATCTACTTCCACTTTCTGTGTGAAAATTATTATTAGTATGTAGGAACTAATGTGTTAGAAAAAAATTCCAAAACTGCATTTGAGCAAAAAACAATTAATGCAGACTGTCAACACAATGTAGTTCAAATCATTTCAGGTCAAAAGAGAAAACAGTGTGTTGATACAATGCAATTGAAGATAAGCATGTATTTGAAATACTGTCCTTCATTCACTTTTAGTTTTGCATTAAGTATCACCTTAGAAAGGGTTGACAACAGTAATACTGGGGGTTTGCCAGTTGATGTGAAGTTTACCACTTGGATACCAAAAATAAATATCAAAGAAAAGTCATTCAGTTCTGACTTTGAAATGCTCAGAAACTAATGTCAAATTGATTTAGGATGTTAGTACCTCCAACCATGCCAAAAATGTTTTTATCAGTGTCTAGTGACAAAGGGAAGCTTTCTAAAAAATACATAATTTTCAATTGCTCTTAAAAGTAGCTCTTTGTTCTAAATGTGAATTGCAGAAAACAGCATGGAAGTTCACAGCTCTTCAGGTCTTGTATTTGATCCTCATACTGGTCTCAGCAAAGAATAGGTCCCATTATACCCTTTGCAAATCTTGTAGGATACAAAAATGTTCTAAAACTCAGTTAAATAAATGGAATTGAACTCATGAACTCTGTAGACCCTCAGAAGAGCACTATGAATCATCTTCATGAGCATTTCAATAAAGAAAATACCTTATGATTTTCAAAGATAGCTGATATATTATTGGTTTAAATCAGACTGGTGGAATGAAAAGGATGTGAGAACTTATGTTTGAGAATACCTTTCAGATTTTGGAAGTGTTTATTCCATGTGGAAAGTCAGCCTCTGTCAATGGTTTTTACTTAATAACCAACATTTTCAGGCACAGAAACCATTTTGTCAGCTGATAGTGCCTAAATCACTAGCAGCTGTAATTACTAGTTATCCCAATTCACTGTTTTCTGAGTTCATTTTTAGTGAATTGTGATCCTTAATCATAAGTTGATTCTGCAAATACTTTGCAAGTATTCTTCACTTTCTGCTGCCCAAATATGACAGCAGTGATTTTGTGCCTGGACCAATGCAGTTTATGTCTGAAAAGAGGTTACTACTCTGCAAAGGTTCTCAAAGTGAATTCTAAACACTGAGATCACAGTTTTCAGACAAAATAGCAGGATGAGATAGAAATAGATTTCCAGCATGAGGTGGATGTTGCTACGGCTTCAGGCACTCACAGCATGCAAAATGCACAAAGTTATCATATGTTCTGTTGATCTATTGAGGAATAGGATATGATTAGCTTTAACATCTCTTCAACTACCACTCTCCTCACATTTGTAGGCTACAACTTCCCATTACAAATATAATTTTGCTGTGGAGGATGTCCATTCAAAATATTCACACTCCAGTGGTAGTCTTCTAATTCATCAATGACTGGAAGATGAGGAATACTTTTGCCTACTTATTTTCTTTCTTTCATTATTTCCTGTAAGTTTCTCTAGGAAAGTTTTACTTCAGGTAGCTGATTTGCTGAGAGTCAAGTAAGTCAAACTGTTGAGAACAGAGTTATTAACTACTGTTTTCTTTAAACAATAAAAAGTCACAATTTTAGTGTGGAAATTTAGTAGGGCTCTGAAATATAACTAGAGTCAGTGTGTAAAAGAGTACAAGTATGATTCAAAGCCCTCTTGTTTCTGATTACAGCTCCTAGTTACACTTCAAGGTCATAATTTTTAAAATTCTGAGGACTGGTTCAAGTAGAAAAACAAATTCTAGCACACTGTGTTCTGAGAAACAGATCAGTTGAGTATCAATTCAGCTAACTCCTGTATTTGATAGGGCTACAGACTGATGATAACATGCTGCTCTTTAACCTTAAGAATTAAGAAGTAACATTATAAAATGCTGTCTTCTGTCATTTGGATGAACACTTTTCCTCACAGTTCCTAAAGAAGGTTGAATCTGGAAACAGGACAATAGAAAACAGATTCAAGTTGCACCACGGAAGATTTAGATTGTGTAATGCATGGATTAAAAGATGTTCCCTGTTGCCTCAAGCATGGAGCTAAAAAGTCAATGGAACAGCTGGGCTGCTGCAGGAGCTAAGCCATTTTCACATGGTCCAGGAGGTACCTAGCAAGCCGTGGGAGGCATGTAGATGAGCAATTCTTAGCCAAAAAGACAGTCTTTTGATAAAAAGTTACAATCAAGATCACTGCAAAGACTTAGGCTCCCATATTGGGTATGCCAGGGAGATCGCTTGGATATGGGGGAACCAGTCAATGGACAATCAGGGCTCATCTTGGTAGCAGACAAACTTTGCTTGGATACCAGTGAACTGGCCAATGGGCATTCAAGGTCTACTGTGGTGAGGATATTTAAGTGGTGGCCACGGTGACACAGGGAAACTGTCGGGGGGAGTGCTACAGGACCTGCTGCCACTCTGTTACTCTGCCCACTGGTTTGCTCCTCAGGGGCTGCAAGATGACCAGGGAGGAAGCCAAACAGAGATCTACTAGCTTACAAGCTAGCAGCACCTCATGGTGGTGGTAACCTCTGTCCTACGCTTTTAACAGTTGCCCTTAGCTTTTTCCTGCTTTCCTATCTTCCTTCTTTCTCTCCGCTCTTTTATGTTCCAAAATAAAGTTGAATTATCATTTTGGTGTCTAGCACCTGGCCCTGTTTGTGGCTTAATCTCGCTTATTGGGAATGTTTTAGAACCTGGATCATCTCTACATCTAAGCAGATCAGAACTGTTTGGCTATCAGAAAAGACAAATAAATAAATTAAAAAAAAAAATAAAAAAAAATAAAGGATAGCCAAGCCTTGCAACAGGCTGCCCTGGAAAGAAGTAGAATTACCATCCCTGGAATTCTTAAAAAAAGAATGTGTGAATGTAGCCTTTGGGGACATGGTTCAGCTGTGAACATGGCAGTGCTGGGTTAACAGTTAGATTTCATTATCTTAGAGATCTTTTCCAGACCTCAATGAGTCTATGATTCAAAAAAAGATTTCTACATCACACATCCCAGTAAAGACCAGTTCTTGTGCTAAGCTCATGAGCTTACTGACAGCATACATGTGGGCACAGTCTTCATAAACTGAAAAGAGAAAGACACATGCAGAGTGTTTAGCTGTATGGAGCCAGCAAACTATGACAAAGTAACAAAAGTTATGCCACTATGTTTTAAGAAGTATGTTTTAGGAAACATGCTCACATGTCGCGATCCCTCGGAAAAAAGGGAGCGGTCCGCACTCATAGAGGGCGAAACAGGAGTGGAACATTTATTAAGGGAGCAGGAGACTTATAAAGGGTTCGGGGCGGAAGCTGAGAGAATAAGGACGGGGCATGACAAATAAGGGAAAACCAGGGCGGAATTAGAACAAATATGGGGAAATAGGGGGTGGCTAGCCCCTATATGGTACTAGCCAATAGGAAAATAGGAACAGG